>SKCR01031790.1:0-121499 GCA_019454045.1 Zanthoxylum bungeanum
ATCTAGTTGTTCATCGTTGAACACATAGCAGACAACCAGGTAAAGAAATGAAATTACAAAATGGCTTTTTTTAGCACCCAAGTAAAGAATCTAGAAAACAAAAGTGACAAACCCACACCACTGGCAACAGAAAACCTATCCAAACAAAACCGTCAACATTCAAGACTCAAGTGACTTCTGAATTCAAAGAAACAAATTCAATTGGCATTAGCTCACCCAACCATTAACTTAGAAGCATTGTCAAATGTCAATAAAATGAATTGTAGCAGCAAAAAGGAGAAAAACACTCAAACGGTTTATTATAAATGCCTAGTATTAAAATTGTTTCAGACATAATCACACAATCTATAGCACCAATCAGCATAAAAATACAAACTGAATAAAGCAAGAACATTGAGATAGCTCAAATGGGTGGTTCTCAAAATACCTCAAAAGGCAAAATAGGCTGATAAGGTTTCAATTTCCTCAAATGTGATCGAATAAATGAGTCACCGGTCAAACTCCGTTGACCCTCATTCACTTGTTGCTCTACAGGTAAAATGGAGGACATAGAAATGACCCTTCTCTGCTTTCCTTCAAATGAGAAAAAGGGTCTGTTTGGGAAGTTGGATTTCAGCAAATATTGGAATGATGATGATGAAGTGCCAATCACACCCATTAATTATCTGAATTTTATACAATTAAGAATAATTTATATAAAAAGCAGAATATATAAGTAAATAAGGGGAAAAAATAGATTCGCATACAAAGGAATTGTTATTGAACCAATACCTAAAACAGAGAGAACTAAAGAGGGGGGAACCTGTAAACCCTAATGAGCCGTGACAGTGACACAAGGAATCAGACAAAATTTACATATGGTTAAAATAAAGGAAAGATTTTTAATGAAATAAAGGACTTCGTTAAAGTGTTTGAACTTTGAACTCGGTTCGGTAGCCTCGAATCCGTTCAGTGTAAATTGCAACTTACCGGAGATTTTTATTTGGTGTAATATGGCGTATTTCAATTGGATGTAAAAATTTATAGCTTGTGGCTACCCACACTCGATTCACACACCAAAACATAAAAGCAATTAAAATTATCAAAAACCATAATTCCTATAATTTTTTTTTGGAAAATTATCTCTTAAAGATTTTATCCGAGATACATATCACCACTAATATTTTCTGATAATGATATTATAATACATAGATTTTCTGTTTAATATCAATAAGTTATTTTTCCATTAACAATGTTAAGAGCATGATAATATTAAAAAGATATTTTTATCAAATCATCTGATATAGTGGTTCCTGATATAAAATAAAAAGATTAGGTGTTTCATTAATATTATCATAATTCTTTGGTGATATAGAGATAATCTTCAAAAATAAGTTCACAAATATAATAAATTATTAACCACTTTAAAAAATTATTAATCAATTGCATTCATATCATTTTTATTTATAATATATTTTATTAACTTAATAGATGTTAATCTCACTCATTCTTTCTTATACTTACATTTACCTTCGCAATTAGAACTGACCCAATAACTAGTCATGTACAACAGAAAATATGGGAAAAAAAATATGTATGCCTTAGTTTCTACATCCATTAGATATGTTATAAGGTTATGTTGACTATTGCAACTTTTATATACACATATATAAAAGGATCCTTTCATTATTACTTGAAGGAGTTAAAAGTTAAAATCTGGGCTTGAATGGACATGATCCTCTGAATATTGGTTTCGTAATCAATATTGACGTGTTGAGAGTAAAATTGAGTGTCTTGCATGTTAGCACACTCCAACGCTCAAGTCGGCCTTTTCTTTTAAAAAAATGATATTGTTTTCGAAGTCCGAAATATAAAGACAAGTAATATTTTTTCTTGTAAGTTAAAGTTTCAGAGAATGTTTCTTAAATTGATTGACCAAAACCTTTCTTGGATCTATCAATCTTCTATTTACAGTTCCACAATTTCATTAGGATTTGTGGATTAATGTTGTTTAGACACGTGGAATGTTGGCGTCAGATGTATATTTGATGTGTCACGCTCTATTCTTGTATGTTTAGTTTAGTATAATGTGATTATGTCATTAATTTCATCTATCATGCAGTGTATTTATATTTTAAGATAAGTGGATTATAATCAAACTCTATTGACTTGAGTATTTCGAAATGCTTTCTAATTTTCGGTGGATTTACTTTTGAACTAGTTTACTATGAAGAATTACCATTCTGAATTTCCGAAGTGAGTTCTTTATGGAGTGAAAGTACTCCGATGATTATTGATCAGTGATAGTCGTGTGACTTTCAACGGTAATATTTCAGAATATGATTTATTCTGCAACTTTGTTATAGATGTGTTACATGTGTCTAAATATTATTGGATCTTCTATTACTACCACATCCACTAAGGAATCCTATTGAGAAAGCTTTGTTTGGAGAGTAACACATGGCTTATGATAGTAGGCCATAAATTAGGGCACCTATAATTATCTTTTGGCAGTGTTCCTTATTGTCACCCATGTTCGTTTATTACTTTATAGTGAAAACTAAAGGATGCTCTCTTAAAAAATAGAAAATGTCCCTAAATATCAATTCTAGAGCTGAAAAAAAAGTGACTTTGATTCCAAATTTAGGAGAAACTTTGAAGATGAATTTGAACAAATGAATTTTGAAGATCACTAGTTTTTTCGGTAAAGATTTTCCGAATAGTTGATGCTCTATGATTTCACTACGTTATCAATACTAAATCATGTTGATTATCTTATTCATTATGACAATGTCACTGCACCCCAACATTTCTATTTTGTATTAATGAGCTATTATTTTATTAAATAGTATTAAGGGTAAAATAGTCTTTTATTATATATTTTTAATTGATTCTAATGTTATCAATGAAAAAGTGGCTAGTTGATAAACAAAAAACTTATGTGTTTCAGTGTCATTGTTAGAAAATCTAAACGGTAATATATACTTTTATTAAAACTTATGTGTCACGTAAATAATTTTCTTTTTTTTTTAATAAAGAAACTCGATTTATAATTATGTACCATAAAGAAAGTTATGAATTTTTTTTTGGTGGTAAATTTATTTCTAAGAATTCGACATTATCAGATCATATACATAAGTATGTACTTTATATGAATCATTTATATTTTTGATGATACATCAATATTTCATTTTATGTTAACACAACTAATAATCATGGTTGAAATAAATAAATACATATGTGAACTCAGTGACGAAACCACTAAGAGATGAGTGAGGACAATTGCTCTTACTCAATTCGAAAATTTACTAAAATATTTCATATAAATTAATGAAATGTATGATTTGTCAATGAAATAATTTTATTTTACTCTCGTTAAAATTAAGAGTATCTTTTATTTTTTGTGAAAATTAATTTTTGCCCCACCGTGTGATTGATAATTAACATAAAAAATTATAGAAATAATTTTTATCATCATTTTGTCATCTCTTTTTTCATATATCATTAATCATAGAAAAATGTATGGGTTAGATTTAATCCTAATTTAGTCTCATTTTAGTCTTCATATTACTCCTTTAGCATATATCCTCCAATTTGATATTTTGAAATATTGAAGGAAATTAACTTAAAGGGTTGGGTTTCGTTAATTTAAGCAAAATTTTGTGTTAAATAACGTAAAGAGATTTGCCATTGTGATTTGCATAATCTATTACAAATAATTTGTTTTGTTACTG
This sequence comes from Zanthoxylum bungeanum, assembly GCA_019454045.1. NCBI lineage: Eukaryota > Viridiplantae > Streptophyta > Magnoliopsida > Sapindales > Rutaceae > Zanthoxylum > Zanthoxylum bungeanum. Next base: position 3,714 of record SKCR01031790.1, read on the forward strand.
TGTCCTTACAAAAGAATTTGAACAGCAATAAATACAATACAGTTGTTACAATAATCAACAATACAGAAGTAATAATAAAATAACAGGACAACAGTAGACAGTGAACGGTAGGCACAGATTAGGAACGAAGGCAGTGGAAAGAATTCCGAGGCTTGTTGATGCGGCAACAATCTCCTTAAAACAAATTCGTCCCCTACCGAAATGGTGCAGTAGAATGCGAGACGTTTGTTTCCCAGGATGCAACGGAAATAAGCGACAATGGGCACCACCAGAATCGTCTTCAAACGAACCAAGATGTATTCGAACTCTTTCAACAGAAAAACAGTAAAGCAATTTTTGTTCTAGCTTCTCAGTGATGAAAAACGAAAACAGTCAATTACTTAAAACAAAATAAACACACCAATTAAAACACATTAGTGGGAGACCTTTCATTTGAAGTAACCACTAAATTAATTGATATAGTTAATTTGAGTGTTATGGAACTTCAAAAGGCTTGGAAAAAATGAAGAGGCTTGCAAAAATTGGCTGGGCCGAGCCCGCACAATTTGGTCCGGCATTCGTGTACGCAGGACACGCGGGTGCACACGAGCCAAGCTTGATTCGGATTTGATTTGCACCCCCCCCCCCCCCCGCGCACGTAGAGAGAGCCTCTATCCTTACAACTCTTACCCATCTACATATGAGCAATCATATATAAGCATAATATTCTCTCCATAGCTTTCCCATATGGGACAAGCTTACTTTTCTTTATTTTCCAACACCAATGGGTGAACTTTGAGCAACAATTTCTCATTCACCCAAGCATCATTTTAAGCATATGAATATACCATTTCGAAGTACTCACGGAGGAGTATCCGAATCATTTAATAACAACCACTAACACGAAGTGGACCATGCTTAAAATTGAGCCTCAAAATGCTTACTTATAAGCAATTTTCCAACAATCCCCCACATGAATGAAATTGGAGGAAAAAAAAACGTCGAATAAAATTATTTTATAAAACATTTTATTTTGACCTAGAAGAGTTCAACGGTTCAACACCTGCATAGGATAGGTAGGCCTCAGCCTTTGAACCTTCCCTTGTGAAAATATATCTCATTTACTGGCTGACAGTGGACGCGATGTCATTGAACTGTACTGCCGTTCATGTAAATGGAGAAAATTTATCACACAGATATTTAACCTAACACATCTGAGTTCTCATTATTATGTTCATTTTGGCCATGAACATCAACCTGGTTCTGCAAGAGTTTCTAAGAATTGAGCCCCGTACAATTCCCTTTGAAGCGGCCCCACTTCTCTCTCACATAGGTGATTTCTTATTTAAGAGCATCTCGTAATACTCTGCTCGGATTCCCGACGCATAAGAATCATTAAAAGCCTTTGCTTAACCTCAATCCATACAAGCATCACTGTTTCATTTCACCATAGGAATGGACTAGAGGGTAACCCCCCCACAGTGAACCAATTATGTCTTTTACGAGTAGGTTGTCCCATTGAACCTAGATCTTGGGATCTCCAGTCAACAAGGTTGGGTTTTCCTTCGTAATAAACATTTATCTAATGGGGTTTAGTCCCATTCCCCTCGATGATTTCACAACCAACTCTCTATTTAACCCTTTGGTTAGCGGATCCGCAATGTTATCCTTTGACTTTACATAGTCAATCGAAATAACTCCAGTAGAGAGTAATTGTCTAACGGTATTGTGTCTACGACGAATATGTCTAGACTTACCATTATACATAATGTTATGTGCCCTTCCAATTGCAGATTGACTATCGCAATGAATGCAAATTGCTGGCACTGGCTTAGGCCAACTTGGAATATCCTCTAGAAAATTTCGAAGCCATTCTGCTTCTTCAGCACACTTGTCTAATGCAATGAATTCTGATTCCATTGTAGATCTGGCTATCACAGTCTGTTTGGAGGATTTCCATGATATAGCTGCACCTGCTAGTGTAAACACATAGCCACTGGTAGACTTTGAGTCTTTCATGTCAGATATCCAATTAGCATCACTGTATCCTTCGACTACAGCTGGATATCTATGATAGTGCAACCCATAATTACGAGTAAAACGTAAGTACCTAAGTACTCTCACTATTGCTTTCCAGTGATCAACCCCTGGATTACTCGTATATCTGCTGAGCTTGTTTACTGTACAGGCTATATCAGGTCTTGTACAACTCGATAGATACATCAAACTCCCGATCACTCTAGAGTATTCTACTTGAGATATACCATGTCCCCTATTCTTTGATAGGTGTAGACTCACATCTAAAGGAGTTCTAGCCACAGCAGAATCATCATTGTTAAATTTACCAAGAATCTTGTCCACATAGTGTGACTGATCAAGAATAAGTCCATCAGGACTTCTCGAGATCTTTATTCCCAGAATGACATCTGCTAAACCCATGTCTTTCATGTCAAACTTGGATTTCAGCATATTCTTGGTAGATTTCACCATTTTAACATTACTCCCGACAATCAATATGTCATCAACGTAGAGACATAAAATGACATAGCCAACTTCTGTCTCTCTGACATAAATGCATTTATCACACTCATTGATTTTGAAACCATTTGCTAACATGGTGTCATCAAATTTTTTATGCCACTGTTTTGGAGCTTGTTTTAATCCATACAAGGATTTAACCAACTTACAGACTTTCTTTTCTTGTCCTGGAGCTATAAAGCCTTCAGGTTGTTCCATGTAAATTTCTTCATCTAAATCTCCATTTAGAAAGGCTGTTTTCACATCCATCTGATGTACCTCAAGATTGCGCAAAGCTGCAATCGCTATTATCATCCTTATGGAATTTATTCTCGTTACAGGAGAATAAGTATCAAAGTAATCAAGACCTTCACGTTGTCTGTAACCTTTAATTACAAGTCTTGCTTTGTACTTATCAATTGATCCATCTGCCTTTATTTTCTTTTTGAAAATCCACTTGGACCCTAAAGGTTTACATCCTGGAGGAAGATCCACTAACTCCCAGGTGTGATTTTGTAAGATGGATTCAATTTCACTATTGATGGCATCCTTCCACAAAGCACCATCAGCTGACCTTACAGCTTCGTTATAGCTTTGAGGATCATTTTCTAGCAAAAATGTCAGAAAATCTGGACCAAATGATTTTTCGGTTCTAGCTCTTTTGCTACGTCTTGGTTCAAGTTCAACAACTTGTTGATCCTCTGGAACATTTATTTGTTCTCGGTCCTGACTATCTTCAATAATAGTCTCATGTACCCGTTTGTGTACATTTGAATTCGAATTAGTTTTACAAGGAAAAACGTATTCGAAAAAGGATGCATTCCTCGACTCCATTATCGTATTCTTGTGAATATCTGGTATATTAGACTCATGCACAAGAAATCGATAAGCATTACTGTTATGTGCATATCCTATGAAAATACAATCAACAGTTTTTGGTCCTATCTTCACCTTTTTAGGTGGAGGAATAACTACCTTGGCAAGACACCCCCACACTCGTAGAAATTTGTAGGAAGGTACTCTTCCTTTCCACATCTCATAAGGAGTTTTCCCTGCATCTTTCCGTGGTACCTTATTTAAAAGGTAATTAGCTGATAAAACAGCTTCTCCCCACATATTCTGAGGTAAGCCAGAGCTGATTAACATAGCGTTCATCATCTCTTTCAAGGTACGATTCTTCCGTTCTGCAATCCCATTGGATTGGGGTGAATAAGGAGCTGTGGTTTGATGTATGATTCCATTTTGTTCACAAAGTGATTCAAAAGGGAAAACATACTCACCACCACGATCACTTCTCAACTCCTTAATTCTTTTGTTCAGTTGATTCTCAACTTCATTCTTATAGAGAACAAATTTCTCTATAGCTTCGTCCTTGCTTTTCATCAAATACACATAGCAAAATCTAGTGCAATCATCAATAAAGGTAATAAAATATTTATTACCGCCTCTCGATTGTATTGAATTAAAATCACATACATCGGTATGAATAAGATCAAGTGGTTCAGAGTTTCTTTCAATACTATGAAAAGATGATCTGGTTAGTTTTGCCTCAACACAAGTATCACACTTATGTTTGTTATCAATTTTAAAATTTGGAATGTGGTTCATGTTAATTAATTTCCGTAATGAATTAAAATTAACATGTCCTAATCTACCATGCCATAGATTAGAGTACTCAACAATATAAGCAGAAGAACTAGCTTTATTGATATTCTTAGGTTTAACAACCATTACATTGAGCTTAAAGAGCCCATCAGTTACATACCCTTTTCCCACATACATCCCATTTTTAGTTAAAACTACTTTATCAGACTCGAACACCATCCGGAATCCATGCTTGTTCAGAAGCGATCCAGACACAAGATTCTTCCGTATTTCTGGTACATACAGAACGTTGTTCAAAGTCAACTCTTTCCCAGAGGTCATCTTCAGAATCACCTTGCCTTGACCTTCAATCTCAGATGTTGCTGAATTTCCCATGTATAATTTTTCCCCATTACCAGTAGGCTCAAATGAAGAAAACATGCTCTTGTCCGAGCACACATGTCGAGTGGCACCAGTATCAATCCACCACTCTTTTGGGTTAGAACCCACCAGATTCACCTCAGAAACCACAGCTGAAAGGTTAATGTCTGAAACATCTTGAGTCATATTTTCCATCACATTAGCCTCTTGATTCTTTTTCTTCTTCGGCAGTCTGCACTCAGAAGACTTGTGACCCATTTTGTCACAGTTGAAGCATCTTCCTTGAAATTTGGATTTCTTGGAAACTCCTCCTTTAGGGCCCATCTTTGACCCTTTGTTTTTAGGGTTCTTGTTCTTATGGCCATGTTCAACAACATTTGCTTTGGCCTCATGAGTTATTCCTCTCTTGTCAGATACTCTGTAATCTTCCTCAATTCTAAGCTTAAGAACCAAGTCTTCAATGCTCATTTCTTTTCGCTTATGCTTTAAATAATTCTTGAAATCTTTCCATCCAGGTGGTAGTTTTTCAATTATCGAGGCTACTTGGAATGTTTCACTTAAAACCATCCCCTCAGCATGAATTTCTGCTAGAATAATTTGCAATTCTTGTACTTGACTTAACACAGTTTTGGAATCAATCATCTTAAAATCTAGGAAACGGCCTACGACAAATTTCTTAGTACCGGCATCCTCAGTTTTATATTTTCGGTCTAAAGATTCCCAAAGCCCTTTTGCTGTTTTCATCCCGGCATACACACTGTACAAGGAATCACTCAGCCCATTTAGCACATAATTCCTACATAGGAATTCAGAATGTTTCCAAGCATCGATTGCACTGATAACTTGGATATCAATCTCACCCTCCACGGGTTCAGGAGCATCTTCCTTTAGAAACCTCGCAAGGTTCAATGTGGTCAAGTAGAAAAACATTTTCTGTTGCCACCGTTTAAAATTCTGTCCACTGAATTTTTCAGGTTTTTCTGCAGCAGGATTGACATGGCTCACATGTCCAACAGGTTGTCTAGCCACAGAGGCAGTGACACCTTGGCTAGCCACAGCGGCTGCCATATTAAGCCCAGAGGCTGAAGCAAGTTGGCCAGCCGAGGAGGCTGCCACTGCACTTTGGCCAGCCACGGGGGCTGCCACAATATTTTGGCCAGCCGAGGAGGCTGCCATATTCGGATCTACTGTGTTTGGACTGTTTTCCATATCCACAGAGTCGAATTTGTTTTAAGACTATTACAAATAATTTGTTTTGTTACTGTGTCCTTACAAAAGAATTTGAACAGCAGTAAATACAACACAGTTGTTACAATAATCAACAATACAGAAGTAATAATAAAATAACAGGACAACAGTAGACAGTGAACGGTAGGCACAGATTAGGAACGAAGGCAGTGGAAAGAATTCCGAGGCTTGTTGATGCGGCAACAATCTCCTTAAAACAAATTCGTCCCCTACCGAAATGGTGCAGTAGAATGCGAGACGTTTGTTTCCCAGGATGCAACGGAAATAAGCGACAATGGGCACCACCAGAATCGTCTTCAAACGAACCAAGATGTATTCGAACTCTTTCAACAGAAAAACAGTAAAGCAATTTTTTGTTTCTAGCTTCTCAGTGATGAAAAACGAAAACAGTCAATTACTTAAAAACAAATAAACACACCAATTAAAACACATTAGTGGGAGACCTTTCATTTGAAGTAACCACTAAATTAATTGATATAGTTAATTTGAGTGTTATGGAACTTCAAAAGGCTTGGAAAAAATGAAGAGGCTTGCAAAAATTGGCTGGGCCGAGCCCGCACAATTTGGTCCGGCATTCGTGTACGCAGGACACGCGGGTGCACACGAGCCAAGCTTGATTCGGATTTGATTTGCACCCCCCCCCCCCCCCCCCGCGCACGTAGAGAGAGCCTCTATCCTTACAACTCTTACCCATCTACATATGAGCAATCATATATAAGCATAATATTCTCTCCATAGCTTTCCCATATGGGACAAGCTTACTTTTCTTTATTTTCCAACACCAATGGGTGAACTTTGAGCAACAATTTCTCATTCACCCAAGCATCATTTTAAGCATATGAATATACCATTTCGAAGTACTCACGGAGGAGTATCCGAATCATTTAATAACAACCACTAACACGAAGTGGACCATGCTTAAAATTGAGCCTCAAAATGCTTACTTATAAGCATTTTCCAACAATCCCCCACATGAATGAAATTGGCGAAAAAAAACGTCGAATAAAATTATTTTATAAAACATTTTATTTTGACCTAGAAGAGTTCAACGGTTCAACACCTGCATAGGATAGGTAGGCCTCAGCCTTTGAACCTTCCCTTGTGAAAATATATCTCATTTACTGGCTGACAGTGGACGCGATGTCATTGAACTGTACTGCCGTTCATGTAAATGGAGAAAATTTATCACACAGATATTTAACCTAACACATCTGAGTTCTCATTATTATGTTCATTTTGGCCATGAACATCAACCTGGTTCTGCAAGAGTTTCTAAGAATTGAGCCCCGTACAATTCCCTTTGAAGCGGCCCCACTTCTCTCTCACATAGGTGATTTCTTATTTAAGAGCATCTCGTAATACTCTGCTCGGATTCCCGACGCATAAGAATCATTAAAAGCCTTTGCTTAACCTCAATCCATACAAGCATCACTGTTTCATTTCACCATAGGAATGGACTAGAGGGTAACCCCCCCACAGTGAACCAATTATGTCTTTTACGAGTAGGTTGTCCCATTGAACCTAGATCTTGGGATCTCCAGTCAACAAGGTTGGGTTTTCCTTCGTAATAAACATTTATCTAATGGGGTTTAGTCCCATTCCCCTCGATGATTTCACAACCAACTCTCTATTTAACCCTTTGGTTAGCGGATCCGCAATGTTATCCTTTGACTTTACATAGTCAATCGAAATAACTCCAGTAGAGAGTAATTGTCTAACGGTATTGTGTCTACGACGAATATGTCTAGACTTACCATTATACATATTGTTATGTGCTCTTCCAATTGCAGATTGACTATCGCAATGAATGCAAATTGCTGGCACTGGCTTAGGCCAACTTGGAATATCCTCTAGAAAATTTCGAAGCCATTCTGCTTCTTCAGCACACTTGTCTAATGCAATGAATTCTGATTCCATTGTAGATCTGGCTATCACAGTCTGTTTGGAGGATTTCCATGATATAGCTGCACCTGCTAGTGTAAACACATAGCCACTGGTAGACTTTGAGTCTTTCATGTCAGATATCCAATTAGCATCACTGTATCCTTCGACTACAGCTGGATATCTATGATAGTGCAACCCATAATTACGAGTAAAACGTAAGTACCTAAGTACTCTCACTATTGCTTTCCAGTGATCAACCCCTGGATTACTCGTATATCTGCTGAGCTTGTTTACTGTACAGGCTATATCAGGTCTTGTACAACTCGATAGATACATCAAACTCCCGATCACTCTAGAGTATTCTACTTGAGATATACCATGTCCCCTATTCTTTGATAGGTGTAGACTCACATCTAAAGGAGTTCTAGCCACAGCAGAATCATCATTGTTAAATTTACCAAGAATCTTGTCCACATAGTGTGACTGATCAAGAATAAGTCCATCAGGACTTCTCGAGATCTTTATTCCCAGAATGACATCTGCTAAACCCATGTCTTTCATGTCAAACTTGGATTTCAGCATATTCTTGGTAGATTTCACCATTTTAACATTACTCCCGACAATCAATATGTCATCAACGTAGAGACATAAAATGACATAGCCAACTTCTGTCTCTCTGACATAAATGCATTTATCACACTCATTGATTTTGAAACCATTTGCTAACATGGTGTCATCAAATTTTTTATGCCACTGTTTTGGAGCTTGTTTTAATCCATACAAGGATTTAACCAACTTACAGACTTTCTTTTCTTGTCCTGGAGCTATAAAGCCTTCAGGTTGTTCCATGTAAATTTCTTCATCTAAATCTCCATTTAGAAAGGCTGTTTTCACATCCATCTGATGTACCTCAAGATTGCGCAGAGCTGCAATCGCTATTATCATCCTTATGGAATTTATTCTCGTTACAGGAGAATAAGTATCAAAGTAATCAAGACCTTCACGTTGTCTGTAACCTTTAATTACAAGTCTTGCTTTGTACTTATCAATTGATCCATCTGCCTTTATTTTCTTTTTGAAAATCCACTTGGACCCTAAAGGTTTACATCCTGGAGGAAGATCCACTAACTCCCAGGTGTGATTTTGTAAGATGGATTCAATTTCACTATTGATGGCATCCTTCCACAAAGCACCATCAGCTGACCTTACAGCTTCGTTATAGCTTTGAGGATCATTTTCTAGCAAAAATGTCAGAAAATCTGGACCAAATGATTTTTCGGTTCTAGCTCTTTTGCTACGTCTTGGTTCAAGTTCAACAACTTGTTGATCCTCTGGAACATTTATTTGTTCTCGGTCCTGACTATCTTCAATAATAGTCTCATGTACCCGTTTGTGTACATTTGAATTCGAATTAGTTTTACAAGGAAAAACGTATTCGAAAAAGGATGCATTCCTCGACTCCATTATCGTATTCTTGTGAATATCTGGTATATTAGACTCATGCACAAGAAATCGATAAGCATTACTGTTATGTGCATATCCTATGAAAATACAATCAACAGTTTTTGGTCCTATCTTCACCTTTTTAGGTGGAGGAATAACTACCTTGGCAAGACACCCCCACACTCGTAGAATTTGTAGGAAGGTACTCTTCCTTTCCACATCTCATAAGGAGTTTTCCCTGCATCTTTCCGTGGTACCTTATTTAAAAGGTAATTAGCTGATAAAACAGCTTCTCCCCACATATTCTGAGGTAAGCCAGAGCTGATTAACATAGCGTTCATCATCTCTTTCAAGGTACGATTCTTCCGTTCTGCAATCCCATTGGATTGGGGTGAATAAGGAGCTGTGGTTTGATGTATGATTCCATTTTGTTCACAAAGTGATTCAAAAGGGAAAACATACTCACCACCACGATCACTTCTCAACTCCTTAATTCTTTTGTTCAGTTGATTCTCAACTTCATTCTTATAGAGAACAAATTTCTCTATAGCTTCGTCCTTGCTTTTCATCAAATACACATAGCAAAATCTAGTGCAATCATCAATAAAGGTAATAAAATATTTATTACCGCCTCTCGATTGTATTGAATTAAAATCACATACATCGGTATGAATAAGATCAAGTGGTTCAGAGTTTCTTTCAATACTATGAAAAGATGATCTGGTTAGTTTTGCCTCAACACAAGTATCACACTTATGTTTGTTATCAATTTTAAAATTTGGAATGTGGTTCATGTTAATTAATTTCCGTAATGAATTAAAATTAACATGTCCTAATCTACCATGCCATAGATTAGAGTACTCAACAATATAAGCAGAAGAACTAGCTTTATTGATATTCTTAGGTTTAACAACCATTACATTGAGCTTAAAGAGCCCATCAGTTACATACCCTTTTCCCACATACATCCCATTTTTAGTTAAAACTACTTTATCAGACTCGAACACCATCCGGAATCCATGCTTGTTCAGAAGCGATCCAGACACAAGATTCTTCCGTATTTCTGGTACATACAGAACGTTGTTCAAAGTCAACTCTTTCCCAGAGGTCATCTTCAGAATCACCTTGCCTTGACCTTCAATCTCAGATGTTGCTGAATTTCCCATGTATAATTTTTCCCCATTACCAGTAGGCTCAAATGAAGAAAACATGCTCTTGTCCGAGCACACATGTCGAGTGGCACCAGTATCAATCCACCACTCTTTTGGGTTAGAACCCACCAGATTCACCTCAGAAACCACAGCTGAAAGGTTAATGTCTGAAACATCTTGAGTCATATTTTCCATCACATTAGCCTCTTGATTCTTTTTCTTCTTCGGCAGTCTGCACTCAGAAGACTTGTGACCCATTTTGTCACAGTTGAAGCATCTTCCTTGAAATTTGGATTTCTTGGAAACTCCTCCTTTAGGGCCCATCTTTGACCCTTTGTTTTTAGGGTTCTTGTTCTTATGGCCATGTTCAACAACATTTGCTTTGGCCTCATGAGTTATTCCTCTCTTGTCAGATACTCTGTAATCTTCCTCAATTCTAAGCTTAAGAACCAAGTCTTCAATGCTCATTTCTTTTCGCTTATGCTTTAAATAATTCTTGAAATCTTTCCATCCAGGTGGTAGTTTTTCAATTATCGAGGCTACTTGGAATGTTTCACTTAAAACCATCCCCTCAGCATGAATTTCTGCTAGAATAATTTGCAATTCTTGTACTTGACTTAACACAGTTTTGGAATCAATCATCTTAAAATCTAGGAAACGGCCTACGACAAATTTCTTAGTACCGGCATCCTCAGTTTTATATTTTCGGTCTAAAGATTCCCAAAGCCCTTTTGCTGTTTTCATCCCGGCATACACACTGTACAAGGAATCACTCAGCCCATTTAGCACATAATTCCTACATAGGAATTCAGAATGTTTCCAAGCATCGATTGCACTGATAACTTGGATATCAATCTCACCCTCCACGGGTTCAGGAGCATCTTCCTTTAGAAACCTCGCAAGGTTCAATGTGGTCAAGTAGAAAAACATTTTCTGTTGCCACCGTTTAAAATTCTGTCCACTGAATTTTTCAGGTTTTTCTGCAGCAGGATTGACATGGCTCACATGTCCAACAGGTTGTCTAGCCACAGAGGCAGTGACACCTTGGCTAGCCACAGCGGCTGCCATATTAAGCCCAGAGGCTGAAGCAAGTTGGCCAGCCGAGGAGGCTGCCACTGCACTTTGGCCAGCCACGGGGGCTGCCACAATATTTTGGCCAGCCGAGGAGGCTGCCATATTCGGATCTACTGTGTTTGGACTGTTTTCCATATCCACAGAGTCGAATTTGTTTTAAGACTATTACAAATAATTTGTTTTGTTACTGTGTCCTTACAAAAGAATTTGAACAGCAGTAAATACAATACAGTTGTTACAATAATCAACAATACAGAAGTAATAATAAAATAACAGGACAACAGTAGACAGTGAACGGTAGGCACAGATTAGGAACGAAGGCAGTGGAAAGAATTCCGAGGCTTGTTGATGCGGCAACAATCTCCTTAAAACAAATTCGTCCCCTACCGAAATGGTGCAGTAGAATGCGAGACGTTTGTTTCCCAGGATGCAACGGAAATAAGCGACAATGGGCACCACCAGAATCGTCTTCAAACGAACCAAGATGTATTCGAACTCTTTCAACAGAAAAACAGTAAAGCAATTTTTTGTTTCTAGCTTCTCAGTGATGAAAAACGAAAACAGTCAATTACTTAAAACAAAATAAACACACCAATTAAAACACATTAGTGGGAGACCTTTCATTTGAAGTAACCACTAAATTAATTGATATAGTTAATTTGAGTGTTATGGAACTTCAAAAGGCTTGGAAAAAATGAAGAGGCTTGCAAAAATTGGCTGGGCCGAGCCCGCACAATTTGGTCCGGCATTCGTGTACGCAGGACACGCGGGTGCACACGAGCCAAGCTTGATTCGGATTTGATTTGCACCCCCCCCCCCCCCCCCCCCGCGCACGTAGAGAGAGCCTCTATCCTTACAACTCTTACCCATCTACATATGAGCAATCATATATAAGCATAATATTCTCTCCATAGCTTTCCCATATGGGACAAGCTTACTTTTCTTATTTTCCAACACCAATGGGTGAACTTTGAGCAACAATTTCTCATTCACCCAAGCATCATTTTAAGCATATGAATATACCATTTCGAAGTACTCACGGAGGAGTATCCGAATCATTTAATAACAACCACTAACACGAAGTGGACCATGCTTAAAATTGAGCCTCAAAATGCTTACTTATAAGCAATTTTCCAACATAATCAACCTTTAATTATTTGTAATTTACTTTTTTTCTAATTCTGCTATGATTTCAAAGAAGTGTGTGGAGGATGTTATTTTTAGTAGTATGTCCTAAATCTATTGGATTAGAACTGTAATGTTTTTTTTGTAATTATATTGAATGAAATAAAATGATATTTATTTATCATATAAATTTATGTTTATGTATCTTTGTTATAGATATTCAGTATGATAAAATTATAATATAAATTTATGTCCATATATCTTTGTTATAATATCTTATATGATAACATTTTTATAATGATTTACATAAGAACTAAAGAGAGCTTTGTTTATGAGATTATATCACTCATAAATATTTTTAGTAATTATCAATAATTAAGGAATTGATATTTTTTTTTTTGAATTACAATTCTACAGATATACAATCTGAAATCTACTGGGATATTCAATACATACAATTATCGCACACCCAGACATCTACGTTTACTAAGAGACGAGCCCTAACCGGAAATATAACCGGAAATATCTACTCCCACTCAAATAATCGGGGAGAAAACTACTCCAAAATCTCAATTTTTGGGATTGAAGACAAGAGTCCCAAGCAGAGTCCTTGCTGGGACTCGAAAACACGTTCTCCCATTTGGGAGAGAGGAATTGATAATTTGGATAGATTAACAGTACATGATGTTATTATGGTCCAGCTATGGGTAGCTAATCTCATAAATTATTATCATGATATGGATGTTTGGTGTAACATATGAGTACTTGTGGTAATTTACAAGTACATTTAGCTGACCTTCAAGAGTTCCCATATAAATATATATTTATCATATGTGTTTATGGAAGAATCTTGGTAAATATATATGAGTTAATTCTTAAACTTGAGGTCTTCGCTAGAGATGGTAAAATCTTGTGCCGGACATGGGCTACTCGACCTGGGCTCTGTTACTTCTAGGTTGAATTGGGCTTTTTTTTGAAAAATAGGTTTTTTTTTTTGGGGAAACAACTAAATTTTAAAATATTTTAATACTTAAAAAAATAAGAATCTAAATGTTTTTAATCATTTTTGGGATTGAACGTTTAAAAATTTAATTGTCATAATATATATAGAATTAAAAATGAATATATATAATTTAAAATTTTATATTTATTAATTATGACCAGGCCCAACCCAAGCTTGGGCTTAGGCTTTTTCCACCTAGGATCGGGCTTAGGCTTTTTTGTCACATCTAGTCTTCATTAATCTTGTATGAGAATTATTCAACTTTAACTCCAACTTCAGTTGTCCATTAAGGATTATCAATAGAGTAATGATTGGGTTACACATATGAAGATTGTGATTTTTTCATGTGAAAAAATATATATAGTAGATGACCGCCAAACTTAGGATAAATATATATCTAGTGACTTGTGTATCTTATTGCGAGTTGACATATGTGATGACAAATTTATTCATGATCATGAAGAAAATTTTGATTGATGATATTCACATGGATAATGAAGTTGCACCATTAGCTACATAAACAAATAAAGAAAATACAAAACATTCTTAATTTTGAAGTTTATTATATAATTTTATAGGTTCATATTATGTGTCTAATTTCGGGACGCGTAATAAATTTGTGTACGATACTTTGAAGGATCCTAACTTTTTAGTATGGTGATTTGAGGTAGTTAGACTTCAGTTGTAACTTTAATGATCTATTCGATACTTCTTTTATTCATGCAACTGATTTAAATAAGAATTATATAATAAAAGATAAACTCATAAATTAATTATTTAGGTGTTGTTTGTTTTTAAGTCTTAAGTCTGATTTGGACTTATTTTAAGACATTTGTATTATTTATTTCCTTAAATATAATGTTATTCTATTATTATTACTATACATAGGATTAAACAAAAAAAGACAAGAAAAATCACATGTACAGAAATATATGTGTATGTGTGTAATAAACCTAAATTTATAAGGGTATTATTACCGTTTCACCCAATAAATCTTGTTCAAAAGTGTCAAATGGTCAACTTGAAATTTCAAATTTAAGGGAGTTAAAAGGAGAATTTGGTGATTATTGATTTAAAATGAAATTAATTAAAAATTCAGGTGGTGTCAATGATATTAGCCAAGCCACGTCATCTCTCAATTGGTGACAAAAAAAAAACGCAAGTTTGGTCCCTAGAGAGAGAGAAGAGAGAGGAAAAAGAGAGAGGCCCAATACGATCATTTCAGGTCTGTTTGGTTCAACGAAAGGAGAGGGGAGGGGAGAGATTTTAATGGATGGGAGGGGAGGGGATGGAAAGGAAGAGATTTTAATTATATATATGTTTGGTTCAAAGGAGGGGAGAGGGGGGGGGAGAGTTTTTAATTATATATATGTTTGGTTCAAGAAGGGAGGTGGAAGATTTTAAAACTAATTTACTATTTTATCCTTGTAGCCTTTTATAAATAAAATTAAAACAATATAGGTTTATATTATCTTTGAATTAAACAAAGAATAAAATTAAAATTAAAAGCTCTACATAATATGTGTTATTAAAAATAAAATTAAAACAAGCATCAAATCAGTAGTTAGGTTTGAATGGTGAAGCAAATATAAGAAAGATTTGTAATTAGGACAATTTTGGATTTTAATGTATAAGTAGGGATAATTTAGTCAATATATTTAAAATTTTAATTGCTCACTTTCTCTCCCCTCCAAAACCCCCCACTTTTGGAGGGGAGCTAAAATTGGCTTATGAGGGATTTTGCTCCCCTCCCCTCCAAAACCCCCAACCAAACACACCCTTCGAGTAATTTAACAGCAAACTAAGTTAGCGTTAATGTTAAGAAGAGCTGAAGGATCATTTTAATGGTAGTGGTGTTATGATGGTAGTGGTGTTGCTGGAAATGACTGATTTTCAACGTAATCGAGACTAGAAATGAGCGGTTGTTTTTGTCCATTCACGGAAAATCGGAGCTCATACCGGTGCATTACCACCATCATTGACCTTAAGGCAATGACATGTGTCTATTGGTGTCAGTAGTGTTTGTTGGGATATATGCCCCAGATTTTCATGTAATGTAAACAAAATTATTTATTATGAAATAAAAGATGCATTACTCATTTATCAAAATGTTTGATTTAAATTACATATTGTAAATTGTCTTGTTTACATTTGATTACTCATGTGCCTTCAAACTTCGAGTATGATTGTCATACACAAGAAGATTTAAGTCAGAAGTTAGTAATCTAAAATAGTCCATAGAGAGCAGACAAAACAAGTACTTTATTTGTAATTTATCTATAACTGTGGTTCATTCTATAATTATATGAAGACCTTGATCCGAGATCGTCCATGTAGTGGCATGAGAATGTAGCACCTTGTATGATGTGATCATATAGGACTGGACCCAGATGGAAATGAATTTCTTTTAATATCCATTAAATAAAGAAATTTATTTTAATCTACTAGATGACCATATATGGATTGATATGAATCCTGAGTGAAATGTGAACTCATGTATGACAGGCTATGTCCTTTGATTTACAAAGGTGAGGTTGATATATCAATCTTGACCAATAGCTATGTGTTTTGGGGACATGGTTTGGTGTGTAGCTGGATACGTTTTATATAGATATGGAGTTCACTCATTCTTGCGAGAAGCAGATGAGTATCTTCCTTAAGGGTTGATTTGGTGATTGAACGATTAGAGTGCTTAAGTCTTTCTATTGCGAATAGAAAGATTAATATTCATAATAGTTATGAATAAATTGTTCATTAGAGAATCAATGATACTTAAGGTAAAAATAATTAGAGGGGTATAAAAGACAATATGACCCGGCTATAATTATGAGATACTCGTGAAGAGTTAATCTGTATGTAATGACTATATCGATAGACACCGACGTAGTTCAGCATATATTATCCATTCACGACAACGAGAGTGCAGCTTCAGATTTTGAGTGGAATAACCCGAAGTTAATAATTTAGAATATTTAATTAAAGAGTTTAATTAATATTTCAGGATTATTGGAGTTTAGAACTGTAGATCCATTTGATTCTCGTGCTAGCTCGACATACTATAGTAAATTAAATATAATTTAATAGTCTAATTATATACTCTCTCACACACACACACACACACACACACACACACACACACACACACACACACACACATATATATATATATATATTATTAATGAGATTAATAATATATTTTGTCACAAATGTAACTTTATATTATATTTAATATAAGGTTTTTATTTAATAAATGATTATGAGATAATCATTTGATTTAATAAATATATTAAATTATTTGATATATTATTTATGGTGATGTAGAATTTTTCAAATATGATTTGTAAAAATTCAACATCTAATTAATGACATTTACACCTTATTTTGACAATCAAACATTGTCATTGTGAGGACAATTAATAAGTTGGTTGTTTTAAAAATTAGGTGTGGAAAATATTAGGGTAGTTTAATTTTACTTGAAAAGGGCTTAGGGTTTTTATTCAATTTTGATAATATTTTACCATAAGTATAAAAGGATAACGATGTTATCCTTTTACCATAACTTTCTTAATTGAAAAACCTGGCTACATTTGTTCTAGTTTTCTCTCAAGTATTGAAAGAAAAATAGAAAGAACAAAAAAAAAAAGAAAAAAATTCTGGTATGATATTCTTAATCTCTAAAGAGTTTAGAGATTGATTTTGTGAGTCAAGTCCACCCTTATTTTTGTTGGTTACGAGATATTTCACGGAAGATTATTCAGTGTTGGAACACAAATGGGTATTTCAAGAGTGTTGAGGGGTTGTTCTTAAGAGAAAAATCAGACCCGGAATTTTACTACATCACACGCAAATTACAGGCTGTTTAAGGTGTGTTGTGTGCGCATTTTGGGTTTCAAATCTGAGATGCTGTTCGGAGGCTTTTCTGGAGTTGGAAAATTGTTAAAACCAAAAGCATAGCATCATACTAGGGGCTGGTAAGATTCGTCTAAGAGAGGGAGAGAGCATAAAAAATTTTCTAGGTCGATCACAGTGACTAATGCATTTCCGCTGTGTGAGGGAAATCATTTCGTACAATTGGTATCACAACAAGGTTGAAAATTATTCTTAACCCTTCTATTTTTTAATTAAAATTTTCTATTTTTAATGATTTATATGAGATATAAATTATTGGTATGCATGTTGTGATGAGTAGGCTTATTTTAATGTTCATATGATGAATTCTTGTTTTAGATTCATGTGATAAATATATTGCATTGGTCGTAAATTTTTCCGGCTCTTATTTTTATGTTATTTTTGGTTTTGGGAATGCAATGCCATAAGGCCAAATTTATACAAGTGTTGTAAATTTATTTCCTATGTAAAAATTTCAAGTTGTAACATTCTTTGCATCTGGAAAGCCGATGCCACAAAGGACTCAACGGCACTTCATGGAGCGCGATTTGAAGACCAATGGATGCCTTGTAATATTTTATACTAATTAGATTAGTATAAAAAATAAGGGCCCGACCAATGTAATTTTATCTTCTTAAGTTCAGTTCTTTGAACCTGGAAAACGTGAGGCGTCGCGACGTCCTCTGTTCCTCATTGCGACCGCGTACCTGTTGTTTAAGCGTCACGACGCTAAATAGGTTACGTTGCGATGCATACTGGAATTTTCATTCTGACTGGGTTTTCTACTGCAATGTATCGTGATGTGATACCCAACGATGCGACTCCCATATGTTCTGTGTATGTTTATTTTAAATATTTGAATAATATGTCATATAGCATAGGGTGCATACTCTTGCATTTTCACATGCCATAACATGTTTGAGATGCATAAATATTCTAGTCATAAAATATGATTTTATGAAATTTAAGAGTTAAATTGTTACATGATATGCATGGAAATAAATTAATAAGATTAATTGGTTTAATGGTTTAAAATTGGAAATTCAAAAATTTAATGCACATAGACTTTATAAGTGCATTTTTTTCCATTGGTATATCGGATGGAATCCCAGACGTAAATTCCATAACCGATTCCGAATGGACCTAATGTGGTCTGCATTCGGGATATAATTCCACATACCATTGAAATTTACAATGCGTATACATTAATAAAATAGTTTATTAAAATTTATCCATTTGTTGAATTATAAATTTTAAACATGTTAGTGAACTAATATTTTAAGTGTTAAAATATATTAGGTCACTAAACCCAATTTAATTAAATTAGTTTAATAAAGTAAAATGTTAGTTGAGACTAATGGGAATTAGTGAATAAAATTTTAAGAATTAAAATTGGTTACATCATTAATTATATACTAGTGTAAATATTATATATTTTAAGTAGAAATCTTAAACTATAAATAGTGAGGGGAGAGGTTGTTGGACAGTTATGACCCATAGCGTCACTGTTTGTAAAAGACATTGTGTTTTTGTACAAAATTAACTATGTTGTAATGAAATTGCCTTTTACTGTTTTGTAATTTATTTACTTTGATATATAAATGGTAGAAGTCCTTATGATTAATTCCAGATTGAGATGATATAAGACAATATCAATCCATAAAGGTTTAATCATTAAATATCCATAGTCGTAGTATTATCGAGATTGGACATCGATAATGCGGAATAGACTAGTATTGCACTTGTGCGCGTTATGAGGGCATAACGACATAGTTCTCATATATTTAAGTATTGGATACTTATGCAAGTGCGATAGGAGGTTGTGTTTTACCGATGGTACGGGAAAACAGCTTCGCTCTGGATAGACCCCGCAGAATCCCATTGGTAGTATATATATATGTCTATGGGAGTCCGCTTCAGGGTAGGTGTATTTGGTATTAACCTGAGACTTGCATCGCTAGTACTTGCGACAATCGGTAAACTTTGGTTTTGGTCGTCCAGGGCTTTAAAGGTTCTGTGTACGCCTCTTCTGGGTTATTTAGAATCGTAGTGTATTGGATGTGATGTCAAGAAGGAAATATCACTTCAGACATATGGAGATGATGATCACGCAGGGATTCAGAACTGGTTCTCTATTGTGTTACAACCATCGGGATAATATGACAAGGTCATGATTATCCGATTCAAAGAGACTAGTTGCTTGATATCTGATATGTGCTTCCTACATGGCAGACACTATTCCAGCCCCAAGCCTTGCACGTGACATTCGATACTGGATCGCAATACACAATACTACGGTATACTACGCCTGAAATAGATGGTATATTCCAGTAAGAATATTTCTGGAGATTGGGTAGGCATGGCGCTTTGCTAGAAGCTAACATTGTATCGTAAATCGGTAAAAACGTAGTATGAGGTACGTACGTGTTCGGATAGTCCGACGACCGTATTTACTGCCAACATATCCAGGGATCTCTTGGGTCGCTTCCCGAAGATTCACCGATGACGTATGAATCGAGCATGATTAATCTAGGATTAATCGCGGAGACACTTTATCTTGGATAAAGTACTATTTGAAGAGAGAGAAAGATTAATTTGGAATTAATCGACGAAATAATATATTCGATATATTAAACGAAATTGGATTTCGACGCGGAATTGAAATTAGATTTTAATTCGGGCAAACGAGTTAATTTAGAATTAATTCGATTAGGGACATGAATAGTAATTTTGCTAGGCAATTATTTAATTACGTCGCGACGGAAGTTCGTTAATTCAGAATTAGCGAAACCGAGCCCGGAAGTGTTTGCGGGGCCACTCGCATTTCAAATTCGAGTGGGCCCATAAGTCACATCGCGAGTCACATCACTTGTCATTTATGTGTGATAGATGTCTAAGTCACTTTTTGGTGAGTGACATGTTTGACTATTATGATGGAGTTAGGTGTGGGCATTAAATGCAACAAATTGGAGCCAAAATGCTCTTTGACTTTGTAAACCATTTACCAATATTTGGTAGTTGTTTTCCATTCACCATTTACGGTTTTAGAAGCCAAATAGAAGAAGAAAAACAGAACTCATTCTCTCTCCCAAACACAGTGAAACCGTGAGCTCCATTGGAGGGAAAAATTGGATTTTTTCTTTCATCTTTTGCTAGCACAACAAGGATCAAACAAGGTGATAGAGAAGTCTTATCTTAGAGCATGGTTTCATTAAAGCTTGGAGCTTCATCATCTTCTTCAACATACAACCTTGGCCGAATTTGAAGCTTGAAGGGAAGAAATTTTGTTGAGCATCACTTCCAATCCGTTCAATGTAAGTGTGTGTTTCCGCCACATTTCTTTATTGTTTCATTCAATTTCGGGCTTAAATGATCTTGGGACATCAATAGAAACCAACAATGGTATCAATGAGCCTTGTTTAAGCATGAAATATTTTAAGGTAAAATTTGGGTAAATTGATTTTGAGCATGTTTTGAATAAATTACTTGTTTGAGCATGCTTGTGGATGGATGACTTTGAGTTGTTTATGATCAATTTTGTGAAAAACAAATTGGATGAATTTTTCCCCAAAAATGAGGCTTGGCCGAATACTCCCTACCCTTGCAAGTCTTGGTATTTTTTGTTTTGATGATCATTGGATGACTTGAAACGAATTGGAAATGTCGATTTGTAATTCGATTGGATTGAAAAACGAAATCGGACTAAAATCATTACCTTGGTCGAGAGTTAGAAGGCATGTAATGAGATGATTTTTGATTCAAAAATTGTTGGACATAAGTTGAACAAATGACAACATGATTAATTAATTAAAATTTATTTTGAAAATATGGATTTAGATAATTAATTGATGTATTACACTTTAGTTAATTGGATTTTAAAATTTAGAATATTAAAATTCGATTAATGGCCTTAATTTTGAATTGGGCTTGAATTTTATATTTGGGCATAATGGGCTGGTTGGGCCAAATTGGTTTAGGCCAATTGGATTGGATCCAAATGGGCCTAAATCATTCCATTAAGTCCAAATGTAATAAATGGGCTTTAAAGTTTAATTGGGCCTTATGGGCTAAAATTGGTTTTTTTGGCATATGAGGGTGATTCCTCAATTGGGCTTGGTAATTGGGTTTGAACATATTGACCAAAGCCCATGCCTTATAAAATCAATTGAAAGCCCATCAGACTTTAATTAAACGAACTTGGATGTTAGTTGGGCTTTGAGACCCGATAAGACTAGATTTGGAATCTTAGTCGTTAAAGCCATTAAAAGTATAGATATTTAATTTGGAATTAAATACATGAATTTGTATTGAATACGAATTAAATTAGATTTAACGAGTAGTTCGATATAATTCAAGAATTCGTACTTTAAGTACTTATTCTCAAACGAGTTGGACTCGCGCAAATCAAATCATTATTGAACATTGGATGATCACTAATATTCAAGATAATTAATTTGATTAGTTGATTGAATAACATGCTTGAATGAATTCATGGATGTGATGTATGAATAGCGTATATCAGATGGATATTAGAAGGGAAATGGCAATTTTAGAAATTATTGTAAATTCGGAATTTATAAATTGGACCTACGTGTCCAGCTTCTTCTCTTATTGATTCTTGTATTCTCTTCTCACCTAATTCCCCTCAATGTTAATGTTTCTATTATTGTATTATGTAATTGGGTAGAAGTAAAATAGTGCTAGCCGGGGAGAGGAAATGAAGTGATTTGTTCTAGGAACAATATGTTTAAATATCCATCCGCATATCGTTATTAGTTTACTTCCGCGCTTATTATGCTTTTAGAATGCATGCTTAAGAGTGTATGATGAGACCTTAACAAAGATAATAAATTGGTTGCCAATTTACGCGAAAAACCCTCAAAACATATTAAGCGTATTTTCCTTCCGTTGAGTGATTCTTACTCAAGATCCAAAGTTGGCATTGGTTTGTTGGCCAAAGTCAAGACCTTTGTCAATTGCAGATGTGTTTGAATCATGAGAGTTTTGTTCCATATCGGTGTCTTGTCCAAGTCGTGATTTGTTGGCCAAAGTCAAGATCACTTCTTATCCATCGACATTGATTACAAACTTTCCATGTCAATGGGTCTCGCTTAACTGGAATCATTAAGCCTGTTGTGCCAAAGCCAATGCTTAGTTGATTCAGAGGAAAAAGGTTAGGCAAATATATTGGATATATTGGCATATGTATTGTACATATGTTTCAGACTTGGATGTCCACCTACCGGATCTAGGAATTGGATTAGATCCAATTGATATTCGAGATCTACCTAGTTAAATATGATACAGCTTGTTGGCCAAAGTCAAGGTTGTGTGTTATTTAACGGGATCCTAGCCCACTAGGAAACTGGATTTCCCGAGTACTCGACAGAGGGTTAGAGGCTCGCCGAAAAATAGTGGGAGGCTAGTATTGAATTTTCAATTTTATTCAGATACTTAGCTTTACGCGCTTTCATATTATTTCATCAAAATTATTTTATTAGTTGGACTAATATAATGTTATTTTTCTGTAACAGTTAAACTGTACCCATATATCATTGATTAGATAGTTAGACTATCGTAATCAAGATGACAGGAAAGGGAAACGTCCGAGACATATCATGGGCGAAAATGTCTTCAAGGGCACGAACTTTGCCGATTGGGAAATGAATCTGAGGATTGTCCTTGGAGCCGAGAGGCTTATATACTATATAGAGACCTCTTGGGCCTAAGCCCAAACCTGATGAGCTACTTGAGTGGAGCTTGGAAGACTCACAACGATGATTGTGAAACTGCTCAGTCAATTATGCTTGATGCTATGACTCAACATTTCCGTCGACAGAACAGAGACTTGGATCCCTATAACATGTTGGCGAGGTTGCACGATCTTCACCGATCTAACCGAATGTCGCAGAGATATGAGAGTTAAAGAAGCTCTTCCGTTCACGTATGTCAGATGTCATGTCTGTTGAGTCCCATGTGACACAGATGATTGCTGACATAGATGAGCTAGCTAAGATGGGGATAGTCTTAGAGGCTGATTACCATAGATATGATCTTGCAATCTCTCCCCGACACTTGGAAACAGTTCATAATTAGCTTAACCTGATGAACACTGATGATACTCTTGGAGAGTTGTTGTCAATTCTCAAGGAAGCTGAAAGGGAGATGCTTAAGGGCAAGAAGCGCGAGGCACACTTTGCTTCGACATCTCAGACACCGAGGGCTGGGCCCCAGGCGACTAGAGAGTGTGAAGAAGAAGAAGCATAAAAGAAAGGGTAAGGCCAAATCGTCAAAGGCTTCTGGGAAGCCTAAGGACAAATATCATGATGTTTGCCTCCAGTGCGGCAAGCGGGGTCACTGGAAACGTGACTGCCACGAGTACAAGGCGCTCCAGAAGGAGATTAAAGCGGGCAGGCACCGACTTTAGGTATGTTTGTTAATTTCTAGTTTTAAAAATTGGATTTTTGATTCTGGTTGTGGTACTCACATATGTACTGATGTGCATGATTTTGGATTAGCAGGAGACTAGCCTCAGGGGAGATTGATCTACGCGTCGGAAATGGGGCACCAGTCGCCGTTTTGGCCGTTGGCACTTTTTTTTAGAACTGCCCTCGGGGCATGTACTTGAACTTAATGACTGTTATTATGTACCTAGTTTGACTAGGAATATTATTTCTGTATCTATGTTAACCCAATGTGGGTATACTTTTGTATTCAGGAACACCAGGTGTTTTGTGTATAAACATGATGTAGAAATTTGCACTGCTGTTGCAAATAATGGTCTTTATATTTTGAATATAAATCAATCTCAAACATATAATATAACAAACAAAAGGCTTAAAATGAGTAATGAAAATGAAACTTACATGTGGCACTGTCGTCTGGGACACATAAACAAGACTCACATATCCACACTTTCGAAGAGATGAGTACTTGGACGGATTTCATCCAAATTCATATGACGTCTGCGAATCTTGCTTATTAGGCAAAATGCCTAAATCACCTTTTAGCGGTAAGGGTGAACGCGCCACTGAACTGTTAGCCCTCGTTCATAGTGACGTATGTGGGCCCATGTCTAGCCAGGCTAGAGGTGGATACGAATACTTCGTAACCTTTACGGATTATGCATCACGTTATGGTTATGTGTATCTTATGAGACACAAGTCGGAAAATTTTGAGAAATTCAAAGAGTTTCGACACGAAGTTGAAAAACAGACCGGCAAGAGTATAAAGACATTACGGTCGGACCATGGTGGCGAATACTTGAGCAATGAGTTTCTAGATTACATGAAAGAATATGGTATTCTTTCACAGTGGACTCCTCCTGGAACACCGCAATTAAACGGTGTGTCCGAACGGAGAAACCGAACTTTGTTGGACATGATTAGGTCTATGATGAGTCATACTGAGCTACCTATTTCCTTCTGGGGATATGCCTTAAACAGTGCAATTCTTATTTTGAATAAGGTTCCGTCAAAGTCTGTACAACAGACACCATATGAAATATGGACAGGAAAGAAACCGGGTTTCTCATTCCTGAAGATTTGGGGATGCTGGGCATACGTCAAACATTTGGAAGGTACCAAACTTGAACCCAAATCGGATAAATGCCTATTCATAGGATATCATAGGGAAACCAAAGGATATTACTTCTATCACCCATGAGAGAACAAAGTATTTATTGCTCTACATGCGGTTTTCCTTGAGAAGGAATTCCTAAATGCAGTGATTAGTGGGAGGAAAGTAGAACTCGATGAAAATCGGAGTGATACTGTTCCTGGCATAGAATCCTCAATGGAACAAGAACAGTCCATCCGGGATAAGACTGTACCATAATCTTCTATTACACAAGGACCGCGTAGATCAGAGGAGTAAGGAAACAACCTAAGAGGTATGGGTTTCTGATCTCACCTCATGTAGTATATTAATCTCAATGAGGATAACGAACCAGCTACGTATGAGGAAGCGATACAAGATATCGATTCCGCTTTATGGCAAGAGGCCATGAAGTCCGAAATGGATTCCATGTACACCAACCAAGTTTGGACACTGGTTGATGCACCAGAAGGCGTAAAGCCTATTGGATACAAATGGGTCTTCAAGAATAAGACTGACATGGATGGCAACGTACAAACATACAAATCTAGGCTTGTAGCGAAGGGGTATCATCAACGACATGGTGTCGATTACGACGAAACTTTCTCACCCATTGCCATGATTAAATCCATTCGGATAATGCTTGCAATTGCTGCATATTTTGATTATGAGATATGGCAGATGGACGTTAAAACCGCTTTCCTTAACGAAAACCTTTCAAAGGATGTTTATATGCAACAGCCTGATGGTTTTATCGTGCCCAGACTTGCAAACAAGGTTTGTAAGTTAAATCGGTCCATTTATGGACTGAAGCAAGCATCACGGTCATGGAACCAACGTTTTGATGAGATCATAAAAGAATATGATTTCATTCAAAACGAAGATGATCCTTGTGTATACAAGAAGGTTAGTGGGAGAACACTGACTTTTATTGTCCTTTATGATGACGATGTATTGCTTATAGGCAATGACATTCCCATGCTAACGTCGGTAAAAGCTTGACTTTCATTGAAATTCTCCATGAAAGATCTGAGAGAAGCAGCCTTTATTCTGGGAATAAAGATCTACAGAGATAGATCTAGAAAGTTGCTTGGACTCTCCCAGAGTACATATATTGACAAGGTGTTGAAGAGATTCAACATGGATCAGTCCAAGAGAGGACTGTTGCCAGTGTCACATGGCGTCTATCTATCTAAGGACATGTGTCCTAAAAATCAAGATGAGAGAGACAACATGAGTCAGATACCGTTCACCTCGGTAGTCGGATCGATCATGTATGCCATGATATGTACGCGACCTGATGTCTCCTATGCTTTGAGCATGTATAGTCGATATTAGGCCGATCCAGGTGAAGGTCACCGGATGGCGGTTAAGAACATCCTTAAGTATCTCAGACGAACTAAGGATGCTTTCTTAATCTATGGAGATGGATAACTTGAGGTAACTGGGTATACCAATGCAAGTTTCCAAACCGACAAAGAAGACTGCAAGTCGCAATCCGGGTACATATTTGTTTGAATAACAGAGTGGTGAGCTGGAAATCTTCCAAGCAAGAGACTATTGCCGATTCAACAACAGAAGCAGAGTACATTGCTGCAGCTGAAGCAGCAAAGGAAGCAGTTTGGATCCGAAAATTCCTAATTGGATTAGGAGTAGTTCCGTTAGCAGCTGAGCCTGTTCCATTGTATTGTGACAATAACGGGGCTATAGCACAAGCTAAGGAACCGCGGTCTCATCAACGATCCAAGCATTCTTCGACGTTTCCATCTGATTTGAGAGATCATACATCGTGGCAATGTGAAGGTCGAGAAGGTCGCATCAGATGACAACATGGCAGATCCGCTGACGAAAGCTATTCCTCATCAAAAGTTTGAGCGACATGTACATAGTTCGGGTATTAGATGCTTGAGTGACTGGCTATAGGCCAAGTGGGAGATTGTTGGACAGTTATGACCCATAACGTCACTGTTTGTAAAAGACATTGTGTTTTTGTACAAAATTAACTATGTTGTAATGAAATTGCCTTTTACTGTTTTGTAATTTATTTACTTTGATATATAAATGGTAGAAGTCCTTATGATTAATTTCGGATTGAGATGATATGAGACAATATCAATCCATAAAGGTTTAATCATTAAATATCCCTAGTCGTAGTATTATCGAGATGGACATCGATAATGCGGAATAGACTAGTATTGCACGTGTGCGCGTTATGAGGGCATAACGACATAATTCTCATATATTTAAGTATTGGATATTTATGCAAGTGCGATAGGAGGTTGTGTTTTACCTATGGTACGGAAAAAACAGCTTCGCTCTGGATAGACCCGCGGAATCCCATTGGTAGTATGTATATGTGTCTATGGGAGTCCGCTTCAGGGTAGGTGTATTTGTATTTTAACCTGAGACTTGCATCGCTAGTAGTACTTGTGACAATCGGTAAACTTTGGTTTTGGTCGTCCAGGGCTTTAACAGGTTCTGTGTACGCCTCTTCTGGGTTTATTGAGAATCGTAGTGTATTGGATGTGATGTCAAGACGGAAGTATCACTTCAGATATATGGAGATGATGATCACGCAGGGATTCAGAACTGGTTCTCTATTGTGTTACAACCATCGGGATAATATGACAAGGTCATGATTATCCGATTCAAAGAGACTAGTTGCTTGATATCTGATATGTGCTTCCTACAGGGCAGACACTATTCCAGCCCCAGGCCTTGCACGTGACATTCGATACTGGATCGAAATACACAATACTACGGTATACTACGCCTGAAATAGATGGTATATTCCAGTAAAAATATTTCTGGAGAATTGGGTAGGCATGGCGCTTTGCTAGAAGCTAACATTGTATCGTAAATTGGTAAAAATGTAGTATGAGGTACGTACGTGTTCGGATAGTCCGACGACCGTATTTACTGCCAACATATCCAGGGATCTCTTGGGTCGCTTCCCGAAGATTCACCGATGACGTATGATTCGAGCATGATTAATCTAGGATTAATCGCGGAGACACTTTATCTTGGATAAAGTACTATTTGAAGAGAGAGAAAGATTAATTTGGAATTAATCGACGAAATAATATATTCGATATATTAAACGAAATTGGATTTCGACGCGAAATTGAAATTAGATTTTAATTCGGGCAAACGAGTTAATTTAGAATTAATTCGATTAGGGACATGAATAGTAATTTCGCTAGGCATAATTATTTAATTACGTCGCGACGGAAGTTCGTTAATTCGGAATTAGCGAAATCGATCCCGGAAGTGTTTGCGGGCCCACTCGCATTTCAAATTCGAGTGGGGCCCACAAGTCACATCGTGAGTCACATCACTTGTCATTATGTGTGATAGATGTCTAAGTCACTTTTTGGTGAGTGTGACATGTTGTAACTATTTATGATGGAGTTAGGTGTGGGCATTAAATGCAAAATTGGAGCCAAAATGCTCTTTGACTTTTGTAAACCATTTACCAAATTTGGTAGTTGTTTTTCCATTCATCATTTACGGTTTTAGAAGCCAAATAGAAGAAGAAAAAAACAGAACTCATTCTCTATCCCAAAATACAGTGAAACCGTGAGCTCCATTGGAGGGAAAAATTGGATTTTTTCTTTCATCTTTTGCTAGCAACAACGGATCAAACAAGGTGATAGGGAAACTTATCTTAGAGCATGGATTTCCATTAAAGCTTGGAGCTTCATCATCTTCTTCAACATACAACCTTGGCCGAATTTGAAGCTTGAAGGGAAAGAAAATTTTGCTGAGCATCACATCCAATCCGTTCAATGTATGTAAGTGTGTTTCCGCCACATTATAATATTCATTCAATTTCGTGGCTTAAATGATCTTGGGACATCAATAGAAACCAACAAGAGGGACATATGACAATATATTTTTGGGTTTTCTAGGTCAAACCAAGATCAAATTAAGCAATGAAATGTGCGAATACAACAAAGTAAAGTAGCAGAAAATACTCACTTTGACCGGCTTTTGGATGCGATGAACACAAAAAATTTCTTCATGAGTTTCAGCCAAGCCCTCCTTGTGTGGATCTTCAAGCTCCAAGCTTTGAGTGTAGATTACATGCTCATAGATGGGTTTACCTATCACCTTTGAATGAACTCTTTAGTGTGCTAGCACTTGGAAAAATTTGCAACAAATTATTTCCCTAAACCTTGTGTGACTCTCGGCCAAGCCAAGAGAGGAGAGAAAAAATGGCACTTACCGTGAGTGAGGGAGAGAAGAGAGAAGAAGTTGTTTTGTGTATTTTGATTTCAAAAATCAAATACCATTATCAATTTTCCAAAAATTGGTACAAGGCATTAATGCCTCCAACAATTCCCATCAATCAAAAAAATGACAAGATGTCAATCACCAAAAAGTGATAAGACTTCCATCAGTTGAGTGACTAATGATGTGACGCGTGATGTGACTTGTGGGCCCCACTTGATTCAAAATCTGAGTGGGCCCGCAACACATCCCGGGCTCGGGTTCTCTAATTCCGAATTAACGAATTTTCCGTTGCGACGTAATTAAATCAAATTTAATTAAATAATTATGCCTAGCAAATTACTATTCACGTCGCTAGCGAATTAATTCTAAATTAACTCGTTAGCCCGAATTAAAATCTAATTTTAATTCCGCGTCGAAATCTAATTTCGTTTAATATATCGAATATATTATTTTATCGATTATTTCTAATTAATCGTTCTCTATATTTAAATTGAATTTTATCCCAGATAAAATTCTCCGTAATTAATCCTAGATTAATTTTCTCTCTCTTATAATTAATCTAGATTAATTATGTGCGAGTCATACGTCATCGGTGAATCTTCGGGAAGCGACCCATGAGATCCCTGGATATGTTGGCAGTAAATCCGGTCGTCGGACTATCCGAATACGTACGTACCTAGTACTACATTTTTACCGATTTACAAGACATGGTTGGCTTCTAGCAAAGCACCGTGCCTACCCAATTCTCCAGAAATATTCTTAAAGGAATATGTAATATGTATCAGGCGTAGTATACGTGGTATTGCGTATTGCGATCCAGTATCGGATGTCACGTGCTAGGCTGCTGGAAGGTGGAATTATGTCTGCCCCATACGAAGCACATATCAGATCTCTGATAACTAGTCTCTTTAATCGGATAAACATGACCTAGTCATATTATCCCTATAGCTGTAGCATACAAGAGTACCAATTCCTTATCCTACGTGACCATCATCTCCATATGACTGAAGTGATACTTCTATCTTGACATCACACCCAATACACTACGATTCTCAATATACCCAGAAGAGGCGTACACAGAACCTGTTAAAGCCATGGATGACCAAAACAAAGTATATTGGTTGTCGCAAGTATTAGCGATGTAAGTCTCAGGTAAGACCAAATACACCTACCCTGATTCAGACTTCCATAGACACATAGTCCTACTACCAATGGAATTCCGAGGGGTCTATCCAGAGCGAAGCTGTTTCCGTACCATCGGTAAACACAACCTCCTATTACACCTGCATGAGTATCCAATATCCAAATATATGAGAACTATGCCGTTATGCTCCCGTAACACGTATAAGTGCAATACTAGTCTATTCCGCATTATCGATGTCCAATCTCGATAATACTACGACTAGAGATGTTTTAATGATTAAACCTTAGTGGATTAATATTGTCTCATATCTTATTAATCCGGAACTAATCATATGGACTTTTATCATTTATGTATCTTGGTAATCCAATTACAAATGATAAAAGAGTAATTTCCTTTGTCACATAGTTAATTTGTACAACAACACAATGTTCTGTACAAATAGTGATGCTATGGTCATAATTGTCCAACAATCTCCCACTTGGCCTATAGCCATTCACTCAAGTGTCTTACACTTGAAATATGTACGGGTCACTCAAACTTCTGCTGAGAAACAGCTTTCGTCAGCGGATTTGTAAGGTTATCATCTGATGTGATTTATTCGATCATCACATCGCCACGATGTATGATCCGAACGAAACAGATGAATAGTTGAAGTATATACTTGGATCGTTGATGAGACCATTAATTATTTAGCCCGTGCTGTAGCCTAGCTCAGCTGCTAACAGAACTACTCATAATCTAATTAGGAATTTTACAGACCAAAATTGCTTCTATTACTGCCTCAGCTGCAGCAATATTCCATTTTTTATTGGTTATTCGGCAACAGTATATTGTTGGAAGATTTCCAACTCACTGTTCCGATATTCAAACTATATATTACCCTTATTACGACTTATATTCGTTTTTGTCGGTTTGGAAACTTGCAACGGTGAAACCAGACACTTCAAGTTCTCCTTCTCCATAGCTTAAGAAAGCATCCTTAGTTCATCTAAGATACTTAAGGATGTTCTTGACATCAATCCACTGACCATCACTTAGATTGGCCTGATCGTGACTCCATATGCTCAAAGCATATGAGACACCAGGTCTCGTACATATCTTTCAATGTACAAGTTCTCGGAGAGTGCCAACAACTTTTAGATCTATCCTAGTAGATCTTTATTCCTAGAATAAATGTTGTCTCCCCAAGTAGCCTACGGAGAATTTTTCATGAAAGCCAAGCTTTCACCGATTGTTTTATGGGAATATCATTTCCAAGAAATGATATATCATCATTATTTAGGACAATCACTGTCAATGCGCTCCCACTAACCTTATTATATACACAAGAATCATTTTCGTTTTGAATTAAATCATATACCATTATGATTACATCAAAATGATAGTTCCAAGAACGCAATGCTTGCTTCAATCCATAAATGGATCGAATTAACTTACAAACCTTGTTTGCTTGTTTTGGTATGAAAAAACCGTTAGGATGTTTTATAAATATCCTCCAAAAGGTTTCCGTTGAAGGATTGAAAGCTTGGCTTTCATGAAAAATTCTCCGTAGGCTACTTGGGGAGACAACATTTATTCTAGAAATGATATATCATCATTATTTAGGACAATCACTGTCAATGCGCTCCCACTAACCTTATTATATACACAAGAATCATTTTCGTTTGAATTAAATCATATACCATTATGATTACATCAAAATGATAGTTCCAAGAACGCAATGCTTGCTTCAATCCATAAATGGATCGAATTAACTTACAAACCTTGTTTGCTTGTTTTGGTATGAAAAAACCGTTAGGATGTTTTATAAATATCCTCCAAAAGGTTTCCGTTGAAGGAAATCGATTTTGACGTTCAGCTGTCATATTTCATAAATGAAACATGCAGCATTAACAAGCATTATCCAAATGGATTTAACCATGGCAACGAGTTAAAAGGTTTCGTCGTAATCGACACAATGTTGATAACGATACCTTTTCGCTACAAGCCTAGTTTTGTACGTTTGTATGTGTCATCCATGTATGTCTTCATTGAAGACTTATTTAGTACCAATAGGCATAATGCCTTCCGATACATCAACCAGTGTCCAAACTTGGTTGGTATACATGGAATCCATTTCGGACTTCATGGCACTTTGCCATAATATGGAGTCGAAACCTTGTATCACTTCCTCATACGTAGCTAGTTCATATTCCTCAATAAGATTGACATCTTCATGAGGTGAGATCAGAAACCCATACCTCCCAGGTTGTTTTCCGACTCTCTCCAACTTACGCGGTTATTGTGTATTCGAAGATTGTATTACAGTTTCATCCCTGATGAACTGTTTATGTTCCATTAAGGAATCGGTGCCTGGAACAGAATTACTCCGATTTTCATCGAGTTTTACTTTCCTCCCACTTACCACTGCATATAGGTATTCCTATTTAGGAAAACCGCATGGAGAGCAACAATTAAATGTTGGAATTCTCTAAGGTCCAAGGATCATTATCAAGCAAGAAAATAACATGTGAATACAATCAAATGAGGTGCGGAATACTCACAATGAACAGATTGGATGCTACGAAGAACAACAAAATTCGATTTTTGCTCTTCTTGGAGTCTCGGCAGTGAGCTGCAACAAGGTTTCGATTTTCGGCCTTTGTCCTACATGAAATCTTCAAGCTCCAAGCTTCCAAAATGGATTCCAAGCTCACGAAATCACTGCCCTATCACCTTAGTATGTCTCCTAGAGTGTGCTAGCACCTTGATGATTTGCCACAAATCATCCAAAGCTTCTCTTTAGCTCTCGGTTTTGCAGAAAACAAAAGGAAGAAGAAGGTCCAAGACCGTGTGAGAGAGAGGAGCATTTTGGCTCCAAAATCGTGAAAAAGAGAGAGAGATGGATGAGTTCGGTTGGTGGGAATAGTGTATCTAATACATAAATTTTGAAATTCAAAATATCATTATTAAAATAATGTTAATTCTTTCAAGCCATCATCAACTTCCATCTACTCCAGATCAACCACATCACTCAATCAAGTACAACTTGTCACATCACTCAAAGTGACATTTGATTTGACTAATGATTTGACGCTTGATTTGACTTGCGTGCCGCACTCGAATTCGAAATGAATGCGCTCGCAAATAATCCCGAGCTCAGGTTTGCTAATTCCAAATTAACGAATTTTCCGTTGCGACATGATTAAATGATTATGCCTAGCGAAATCACTATTCATGTCGCTAACGAATTAATTCTAAATTTTAATTCGTTCGCCTCCCGAATTAAAATTCGATTTTAATTCAAGTCGAAATCCAATTTCGTTTAATATATCAAATATTTTAATTTATCGATTAATTCCAAATTAATCGTTATCTCTCTTTAAATGATATTTTATCCCAGATAAAATATCTCCGCAATTAATCCCAGATTAATTTTCTCTCTCATCGAATTAATCCCAGATTAATTAAGTGCGAGTCATACGTCATCGGTGAATCTTCGGGAAGTGACCCATGAGATCCCCGGATATGTTGGCAGTAAATATGGTTGTCGGACTATCCGAACACGTAAGTACTTAGTACTACATTTATACCGATTTACAAGACAAGGTTGGCTTCTAGCAAAGCGCCATGCCTACCCAATTCTCCAGAAACATGCTTACAGGAATAAGTGATCTATATCAGATGTAGTATACTTAGTATTGTGTATGTCGATCCAGTATCGGATGATCACGTGCTAGGCCTGGGGCTGGAATTGTGTATGCCCCGTACGAAGCACATGTCAGATGTCTGGTAACTAGTCTCTTTAATCGGATATACATGACCTTGTCATAATATCCCGATAGCTGTAGCATTTAAGAGAACCAGTCTCGTATCCTATGTGACCATCATCTCCACTATGACTGGAGTGATACTTCTGTCTTGACATCACACCCAACACACTACGATTCTCAATATACCTAGCAGAGGCGTACACAGAACCTGTTAAAGCCCTGGACGACCAAAACCAAAGTATATTGATTGTCGCAAGTATTAGCGGTGCAAGTCTCAAGTTAAGACCAAATACACCTACCCTGATTTCGGACTTCCATAGACACATAGTCATACTACCAATGGAATTCCAATGGTGCTATCCAGAGCGAAGCTGTTTCCCGTACCATCGGTAAAACACAACCTCCTATTACACTTGCATGAGTATCCTATACCCAAATATATGAGAAACATGTCGTTGTGCCCTCACAACGCGCACAAGTGTAATACTAGTCTTTTACGTATTTATCATGTCCAATCTCGATAATACTCTGACTATGGATGTCTAATGATTTATCCTTCGTGGACTGATACTATCTCATATCATTCTCAATCCAGGAACAAATCATAAGGATCTTCTATCATTTATACATCTAGGTGATCTAATCACAAATGATAAGAGAGCAATCTCCTTTGTCATATAGTTAATTTATACAACAACACCATGATCTGTACAAATAGTGACGCTATGGGTCATAATTGTCCACAATCTCCCACTTGACTTATAGCCAGTCACTCGAGTGTCTTACACCCGAACTATGTACGGTTGGCCTCAAATTTCTGAGAAAAGACTTTCGTCAGCGGATTTGCATGACTATCGTCTGATGCGATTTATACGATCATCACATCGCCACGATGTATGATCCGAATGAATCAGATGAATAGTCGAAGTATATATCTGGATCGTTGATGAGACCATTAATTCTTTAGCCTGCGCTGACGCCTAGCTCAGCCGCTAACATAATTATATCTAATCTAATTAGATTTATTATTGACCCAGATGACTTCTATTACTACTACTGCCTCAGCTGCAGCAATAACCCATATTTTTTGTTTATTCGGAATAGTATCTTGCTTGAAAGATCTCCAGAGTTTAAGACAGCAATAATGATCAAACTTTATAGTACCGTTTTGCGACTTATAGTCATCTTATCGGTTTGGAAACTTGCAATAGTGATCCAGTCACTTCAAGTTCTCCATCTCCAGAGTTTAAAACAACATCCTTAGTTCTCTAAGAAACTAATGGATGTTCTTAACATCAATCCAGTGACTATCACTCGGATTGGCATGTTTGTGACTCAATATGCTCAAAGCGTATGAGACACCAGGTAACGTACATTTTTCAATGTACGAATTTCTCGGAGAGTCTTTCTTTAAAGCCAAGCTTTCGCCGATTGTTTTTATGGGAATATCATTTCCAAGAAATGACATATTATCATTATTTATAGGACAACCACTGTCAGTGCGCTCCCACTAACCCTCTTATATACACAAGAATCATTTATATTTTGAATAAAATCATAAATCATTATGATTACATCAAAACGATAATTCCATGAACTTATGCTTGCTTTAATCCAAACATGGATCGAATAACCTGCAAACCTTGTTTGCTAGTTTTGGTATGACAAAACCGACATGATGTTATAAACATCCTCCAAACGGTTTCCTTTTTTCAGGAAAACGATTTTCCCGTTAAGCTGTCATATTTCATACATGAAACATGCACACAGCATAACAAGCATTATCCAAATGGATTTACAGTGGCAACAGGTAAAAGGTTTCGTCGTAATCAACACAATGTTGATAATGATACCTTTCCCCGCTAAAAGCATAGCTTTATATACGTTGGTATGTTGCCATCCATGTATGTCTTCCTTAAAGACTTATATAGTACCAATAGGCACAATGCCTTGCGGTACATCAACTAGTATCTAAACATAGTTGATATACATGGAATCCATTTCAGATGTTCTGGCACTTTTCCATAATTGGGAGTCGATACCTTGTATCACTTCCTCATACGTAGTCAGTTGGTATTCCTCAATAAGATTGACATCTTTATGAGGTGAGATCAGAAACCCATACCCCAGGTTGTTTTCTGACTCTCTCTCGACATACGCGGTTCTTGTGTATTTGAAGATTATGGTTTAGTTTCATTCATCATTGATGAACTATTTTTGTTCCCTTAAGGATTGGTGCCTGGAACAGTACACTCACGATTACTTCATTATTTCATTGAGTTATACTATCCTCCCACTTTCCACTGCATATCAGTATTCCTCTTAGGAAAACCGCATGGCGAGCAACAATTACATTGTTCTCTGGTGAGATGTATAAGTACTATACTTTGGTATCCCTAGGATAACCTACAATTTGGCACTTATCCAATTTTTGTTTTAGTTTTGTATCATCCAAACATATGCCTAGCATACCCAACCCAAATTATCAGGAATGAGAAAACCCAGTTTAATTTTCTGTTAATATCTAATATGATGTCTGTCAAACAGATTTTTATGAAACCTTATTCAAAATAAGTTCTGCACTGTTAATGTTTATCCGTTGAAGGAAATGGTAGCTCAGAGCGACCCATGATTAACCTTATCATGTCCAACAAGATTCGGTTACTCTGGTTCGGACACACCGTCAGGATGACATGTTCCGGGAGGAGTCCTCATTTGAAAGAATACTATACTCTTTCAAGTATTTTAGAAACTTATTGCTTAAGTATTTTCATTACGGTCTATCGTGATGTTTTAATACTTTAGCCGATCTGTTTGTCCTATTTTCCGTGTCGAAACTTTAAAAGTTTCCGATTTGTTTTTTTTTTCAAAAGAAACACATACCCACACACAACGCGATCCACATCCGTAAAGGTCCACGATATATTCATACCTACCTACTAACTAACTAAGCTAGCTAAACATGGGCCCCCACTTGCTTCACTTGAACTGAACTAGGGTTAACAGATTGGTGGCATTTGCACTTTTACCAAGTAAATAGTGTTATAGGCACTTTGCCCAATAAACTAGATTCGTAGAATTTATTTGATTGGAATCAAATGTGTCCGATGTCCTAGTACCCACTCTCCGAAAGAGTGATATACGATTCTTGTTTAATCGTGTCCCAGACAGACGATGCCACAATTAGTTTCCATCTGATCAAATCAGTTTGAGCTATTTGTTTGTCATATTATATATTCGAGATTTATTTATATTCAAAATATAAATGCTGTTATTCACATCTAATGTGTTTATCTCAATATCATCCTTATATAATAAAACACTTTAGTGTTCTAGAATATAAAGGTTCACCCGCAGTGGGTTAAACACTGATATAAAGATAACGTTCCTAGTCAAACTAGTTACATTATAACAGTTTCCAAATTTAGGTACACACCCGAGGGTAGTTCCTAAAATAGGTATCTACGGTTGAAACAGCGATTTTCGTCCCATTTCCAATTCGCAGATAAATCTCTATTGAAGTCAGTATCCTTTTCAAAACAGATTCTGAACATCAATACATATATTTTATGTACCACACTAAGTATTTAAAATCCAATTTCAATACTAGTAGTGAACATAATCTTGACAAACATATTTGAAGTCGGAGCCTTGCTCATTCTTCAATTCCTTCATGTCTGCTTTGTCCAAATAGCAGTCACGCTTCCGCGATCCCGTTTGCCACCCAATTTAGGCAGACATTTTGGGATATATCTTTTATCTTCCCAGAAGATTATAATGATTTTCCCTTTTCCATTTTCATATTCCAGAAGCCTTTGGCCAAGCCATGGGTTTCTAGAATATCGAAGTAAAGTGCGCCTTGCGCTACTTGCCTATGGCAATTTTGACTTTGTCTCATTGAGAATAGTCATTAACTCTCTAAGAGTTATCAATTGCAATTTCAGTACTTCTAAGAGATCTAATTATAGATCTATGAAGATCCTTCAATTTCATTATCATACTTTAAGGATCTAATCCTTATTTCTGATTAAGAAATTAATGAGTTTAATATTGCGACAAGCTTAATATTTGGATTAAGCACTAAAGTTATCATCACATAATCTCCAAAGATTATGCTCTACTATTTGCTTAACTCCGGGCTTAGGCAATATATGTTATTTTATCAAATAAAGTACTTATTATTTTCCAGGACCATGAAAAAATCCCAATTTGAAAATTAAACCATTTAAATACATCAATTCCCCAGGATTATTTTTAAATGTCAATCTTTTTTCAATATTTTTTACTCTTATTTTAATATGTTCTTGTCATCTAAATATTTATGATAATCTCCGTATTATTAACTTAATTAAATCAATATTTGATTACTATAAATCCAGTTATATAACCACTATAAATTGAATTGTTTGAATACAGTCCAACTGTTAATTAAATTTTAATATTCTTCAACTAACATTTAATTTATTGACGAATGATATTTGTTTGAGCGCGTATGGAAAGTAATTAAACGAATATTGCAAATTCAATTCTTGCCTCCCACTATTTTTCGCGCGAGCCTCTAACCCTCTGTTGAGTACTCGGGAAATCGTGTTTCCTAGTGGGCTAGGATCCCGTTAAATATCACACAATCTTGACTTTGGCCAACAAATTGTATGATAATTAACTAGGTAGATCTCTAAGATCATTGGATCCAATCCAATTCCTAGATCCAGTAGGGGACATCCAAGTCCGAAACATATATCTTATATATGCCAATACATCCAATGTATTGCCTAACCTTTTTCCTCTGAATCAACTAAGCATTGGCTTTGGCACAACAAACTTAGTGATCCCAGTTAAGCGCGACCCATTGACCATGGAAAACTTTGTAATCAATGTCGATGGATAAGAAGTGGTTTTAACTTTGGCCAACAAACCACAACTTGGACAAGACACCAATATGGAACAAAGCTCTCGTGATTCAAACACATCCGCGACGGACAAAGGCCTTGACTTTGGCCAACAAGCCAATGCCAGTCTCGATCTTGAGTAAGAATCACTCAATGGAAGGAAAAACGCTTAATATTTTGCGAGGGTTTTTCGCGTGTAAATTGACAACCAATTTATTATCTTTGTTAAGGTCTCATCATCATACATCCTTAAACATGCATTCTAAACACATAATAAAGCGCGTATAAATAAATAATAATGATACGCAGATGGATACTTTACACATTGATCCTAGATCAAATCTCTCCATTTCTCTCTCCCGCAAGCACAAGTATTTACTTCTATCCGTTACACTACACTTCTAAAGAAACCTCATTTACATTGAGGGGAATAGGTGAGAAGAGAATACAAAGAGTATGGAGGTGATAAGGCTGGACACGCAGGTCCAATTAATAAATC
This sequence comes from Zanthoxylum bungeanum, assembly GCA_019454045.1. Lineage (NCBI taxonomy): Eukaryota > Viridiplantae > Streptophyta > Magnoliopsida > Sapindales > Rutaceae > Zanthoxylum > Zanthoxylum bungeanum. The sequence continues at coordinate 43,107 of SKCR01031790.1, forward strand.
AAATTTATTACAATAATTTCTAAAATTGCCCCACCCATCTAATATCCATCCGATATACATTATTCATGCATCGCAATCATGTATTCACACAAGCATGTTATCAATAAATCTAATCAAATTAATTAATCTGATAATTAGTGACCATCCAATGTTCAAACAACGATTTGATTTTGCTCGAGTCAAACTCGTTTTGCGAATAAGTACTCAAAGTATGAATTCTCGAATTAAATTAAACTACATAATTAAATCCAATTCAATTTGTATTTAATACTAATTCACTATTTAATTCCAAATTAAATATTACACTTTATTAATAAACCTTTTATGACTCAAATTCCAAATTTAATCGTTACGGGTCTCAAAGCCCGATTAACGTCCAACGTCAATTCAATTAAAGTCCAATGGGCTTTTAATTAATTTCTTAAGGCGTGGAATTTTGGTCAACTCGGGTCAAACCGAATAACCAAAATCCAATCCGGGAATTACCCCATAAGCCATAAATCAATTTTGGCCCATTAGGCCCAATAAACTTTAAAGGTCCATTAGTCGCATTTGGGCTTTATGGAAGCGGTTTTGGGCCCAATTGGATCCAATCCATTTGGCCTAAACCTAACTTGGTACAACCAAGCCCAATAAACCCAATAACAACTTTAAAAGCCAAATCCACTTTTAAGGCCCAATATAATTAAATTACAAAATCCAATTTTACAATTGAATTACCTAAAGTGTATAACACAATTAATCACCAAATCAATGTTTCCAAAACATCAAATTAGCCTAATTAATCATGCTTATCATCATTAAATCATGTCCAACACAATTTAACAAAAATCAAACCCAATACATGCTTCCAAAGTCTCGGCCAAGGGGAAATTTCATGCCCAAATCAAATTCAATCCAATTAAATTCAATTCAACATTAAATCAATATCCCCAATTGATTTCCAACACATCCAATGATCAAAAATCAAAAATCCAAGACAATTTAGGGCATCCATATTTTCGGCCAAGCCTCAAAAATTGGGGAAATTTGTTCCAAACAAAATTTAATCAAATTGATCCAATCAATCCTTAATTAAACATGTAATAAGCATACTTAAACATCCAATTTCATCAAATCATGCTCAAACACATTTACCCAATTTTAACCCTAAATCATTTTCATGCTCAATATTGGCTCAAGATACCATTGTTGGAATTCTCTAAGGTCCAAGGATCATTATGAAGCAAGAAAATAACAGGTGAATACAATCAAAGAAGGTACGAAATACTCACAATGAACAGATTGAATGCTACGAAGAACAACAAAATTCGGTTTTTGCTCTCCTTGGAGTCTCGTCAGTGAGCTGCAACAAGGTTTCCATTTTCGGCCTTTGTCCTCCATGAATCTTCGAGCTCCAGCTTCCAAAATGGATTCCAAGCTCATGAAATCATTGCCCTATCACCTTGGTATGTCTCATAGAGTGTGCTAGCACCTTGATGATTTGCCACAATCATCCAAAGCTTCTCCTTAGCTCTCGGTTTTGCAGAAAACAAAGGAAGAAGAAGGTCCAAAACCGTGTGAGAGAGAGGAGCATTTTGGCTCCAAAATCGTGAAAAGAGAAAGAGAGATGGATGAGTTCGGTTGGTGGGAATAGTGTATCTAATACACAAATTTTGAAAGTCAAAATATCATTATTAAAATAATGTTAAATGTCTTTCAAGCCATCAACTTCCATCTACTCACATCAACTCACATCACTTAATCAAGTGACAACTTGTCACATCACTCAAAGTGACATTTGATTTGACGCTTGATGTGACTATGATTTGAACGCTTGATTTGACTTGCGTGCCGCACTCGAATTCGAAATACGAATGCGCTCGTAAAAAATCTCGGGCTCGGGTTCGCTAATTCCAAATTAACGAATTTTTCGTTGCGACGTAATTAAATGATTATGCCTAGCGAAATCATTATTCACGTCGCTAATGAATTAATTCTAAATTTTAATTCGTTCGCCGAAATTAAAATCCGATTTAAATTCCGCGTCGAAATCCAATTTCGTTTAATATATCAAATATATTAATTTATCGATTAATTCCAAATTAATCGTTATCTCTCTTTAAATGATATTTTATCCCAGATAAAATATCTCGGCAATTAATCCCAGATTAATTTTCTCTCTCATCGAATTAATCCCAGATTAATTAAGTGCGAGTCATACGCCATCGGTGAATCTTCGGGAAGCGAACCATCAGATCCCCGATATATTGGTAGTAAATATGGTCGTCGGACTATCCGAACACGTAAGTACCTAGTACTACGTTTATACCGATTTACAAGACAAGGTTGGCTTCTAGCAAAGCGCCATGCCTACCCAATTCTCCAGAAACATGCTCACAGGAATAAGCGATATATATCAAGCGTAGTATACGTAGTATTGTGTATGTCGATCCAGTATCAGATGATCACATGCTAGGCATGTGGCTGGAATTGTGTCTGCCCCGTACGAAGCACATGTCGGATGTCTGGTAACTAGTCTCTATAATCGGATATACATTACCTTGTCATAATATCCCGATAGCTGCAGCATTTAAGAGAACCATTCCAGTATCCTACGTGACCATCATCTCCACTATGACTGGAGTGATACTTCCGTCTTGACATCACACCCAACACACTACGATTCTTAATATACCCAGCAGATGCATACACAGAACCTGTTAAAGCCCTGGACGACCAAAACCAAAGTATATTGATTGTCGTAAGTATTAGCGGTGCAAGTCTCAAGTTAAGACCAAATACACCTACCCTGATTTCAGACTTCCATAGACACATAGTCATACTACCATTGGAATTCCGATGGGGTCTATCCAGAGCGAAGCTGTTTCCCGTACCATCGGTAAAACACAACCTCCTATTACACTTGCATGAGTATCCTATACCCAAATATATGAGAATTATGTCGTTGTGCCCTCACAACGCGCACAAGTGTAATACTAGTCTTTTACGCATTTATCGATGTCCAATCTCGATAATACTCTGACTAGGGATGTTTAATGATTTATCCTTCGTGGACTGATACTGTCTCATATCATTCTCAATCCAGGAACAAATCATAAGGATCTCCTATAATTTATACATCTAGGTGATTTAATCACAAATGATAAGAGAGCAATCTCCTTTGTCACATAGTTAATTTGTACAACACCATGATTTGTACAAATAGTGACGCTATGGGTCATAATTGTCCAACATTAAATTGTTCTCTTGTGAGTTTTATAAGTACTATACTTTGGTTACCCTAGGATAACCCACAAATAGACACTTATCCGATTTGGGTTTTAGTTTGGTATTATCCAGACATATGCCTAGCATTCCCAAATCTTCAGGAATGAGAAAACCCTGTTTCTTTCCTGTTCATATCTAATATAAAGTCTGTCTAACAGATTTTCATGGAACCTTATTCAAAATAAGTTTTGCAATGTTTAATGTGTATCCCTAGAAGGAAATGGTAGCTCAGAGCGACTCATGATTAACCTTACTAAGTCCAACAAAGTTCGGTTTCTTTGTTCGGACACACCGTCATAATTGAGGTGTTCCGTGAAGAGTCCATATTGAAATAATACTATACTCTTTCAAGTAATTGAGAAGCTTATTGCTTAAGTATTTTCCACAACGGTCTAATCGTGACGGTTTAATACTTTAGCCGGTCTCTCTGTCTACTCCGTGTCGAAACTCTTTGAATTTATCAAAAGTTTTCGATTCGTGTTTCAAAAGAAACACATAATCATAACGCGATGCCACATCCGTAAAGGTTACGAAGTATTCATATCCACCTCTAGCCTAGCTAGATATGGGCCCACTTACGTCACTATGAACGAGGGCTAACAGATCAGTGGCATTTACACTTTTACCAAGTAAAAGGTGTCTTAGGCACTTTGCCTAATAAACTAGATTCGCAGACATCATTTGATTAGAATCAAATCTGTCCTAGTACCCACTCTTCAAAAGTGTGGATATACGAGTCTTGTTAATGTGTCCCAGACAATAATGCCACAAATAAGTCTCATCTGATTAAATTAGTTTGAGCTATTTGTTTGTCACGTTATATGTTTGAGATTCATTTATATTCTAAATATAAATACTGTTATTCATATCTAATGTGCTCATCTCAATATCATCTTTATAAAATAAAACACTTAGTGTTCTAGAATATAAAGGTATACCCGCAACAGGTTAAACTTAGATATAGAGATAATGTTTCTAGTCAAACTAGTTACATTATAACAGTTTCCTAATTTAAGTACATACCCAAAAGGGTAGTTCTTAAACTTAGGTTTCTACGGTTAAAACAGTGACTGTTGTCCCGTTTCTGATTCGTAGATCAATCTCATCTGAAGCCAGTCTCCTGCTCATCAGCAAATCCCGCACATCAGTACCTATCTATGTACCACATCTAGTATTAAAATCCAATTTTGAAACTAATAGTGAACATGTTTATGACAAACATACTTGAAGCCGGAGCCTTGCCCGTCTTCTCTTCCTTCATGTTTGCCTTGTCCATACGGCAGTCACGCATCTAGTGACCCCGTTTTCCACAGTTTAGGTAGACATCTTGGGATATGTCATTTGATTAATGACCATCCAATGTTCAAACAATGATTTGATTTGTGCGAGTCCAACTCGTTTTAAGAATAAATACTCAAAGTACGAATTCTTGAATTATATCAAACTACAATATTAAATCCAATTTAATTTGTATTCAATACTAATTCTATATTTAATTCCAAATTAAATAATTACACGTTATTAATTAGCCTTTGCGACTTAGATTCTAAATCTAATCTAAACGAGTCTCAAAGCCCAATTAACATCCAATGTCAATTTAATTAAAGTCCAATGGGCTTTCAATTAATTTATAAGGCATGGACTTTGGCAACCAAAGCCCAATAAGGAATCACCCTTTGCCAAAAATTAATTTAGGCCCATTAGGCCCAATTAAAATATTAAAGGCCCATTTAATCATATTTGGACTTTATGGAAATGGTTTTAGGCCCAATTGGATCCAACCAATTAACCTAAACCAAACTTGGCCCAACCAAGCCCAATAAGTGCAAATACAAATTTATTAGCCCAATTCCAAATTTAGCCCAACTAATTAAATTCCAATATTCAAAATATCATAATTTAATCATTTAAAGTGCATTAGCCATAATTAATTAGTCAAATTAACATTTCCAAAATACCAATTACACTAATTAATCATGCTTTATTATATTCAATTCATGTGCAACACAGTTGAAACAAAATCAGCTCATTACATGATATACATGTCACGACAATGAGGGATTTTTAAAATCAATTTCGATTTCAATCCAATTAAATCCTAAATCAATTTATCCCAAGTCTTTAAACTCATCCAATGATCAAAAGAACAAAAAATATCATGACTTAAGGCATATCACATATTCGGCCAAGCCAAAATAATTGGGGAGAATTAATCCAATTCAATTTTCATTAAATTGATCACATATAACTCCAAGTTATCTATATACAAACATGCTCAAACAAACAATTTGGTTAAATCATGCTCAAATCAGATTTACCAAAATTTTACCCTAAATTCAATTTCATGTTTAATAACCGCTCTGATACCATTGTGGGTTTTTCTAGGTCAAACAAAAATCAAATTAAGCAATGAAATGTGCGAATACAACAAAGTAAAGTAGCGGAAAATACTCACTTTGATCAGCTTTTGGATGCGATGAACACAAAAAATTTCTTCATGAGTTTCGGCCAAGCCCTCCTTGTGTGGATCTTCAAGCTCCAAGCTTTGAGTGTGGATTCCATGCTCATAGATGGGTTTACCTATCACCTTTGAATGAACTCTTTAGTGTGCTAGCACTTGGAAAAGTTTGCAACAAATTGTTTCCCTAAGCCTTGTGTGACTCTCGGCCAAGCCAAGAGAGGAGAGAAAAAATGGCACTTTGCCGTGAGTGAGGGAGAGAAGAGAGAAGAAGTTGTTTTGTGCATTTTGATTTCAAAAATCAAATACCATTATCAATTTTCCAAAAATTGGTACAAGACATTAATGCCTCCAACAATTCCCATCAATCAAAAAATGACAAGATGTCAATCACAAAAAAGTGCTAAGACTTTCATCACTTGAGTGACTAATGATGTGACGTGTGATGTGACTTGTGGGCCCCATTTGATTCAAAATCCGAGTGGGCCCGCAACACATCCCGGGCTTGGGTTCGCTAATTCCGAATTAACGAATTTTTCGTTGCGACGTAATTAAATCAAATTTAATTAAATAATTATGCCTAGCAAAATACCTATTCACGTCGCTAGCGAATTAATTCTAAATTAACTCGTTAGCCCGAATTAAAATCTAATTTTAATTCCGCGTCGAAATCTAATTTCATTTAATATATCAAATATATTATTTTATCGATTAATTCAAAATTAATCGTTCTCTCTCTTTAAATTGAATTTTATCCCAAATAAAATTCTCCATAATTAATCCTAGATTAATTTTCTCTCTTATAATTAATCCAGATTAATTATGTGCGAGTCATACGTCATCGGTGAATCTTCGGGAAGCGACCCATGAGATCCCTGGATATGTTGGCAGTAAATCCGATCGTCAGACTATCCAAATACGTACGTACCTAGTACTACGTTTTTACCGATTTACAAGACATGGTTGGCTTCTAGCAAAGCACCGTGCCTACCTAATTCTCCAGAAATATTCTTAAAAGAATATGTAATATGTATCAGGCGTAGTATACGTGGTATTGCATATTGCGATCCAGTATCGGATGTCACGTGCTAGGCTTGGGGCTGGAATTGTGTCTGCCCCGTACGAAGCACATATCAGATCTCTGGTAATTAGTCTCTATAATCGGATAAACATGACCTAGTCATATTATACCGATAGCTGCAGCATACAAGAGTACCAATTCCTTATCCTACGTGACCATCATCTCCATATGAATGAAGTGATACTTCCATCTTGACATCACACCCAATACACTACGATTCTCAATATACCCAGAAGAGGCGTACACAGAACCTGTTAAAGCCCTGGACGACCAAAACCAAAGTATATTTATTGTCGCAAGTATTAGCGATCTAAGTCTCAGGTTAAGACCAAATACACCTACCCTGATTCAGACTTCCATAGACACATAGTCATACTACCAATGGAATTCCGAGGGGTCTATCTAGAGCGAAGCTGTTTCCGTACCATCGGTAAACACAACCTCCTATTACACTTGCATGAGTATCCAATACCCAAATATATGAGAACTATGATGTTATGCTCTCATAACACGCACAAGTGCAATACTAGTCTATTCTGAATTATCGATGTCCAATCTCGATAATACTATGACTAGGGATGTTTTAATGATTAAACCTTAGTGGATTAATACTGTCTCATATCTTATTAATCCGGAACTAATTATATGGAATTTTATCATTTATGTATCTTGGTAATCCAATTACAAATGATAAAAGAGCAATTTCCTTTGTCACATAGTTAATTTGTACAACAACACAATGTTCTGTACAAATAGTGATGCTATGGGTCATAATTGTCCAACATATATCATGCGATCTCCGTTGTTAGTCCGGAAACGTGAGATTCAAAAGGTGCATCGAGACAGCTTTGTTTTCGTCCCCCTACGAATAGTGTCCATTTTGGGTCAATATCAAGTTTGGATTCCAAGAGGATAGAAACTCTAGATGTATCTGGTGAAATGACCTACCATACGGTGGCACTTCACTAGTTAAATCCAAGGATTCTGAAACAACAGGGTAACATTCACAAATGCATGATTAAAATCGAAATTCCTTGATCAAATCAAACAGTGGTTGGTTAATATAGGAATAAGAGTTATTCCCGAATTTATTAATCAATTGAGATTGTCTCAATCTATCATACAAATATTTGACCTACTCTACGACATCACTTATTTGTGGGATGATATATTTCCATGGTATAATAATTTTATTTTTTAGGCTTCTGATTTATTTTACATTATCCATGCATCATGTTTAATTTTATGCCAAATTTTTTTTTGACGATGTTAATATGCGATGAATGGATATTAAATGCATGTTTATTTTAATTTATTTCAGCCATGATTTCTCCAATTATTGTTATTCTCTCTAATGACAAGTTAACAAGAGAAAACTATGTTAAATGAACATGAACGAAATTTTGGTCTATGAAGACCTTAAGTTTTTCATAACGAAGGAACGTCCTCCCGAGCCAACCATAAATTTTAGCCAAGATGTGCGCGATGCCTATTAAAAATGGGTCGTGACTAATGAGAAAGCCTGTTACTACTTGCTAGTAGGGATGTGTGAGGTCCTTGCTGTAAAGAATGAGCCAATGGCTACAACATCTTTGATGATGTAGGTATTACAGGGCATGTTCGGGCATCTTTCGGAGCGGTAGCGTCATGAGGCTATGTCATCAGCAATGACCGCTAGGATAAAGGAAGAGACATAAGTCTGAGAGCATGCCTTCAGGATGATGACATATCTCAACACGGCCGAAACTCATGGAGCTTGTATTGACAAACGCAACCAGGTGACCATGATCATGGAAACTCTTCCGAAGAGTTTCCTACATTTTAAAAGCAACTATATTATGAACAAGTTATCTTTTACTTTGAATCAACTACTAAATGAGCTCACCCATTACGAGTCAATGCTGATGGATCCTTGTAAACCCAATGGAGAGGCAAATATTTTCGAATCTTCTAAATCTGAAAAGAAGTTGAAGAAATGCACTGGGAAGGCTTAGGCAAAGCCTCTGAAGAAGAACAAGACAAGCTCCAAGGATATCAAGCCCAAAGGAAAGTGTTTCTATTGCAACAATGATGGACATTGGAAAAGGAACTGTCCTAAATACCTTACTGAGCTGAAAGAGAAGAAGGTCACAAGTAAATATGATTTACTTGTCATCGAGTCTCTATTAGTGGAAGATGATAAATCCGCATGGAATGTTGATTCTGGAGCCACTAACCATATTTTTTCCTCTTTGCAACTACTTGATTCATGGAAGGACCTTACTGAAGGTGACTACACCATGAGGGTCGGAACAATAGATGTTGTTTTAGCAATAGCAGTGGGAGTTTTTAGTTTAAAATTTTTAAATAATGGTTATTTATGTTTGAACAATGTGTTATGTATTCATGGTTTTCGCAGGAATTTGATTTATGTTTCTAAACTTTTGGATGATGGTTTTTTCTTTTTTATTTAATAATAAGTTGGTTATTATTCATAGAAATAGATTAACTATATGAACATGAAACTCTGAAAATAATCTATATGTGTTAAGGTCGTTAACACATAATTATTGTTCAACACTGAAATGTTTAAGGTTGAAAAACCTAAAACAAAACGACAAAAGATTTCTCACGATGACACATATATGTGGCATCTTAGACTTGGTCATATTAGCCTTGAATGGATAGATAGGTTGATAAAGAACAAAGCTTTAAAACAGTTGAAGCCTGCAATTTTACCAGTATGTGAATCCTATCTAGAAGGAAAGATGATCAAGAGACATTTTACTAGAAAAGATATAAGAGCCAGTCAACCACAGCCAGTCAACCACTTGTGCTAATACATTTGGATGTTTGTGGACCGATGAATGTAGAAGCCTAGAGAGGTTATGAATACTTCGTCACATTTGTTGACGATTATTCTAAATATGAATATGTTTACCTAATGCAGCACAAGTCAGATACTTTTAAAAAGTTCAAAGAATATCTTGCAGAGGTTGAGAACCAATTAGGTAAGACGATCAAAACTCTACGATCAGATAGTGGAGGAGAATACCTTGATAGAGATTTTGAGGAATTCTTAGTTGAGCATGTGATAATATCCCAACTCACAGCACCTGGAATACCACAGTAGAATGGTGTTGCAGAGAGAAGAAATTGAACCTTACTAGACATGATAAGATCTATGTTTAGTTAGAGTTCACTGCCTAGTTTATTTTGGAGATATGCATTGCAAATAATAATGTATATCTAGAATGTAGTTAGATCTAAGTCTGTTCCTGAGATTCCCTTAGAGTTGTGGAGTGGTCGTAAAGCTAGTTTTTGATATTTCTGCATATGAGGGTGTCCAGCATATGTGCTGAAGAATAAGACTATAAAGTTGGAGCAACGTTCTCGGGTGTGCCTATTTGTAGGATATCCTAAGGAAACTAGGGGTGGGTTCTTTTATAGTCTAGAAGATAACAAAGTGTTTGTGTCGATAAACACTACGTTTCTTGAAGATGACTATATGAGGGAGTCCAAACCTCGAAGTAAAGTGTTACTCGATGAGTTACTTGCTAGTTTGAACAGCACACCGTCATCAAAAAATGTTGACAGAAACATAGCACCTTCGACATCTGCACGTCAGATGCAAGTATGTCAGAATGATCTGTCATCTAGATGTAGTGAGAGAGTTGTATGACAACCTGATCTTTATCTATGAGATGAAGAGGCACAAGTTGTCGCATTCAGTGATGATATAGATGATCCATTGGCTTATCGTAGTGCAATGGATGATTCTGACAAAGAGGAATGGCCCAAGGCCATGAACCTCTAGATGAGGTCTATGTACTCCAACTCAGTCTGAGAACTTGTATACCAAAATGATGGGATAAAACCCATAGGTTTTAAGTGGATGTACAAGAGAAAAAGAGGGGGAACATATGGGAAACTATAAACCTTAAAGTCTAGGCTAGGGGCTAAGGTTTATACCTAGAAAGAGAGAGTTGACTATGAGGAAATTTTCTCACCAGTAGCCATGCTCAAATCCATCCACACTTTTTTCTCCATTGCCGTATATTATGACTATAAGATTTGACAGATGGACGTCAAGACTGCATTATTGAATGGAAATATTGATGAGTGTATCTATATGGTACAACCAGAGGGGTTTATAGCCCAAGTTCAAGAGCAAAAGGTTTGCAAGCTATAAAGGTCCATTTATGGACTCAAGCAAGCATTTCACTCTTGGAACATAAGATTTGATACCACAATCAAGTCTTATGATTTTGAGCAGAATATCGATGAGCCTTGTTTATACAAGCGCGTCATTGATGGAAATATGGTTTTTCTCATTTTGTATGTAAATGATATTTTACTCATTGAGAATGATATAAAAATATTATTGGACGTGAAAAACCGGCTAGCAAACCAATTCCAAATGAAAGATTTGAGATAAGCCAATTATGTACTTGGGATCTAAATTCTTCGAGATAATGTTAGCTATGTCTCAGGCATCGTATATTGATAAGATCCTTGTGCGATTTGGGAGGCATAATTCCAAGAAAGGTAATTTTCCTTATCGGCATGAAATTCATTTGTCAAAGGAACAATCTTCTAAGACACCTCAATGAGTTGAGGAAATAAGACATATCTCATATGCCTCAGCAATTGGTAGTCTCATGTATGCTATGTTATGCACGACACAGACATCTATTTTACAGTGAGAGTAGTCAGTAGGTTTCAGTCTAACCCAGGATTAGATCATTGGATAGCTGTGAAACATAGTCTCAAGTATCTTAAAAGAACAAGAAATTATATCATCGTATATTCTGGTGAGGATATAATCCTCAAGGGATATACAAACTTTGATTTTCAGACGGATGTCGATTCTAGGAAATCAACATCTAGATCAGTGTTTACCCTATGTGGTGGGGCCATTGTGTGGATGAGTATAAAGCAATATATATTGCTGACTCCACCATGGAGGCTGAGTATGTAGCAGTTTGTGAAGCTACTAAGGAAGTAATCTGTATCCGAAAATTCTTAGGAGATCTGGAAGTTGTTCCAGACATGGATAATTTACTTTCATTTTATTACGATAATAGTGGTGCAGTGGCAAACTCCAAAGAACCAAGAAGCCACAAAAAAGAAAAGCATATAAAGAGAAAATATCATCTTATAAATGAGATATTGCAGAAACGAGATGTTTCTGTCATGAAGATTGCATCTGTAGAGAACTTATCTGATCCGTTTACAAAGACCTTGTCGGTTAAAGTGTTTGAAGGTCACCTAAAGGGTCTAGGATTACATGACATGTCACATTTGCTCTAGTGTAAGTGAGAGATTATTGGCATATATGCCCTATAGCTTCATGTAATGTAAACGAAATTATTTATTATGAAATAAAAGATGCATTATTCATTTATCAAAATGTTTGATTTAAATCGCATATTATAAATTATCTTGTTTACCCTTTATTACTCATGTGCCTTCAAACTTAGTGTATGAGTGTCATACATAAAATGATTTAAGTCAGAAGTTAGTAATCTAAAATAGTTCATAAAGAGCAGACAAATCGGGCACTTTATTTACGGTTTATCTATAACTGCGGTTCATTATATAATTGTATGAAGACCTTGATCCGGGATCATCCATGTAGTGACATGAGAACGTAGCACCTTGTATGATGTGATCATATAGGACTGGACCCAGATGGAAATGAATTTCTTTTAATATCCATTAAATAAAGAAATTTATTTTAATCTACTAGATGGTCATATATGGATTGATCTGAATCCTGAGTGTACTGCGAACTCCTGCATGACAGGTTATGTCTCTTGATTTACAAAAGTGAGGTTGGTATAGCAATCCCGACCAATAGCTATGTACTTTGGGGACATGGTTTGGTGTGTAGTTGAAGACGTTTTACATAGATATGGAGTTTAGTCCTTGCGAGAAGTTGAGGAGTATCTTCCATTAGGGTTGATTCGATACTTGAACGATTAGAGCGCTCAAGTCTTTCTATTGCGAATAGAAAGATTAATATTCATAATATTTATGAATAAATTAGAGGGGTCTAACGGACAATATGGCCCAACTCTAATTATGAGATACTCGTGAAGTGCCAATCCATATATAATGACTATATCGATGGACACCGACGCAGTTTGACATATATTAGCCATCTACGACAACGAAAATGCAGCTTCAAATTTTTAGTGGAATAACCCGCAGTTAATAATTCAGAATATTTAATTAAAAATTTTAATTAATATTCTGGGATTATTGGAGCTCGAAACCGTAGGTCCATTTGGTCATTGTGCTAGCTCGATATACTGTAGCAAATTAAATATAATTGGATAGTCTAATTATATACTCACATACATATATTATTATTAATTTTATTAATAATATATTTGTCATACATGTAATTTTATATTATATCTAATATACGGTTTTTATTTAATAAATGATTTTGAGATAATCATTTGATTTAATAAATATATTAAATGGTTTGATATATCATTTATGGTGATGTAGAATTTTTCAAATATGATTTGTAAAAATTTAAAATCTAATTAATGACATTTACACCTTATTTTGACAATCAAACATTGTCATTATAATGAAAATTAATAAGTTAGTTGTTGCAAAAATTAGGTGTGGAAAATGCTAGGGTGGTTTAATTTTACTTGGAAAGGGCTTAAGGTTTTTGTTCAATTTGGATAATATTTTACCCTAAGTATAAAAGGATAATGATGATATCCTTTTACTATAACTTTCTTAATTGAAAAACCTAGCCACCATTGTTCTTGTTTTCTCTCAAGTGTTGGAAGAAAAAGAGAAGAACAAAAACAAAAGAAAATATTCTAGTGTGATATTCTTAATCTCTAAAGAATTTAGAGATTGATTTTATGAGTCAAGTCCACCATTGTTTTTGTTGGTTGCGAGACATTTCACAGAAGATCATTCGGTGTTGGAACACAAAGGGATATTTCAAGAGTATTGAGGGGTTGTTTTTTAGAGAAAAATCAGACCTAAAATACTACTACGTCACACGTAAATTACGGGGTGTTTAAGGTGTGTTGTTCGCGCGTTTTGGGTACAAAACAGTTCATATCTGAGATGATGTTCGGAGGCTCTTTTTGGGTTGGGAAATTGTTAAAAATAGAAGCATAGTTGTAGGCACTGTATTTTTTCATGTAAGTCCCGATGATGAGCCTCGTACGGAGGCACTACTCTTTAAGTTTTGGAAGTCGCGGGAAATGGACGTCAGAAGGAAAAAGTCAGAAATCAATACCTCGTTGGATTTAATTTGTTTGCTTAGCTTCGGGATTGCTCGTTGGACCTCTGTTTTAAAATTTATCCTCGGCCCAAACCCCCGCAAGCCCACACACCACCAAGTCACACACCAAGCCCACCAAAGGAACCCAAATGCACGCCCAATCCATACCAAATACAAGTTCATCCCTCGCCAAAATAATAAATCCACACATTAAACACATGTTGAAATCAAGCCAAATCACCTTCCCGAATTAAAAGATTCAAATCAAATCTCATCAATCACCTTCCTAATTAAATTAAATCACATTCCTAAACTAAATAAAATAAAATAAAATAAAATAAAATAAAATCAATTTACCTTCCTAAAATGAAGAGATCATTTCCTTATGATACACAAATTAAATATCCCCATAATTACACAATATTCTTTCCCTATTCGCATAAGGTAAACCCCAACCCTTGCCTATAAAAAGAAGCCTAAACCAACACATTCAAGGCTAGCTTTTCACGCCCTATACAAAGAAACTCTCTGCAATTGCCGTGAACAAGCAACAAAATACCCCCACAAACAGCCCTCAACCTCACGCATTCACCCCTTACAAACAGCCTTCAATCTCACGCACAAGACCCCCTCACAAACATCCTTCAACTCACACCCAAACTGCCAGCAACTCACGCCCAAACAGCCATCAATTCACGCCCACAAACAACCCCTGCACTACCTTCAATTCACGCCCACAAACAGCCCCTGCACTGCCTTCAATTCTCGCCCACAAACAGCCCATGTACCGCCTTCAATTCACGCCCACAAGCAGCCGCACAAACTGGATTTGAAACTACCAAAAAATAGCCCCTGAAAATTGCATCTTAACCACCAAAAATTAGACCCTGAACTTCACTTAAACCATCAAAAATCTGCCCAGCAAAACTGTCATAAACCACCACAAATCTGTCCAGAAAACTGCACTTAATTACCGTAAAAACAACGACAAAAAATAGCAGCAAAACAGCAGTAAAACAATGAGCAAACAACAGCCCAAAACAGCGAGGCAGCGAAGGAAAACAATGAACCAGTAAACCGGAGGAGTTGCGGAGCATTAACCCTGCCGACGGCTGTGTAACGCACTTCCAAAAGGCGACTTAAGAGGTTAGACCTAAGGGCACCCTTTTATCTATTCTCGTTCTTTTCTTTATTATTTATTATTATTTATTCGCATGTGTATCGTTGATCTATGTATGTTGTGGCCATGAGATGAATGAAATATGTGTTATCTCTTGCGGTATATCGGATGGAAACCCGAACGTAAATTCCGTAGCCGAATCTGAATGGATGGTAGTGCATTCTACACTCGGGATACAATGCCACGTACCGCTTGAGAGACGCACATATTTCATGTCATCCGATCTTATGTTTATTTTTTGTTTATTAGAAATAGTATGTTACTTTTATGCATGATTAGGTTGTTTAATATGTTACTTTTTATGCATGATTAGTTGATTATTTCCAAGCATGATTTAGTTATTTCTTTCGCCTTAGGAACTTGATTATGTCTCTTCTACGTTTATGTTTAGGTTATTATTTATTTACATTACCATGCTTAGCGATTTAATGTATGCATGAGATTGTGTGGTTGCCGTTATTTCGACTTACTTTTATGCATGCAAATTTAGATATAGGTAGTATGCAAACTTAGATGTAGGTTGTTGTTGCGTAGACTCGGTTATATTATTACATAAATCCATTCATTACAAGTGGCATAAGTAAGGGACCATTCCGAACCCAACGGTTTGAGGTCTTCCCTTGCGAGGGGTGAGTGCGGCCTTAAATCATTTTCCCAGTTCACACAGGGTGGCGACTCCATGTTATTTCTCCAGTTTAGTTCCCCTGTGGGCTACTCTGTACTCCCGACTAGGCCGCGAACCTAGAACACCGTCGCTGATTTCTGTGTCCGACAGTCTGGCGACTCCACTGGGATAGAGAATCGGCCCCGAAATAATGCCTTGTAATGTTTGTGATTTTTGTTTTAGTTAACCGTGTCTACAGTGGGTTGAAGGGGGTTTAATCAAAGGCACTATTAGAGCTAAGTAATAGTTTGATGCCTTCCTTCATTCACTACATTTCTATAAGGAAACACTGTGAAGGCACCTAGATAATCATTTACTCGAAGCTTACCGTGATGGACTAATTTGGAGGACCTATTGTTTATTCCTGTCACCAAGGCGATAAGAGCCTAAGAGGCTTGGGTATTTAAGAGAGTCCGCTCCACCCTCCCTCTGGGGAATCTTCAATAAGAAATTCATTTGGCAGTCAGTCATGTATCATCACTCGTTGGCACGTACCTTAACGTATAAAAAAGGTGTGCTCACTCGGTCGCTCGAACCCTTAAGTGGGGAGACCTAGTTGTGGGCAATCCTTCGCCGGCGGGAGCCTTTGTCTATACTCCTACAAACCCGCATGTGAACCATAGTCATATATCCTATAGAAGTTGCCCATTTTTGCTTTTGACAACCACTTGCATCTCATGCATACACGCATCATGTTAACCCCGTGTCTTAAAAGCCATCATAGATATCCATTGGGTTAGGAAAAATAAGACTTGTCAAAGAAGAGTTTAGCAAACATGGATATTGGGGAAAAGGAAACCGAGAAACAGAAAAATTTACGGCAATGATAGAAAGACCATTGTGAAAAATGAAAAGAGAGAAAAAAAGAGAAAAAAATTGTTTGTTTTTAGTCCTTAATAGTTAGGCATAAGTCCGATGATGAAATCGTTTACTTTAGGGTGAAATCTTAGAAATGATAAACTCTTGATGTGCTTTTATCTAATACTTTGAGTGATTGATCTATGTTAGACTCATAAGCACTTCACTATAGGTTCTTAGAGGTGAAAACCTGAGTAGTTGGCAATGTAACTAGTTGAAGAAATTGTAGGTCGATAAATGACAGTTTGCTTAGATGTCTATCTTGATTTGCTTATGTAATGATGTGTGGTATGGTTGAAAATAAAAGAAAAGTCTCTAAAGAAAAGAATTAAACCACCTATAACCGATAAGCGTGAAGCTACCCATGGGCGAGTATTAAGACCACCGTGAGGAGAAATGCTACCTTAAAGGGTAGGTGTATTGAAAAAATGAGAAAGAAAGAAAAAAAAAGAAAAAAAAAGAAAAGAAAAAAAAAGTTCAAAATGAAAGGAAAAGAAAGAGACAAAAGAGAAAGAAAACCATACCACATTGAGCACCGAAAAGCAATTGCATGCATAATTGAGACATCTAGGTTGGTTTGACCTATCGATCCCAATTTTTTGACGAAAACATTGAGTTGGCTTACCTGGGGATGAATTTGCAAATGAACCTTTGCACACACACACTTTGAATCTAGCTTAGATATTTATTCAAAGACATGTATTTGAGTTGCATTGAATGTTTTGAAGGTTCTCTGGTTTCAATACTGAACATTCTTTGAGGGAAACAATATGTATAACTACTGGGACTATTTCGTAAGAGGCAATATAATATGTTGGTATGGAACGTCACATCACATGATCTACTTTGACCTAATGCAAGAAGCGAAGAACATAAAGCTAAGCCAAGACTGTGGGCGACCAGTCAACCACCCCGCGAATAAGGGATGTGCCGAGAACTTGAGCCATGAGACGAAAGAAAAATGAGCAATCACCAGAAAAGAACCGACATAAGGAAATTATAAGCAGCCTAGGGGGCGACCAGAGACATTTGTAGGCAAATGGCACCAATGAGCACAAAGAAGACCTAACCCATCGGAATAGGAAATACATCCATGCATACACGCATACATATCACATACATGCAATTTTTGTTTTATGTTCGCAGGTTTTTTATTGAAAAGGAAAAAGGAGCGGCAAAGATGAACAAGTAACAGTTCGAAAATGGACCACCTCACCGGTAACGGTTCAGAAATGGACCATCTCATCAGTAACGGTTCGGAATTGGACCACCTCACAAGTAACGGTTCGGAAATGGACCACCTCACCAGTAACGATTCGGAAATGGACTATCTCATCAGTAACGGTTCAGAAATGGACCACCTTCTCATCAGTAACGGTTTGGAAATGGACCATCTCATCAGTAACGGTTCGGAAATGGACCACCTCATAAGTAACGGTTCGGAAATGGACCACTTCATCAGTAACGGTTCGAAAATGGACCACCTCACCAGTAATGGTTCGGAAATGGACCATCTCATCAGTAACGGTTCGGAAATGGACCACCATCTCATCAGTAACGGTTCGGAAATGGACCATCTCATCAGTAACGGTTCGGAAATGGACCACTATCACATCAGATGCCGAAAATGGCATTCTGAAAATGGAGCACGGTTCGAAAATGGACCACTATCACATCAGACGTCGAAAATGGCACTCCGAAAATGGAGCACGGTTCGGAAATGGACCACTATCACATCAGAAGCCGAAAATGGCACTCCGAAAATGGAGCACGGTTCGGAAATGGACCACTATCATATCAGACATTGAAAATGGCACTCCGAAAATAGAGCACGGTTCGGAAATGAACCCTATCACATCAGACGCTGAAAATGGCACTCCGGAAATGGAGCACGGTTCAGAAATGGACCACTATCACATCAGACGCCGAAAATGGCACTCCGAAAATGGACCAGATTTGGAAATGGACCACTATCACATCAGACGTCGAAAATGGCACTCTGAAAATGGAGCACAGTTCGGAAATGGACAACTATCACAATCGCGACGCTTCGGAAATGAGGTTTAGCATGCCGAAAATGGCACTCCGGAAATGGAGCACGGTTTGGAAATGGACCATAATCTCAACTCAGTAACGGTTAGAAAATGGACCACCTCTCATCAGTTCAGTTCTGTAGTGATTCCTAGAGATCGCATTGTAGGCACTGTATTTTTGCATATAAGCCCGATGATGAGTCTCGTATGGAGACACTACCTCTTTAGTTGTGAAAGTCGCGGGAAACGGACGTTGGAAGGGTAAAGTTGGAAATTGACACTTTGTTGGATTTAACTCGCTGGAGTAGCTTCGGGTTCGCTTGTTGGACCTCCATTTTAAAACACACCCTTAGCCCAAACCCCATAAGACACACACCAAGCCCATCTCACCCAAGCCCAATCCAAAATAATTAAAACATTTAAAATACATGTCACAAATTAAATTAAAACCAATTAAATTAAATTAAATCACATGCCTAAATTAAATAAAATCCCATCAAAAGCTTTCTTAATTAAAAGATACAAATCAAATCATATCCCTAACTAAAAGAGAAGAAATCAAAATTAAATTAAAACACTTCCCTAATTAAAACATTTTCCTTATCACATAAGATATAACATTAATACACAAAATCCTTCCCTATTCAAACAAAGAATCCCTCATCACTTTTCCTATAAAAAGAACCATTAACCCAACCTTTCAAACCGAGGCTCATTATCACAAAGTCAACCCTAATATTCCAAACCCTTTCACTCACGAACCGTATCATCACACGCCCCGCCTCCACAAATTCATGCCACAAGCGCATTACCTAGCCTCCGCGCCTTCACGACACAAGCGCATCACCAGCCCATTCACGGACATATTGCCACCTTCAACAACCCCTAGCTAGCCACACCTACCTTGGTCCACTCACAGCCTTCACACATTCACCGCTTCATCTAGAGGCCACGCCAAAGCAACCTGCCCCACTCTTCACGCTAAACTCGTCGATGCCTCTTCATCAAACACGCACACCATTCAACCAATCAGCCCACACATTGCCCTTGACTCACCCCTTCACGGACCAACAACAACCCTTCAACTAGCCTGTCCCACATTGACCAAATTGCCAACTTCACGCAAATCATCACTCAAACAGCACACAGTCACATATCACCCACGCAAATCATCACTCAAACAGCACACACTCACATTACACTCACGTAATCAGCAGTACACAACCACACCCTCACGCACAAAGCCATCACACTACATCCCCCTAAGCCGAAATAAATAGCCAAATCAGACCTCTCATCAACGCACAAAAACAAACCCAGAACAGTCCCCGAATTAACCCAAAACAGTCCCCGAATTAACCCAAAAATAGTGGCCTGAAAAACAGCAGCAAAACAGCAGTGAAACAGAGTAAAAACAGCAGCCCAAGTAGTAAAACAGCGAGGAAAAATATTGAGTTAGTAAATTGGAAAGGTTGCGGATCATTCACCCTTCCAACGGACGTGTAACGCCCTTTCGTGAGACGACAAAAGAGGTTAGACCTGAGGGCACTTTGTTACTTACTATCTTTCATTTATTTTGTTTATTTTAAAAATATTATTGCATAAGAGTCATTTGAGGCATGATGTGATTGTTGGATGGGCGGAATGTGTGCTCCTTTTTGTGGTATATAGGATGGAAACCCGGACGTAAATTTCGTAGCCGAATCTGAATGGACGGTAGTGCGGTTTGTACTCGGGATACAATGCCACGTACCACTTAAGAGACACATATTTCGTTCAATCCAAACTTGTATTTGAGCATGTTATAGTTTGTAGGTTATTTATTTGTTATTAAAGCATGATTTAGTTTAGTTTGTTATTTATTTTCAAAGCATGATTATGTTATTTTATGCATGGTATTTTGTTTAGTTTATGATTATGTTTAAATAGTTATTTGTTTATTTTGGTTTAATGGCTCAATATGCTCATTGTGTGATATTGTGTGTTCGCCGTTTAAAGACATATTTTCGAGCATACAAACTTAGATTATGAGTTATTTTGATGAATGCATACTAGACGTAGACTACCCTTGAGCATGAATGTTGAATAGATTCGGTTAGTTTATTGCACAAATCATATCATCACAAGTGACATAAGTAAGGGACCATTCCGAACCCAACGGTTTGAGGTCTTCTCTTGCGAGGGGTGAGTGCGGCCTTAAATCTTTATCCCGGTTCACACCGGGTGGTGACTCCATGTTATTTCGTACTCCCAACTAGGCCGTGAGCCTAGAACAGCGTCGTCAAGTTTTGTGTCCTACAGTCTGGCGACTCCACTGGGGATCTAGAGAATTGGCCTCGAAATCATGTCTTGTGATGTGTATGATTTGTGCTTTAGTTAACTGTGTTTACCGTGGGTTGAAAGGGGTTTAATCAAAGGCACTTTTAAGGCTAGGTAATTGTTTGGTGTCTTCCTTCACTCACTACCTTTCTATAAGGAAAAGCTGTGAAGGCACCTAGATAATCATCTACTTGTAGCCTACTGTGATGGACTAATTTGGATGACTCGTTGTTTATTCCTGACACCAAGCGATAAGAGCCTAAGGGGCTTGGGTACTTAAGAGAGCCTCGCTCCACCCTCCCTCTGGGGAATCTACAATGGGAAATCCATTTGACAGTCAGTCACACACCATAACTCATTGGCACATACCGTTAGGTATAAAAAAGGTGCGCTCACTTGCTCGCTCGAACCCTTGAGTGGGAAGACATAGTTGTGGGCAATCCTTCGTTGACGAGAGCCTTTGTATATACCCCTGCAAACCCGCATATGAACCGTAGTTGTATATCCTATAGAAGTTTCCCATTTATGCTTTTGATAACCACATGTATCTCATGCATCTCATGCATACATGCATCATGTTAACCCCTGTGTCTTAAAAGCCATCATAGATATCCGTTGGGTTAGGAAAAAGAAGATTTGTCAAAGAAGAGTTTAGCAAACATGGATATCGTGGAAAAGGAAACCGAGGAACATAGAACTTTACTGCAAGGATAGAAAGACCATGGTGGGCCCAAACAAAAAGAAGAAAAACAAAAAAAGAAAAAAAAGAAAAAAAAAAGAAAAAAAGAAAAAAAAGAAAAAAAAGAAAAAAAAATTGTTGTTTGTTTTTAGTCCTTGATAGTTAGACATAAGTCCAATGATGAAATCGTTTGCTTTAGGGTGAAATCTTAGAAACGATAAACTCTTGATGTGCTTTTATCTGATACTTTGAGTGATTGATCTATGGTAGACTCGTAAGCACTTCACTATAGGTTCTTAGCGGTGAAAACCTGAGTAGTTGGCAAGGTGACTAGTTGAAGAAATTGTAGGTCGGTGAATGACCGTTTTCTTAGATGTCTATCTTGATTTGCTTATGTTATGATGTGTGGTATGGTTGAAAATGAAAGAAAAGTCTCTAAAGAAAAGAATTGAACCACCTATAATCGATAAGTGTGAAGCTACCCATGGGCAAGTATTAGGACCACCATGAGGAGAAATGATACCTTAAAGGGTAGGTGTGTTGAAAAAAAAAAGAGAAAATGAAAAGAAAAGAAAAAAAAGTTCAAAATGAAAAGAAAAAGAAAGAGACAAAAGAAAAAGAAAACCATACCACATTGAGCACAGAAAAGCAACTGCAGGCATAATTGAGACATCTAGGTTGGTTTGACCCATCGATCCCGATTTTTTGACGAAATCATTGAGTTGGCTTACTTAAGGATCAAGCTGTGAAAGAATCTTTGCACACACACACACACTGTGAGTTTGGCTTAGATCATTTATTCAAAGAGTTGGATTTGAGTTGCGTTGAAAGTTTTGAAGGTTCTCTGGTTTCATTACTGAGCATTCTTTGAGGGCAACAATATGTGTAACTATTGGGACTATTTCGTAGAATGCGATATAGTATGATGATATGGAATGCCCCACCATGTGGTTCATCTTGACCAAGTGCAAGCAGTGAGAAGCAGAAAGCTAAATCAAGACTGGGGGCGAGCAGTCTACCACCCCGCGAATAAAGGATGTACCGAGAACTCGAGCCATGAGATAGAATAGGACTGAACAATCACCAGAAAAGAACTGGCAGAAGGAAACAGAAAATAGGCCTAGGGAGCGGCCAAATACTTTTGTATGCGAGAAGCACCGAAGAGCACAAGGAAGACCTAACCCATCAGAATAGGAAACACATTCATGCATGCATACATGCATACATGGCACATACACACAATCTTTGTCTTGTTTTTGTTCGCAGGTTTTAAAGAAAAGGAGAAAGCGGCAAATGCAAGCCAACCAGAAACAACAACATAGCATCATCATTTTCGGGAATGAATCCCAGGGTTGAGGCCCATATCAGTCAGTTTCGGGAATGAATCCCAAGACCGAGGCCCACACTATCAGTAGTTTGGGGAATGAATCCCAGGGTCGAGGCCCACATCGTCAGAGTTTTGGAATGAATCCCAAGGTCGAGGCCCACCTTATCAGCAGTTTCGGGAATGAATCCCTGGGTCGTGGCCCACACTATCAGTAGTTTCGGGAATGAATCCCAGGGCCGAGGCCCACACTATCAGCAGTTTGGGGAATGAATCCCAGGGTCGAGGCCTACATCGTCAGAGTTTTGGAATGAATCCCAGGGTCGAGGCCCACCTTATCAGCAGTTTTGGGGATGAGTCCCAGGGTCGAGGCCCATACATCAGTATCAATTTTGGGGATGCGTCCCAGGGTCGAGGCCCACTCCAATATCAGTTTGGGGCGAGACCCATATCAGTTTGGGGCGAGGCCCATATCACTTTGGGGCGAGACCCACATCAGTATCAGTCTGGGGACGAGGCCCACATCAGTATCAGTTTGGGGCGAGGCCCACATCAGTACCAGTTCAGGGTCGAGGACCTACTACATCATCAGTTTGAGGGCGAGGCCCACATTGTCAGCGGTATTGGGATGCGTCCCAAGGTCAAGGGCCCCCGTTGTTGGTTGCAGTTACGGGATGCATCCCAGGGTCGAGGGCCCACTACATCATCAGTTGTAGTTCTGGGATGCGTCCCAGGGTCGAGCGCCCACTGCATCACCAACACAGTTCGAGAATGAACGAGCCGGGAATGGCACTCCGAGAATGGAACACAGTTCGAGAATGAACAAGCTAGGAATGGCACTCCAAGAATGGAGCAAGGTTCGGGAATGGACCACATCACAGTAATGCTTCGGGAATGGACCACCTCACAGTAAGGGTTCGGGAATGGACCACCTCACACAGTAACGGTTCGGGAATGGACCACCTCGCAGCATGGTTCGAGAACGAACCATCACATTATCAGTATCAGTCTTACTAGGCATAACACTCTGGGGGGCGAGACCCACATCAACATCAGTATTAGTCTTGCCGAGTATAGCACTCTGGGGGCGAGGCCTATTGGGTTTCAATCAAGTCCCAAGGATCATAAATCAAGCATAAACGAGTTGAATACACATCAAATGAGGTGCGGAAAAAACTCACATTGATCGGTAGAGATGCAACGAAGACAAAAACGCACTGCTCTTCCTATGCTCGGTAGTGGGCTGCTCGGTGGTGGACTGCACGGTGTGGGTGGTGTTTCTTCAAGTATTCGGCCATGGGTGATCCTCCATGGAAAATACAAGCTCCAAGCTCCACAGGGTGATTCCAAGCTCATGAAATCACTTCCCTATCACCTTGGGATTCCCAATAAGTGTGCTAGCACTAAGATCTTGCAACAAAACATTTGCTTCTCCATTTTGATTCGGTCAAACCAGAAAAAAGAGAAGAAAAAGGCGTTGAAGACCGAGAGAGATGAAGAACAATTTTTGGCTCCAAAAGGTTCCAAAAAACGTGAAAAAGAGAGAGAGAAGAGTTAGTGGGAAATAAAAAAATAAAAAGGGTTTTATAATTTCCAAAATTATTAAACCATTTACCATTTTTAATTTCCAAAAAGCAAACATTAAATGCTTGTCAATCACCTCACATCAACTCACATCAATCTCAAATGTCACATCACTCAAAGTGACATGTGATTTGACGCTTGATGTGACTAATGATTTGACGCTTGATTTGACTTGCGTGCCGCACTCGAATTCGAAATGCGAATGCGCTCGCAAACAATCCCGGGCTCGGGTTCGCTAATTCCAAATTAACGAATTTTCCGTTGCGTCGTAATTAAATGATTACGCCTAGCGAAATCACTATTCACGTCGCTAACGAATTAATTCTAAATTAATTCGTTCGCCCGAATTAAAATCTAATTTTAATTCCGCGTCGAAATCCAATTCGTATAATATATCAAATATATTATTTTATCGATTAATTCCAAATTAATCGTTTCTCTCTTTAATTGATATTTTATCCCAGATAAAATATCTCCGTAATTAATCCCAGATTAATTTTCTCTCTCATTAAATTAATCCCAGATTAATTAAAGTGCGAGTCATACGTCATCGGTGAATCTTTGGGAAGCGACCCATGAGATCCCCGGATATGTTGGCAGTAAATCGGGTCGTCGGACTATCCGAACACGTAAGTACCTCGTACTACGTTTACACCGATTCACAAGACAAGGTTGGCCTCTAGCAAAGCGCCATGCCTACCCAATTCTCCGGAAACATGCTTACAGGAATAAGCGATCTATATCAGGCGTAGTATACGTGGTATTGCGTATTTCGATCCAGTATCGGATGATCACGTGCTAGGCCTGGGGCTGGAATCGTGTCTGCCCCGTACGAAGCACATGTCGGATCTCTGGTAACTAGTCTCTATATCGGATAAACATGACCTTGTCATTTTATCCCGATGACTGCAGTACTAAAGAGAACCAGTACCGTATCCTACGTGACCATCAACTCCATATGACTGGAGTGACACTTCCGTCTTGACATCACACCCAACACACTACGATTCTCAATATACCCAGTATTGGCGTACACAGAACTGTTAAAGCCCTGGACGACCTCAACCAAAGTATATTGATTGTCGCAAGTATTAGCGGTGCAAGTCTCAGGTTAAGACCAAATACACCTACCCTGATTTCGGACTTCCATAGACACATAGTCATACTACCAATGGAATTCCGAAGGGGTCTATCCAGAGCGAAGCTGTTTCCCGTACCATCGGTGAAACACAACCTCCTATTACACTTGCATGAGTATCCTATACCCAAATATACGAGAACTATGTCGTTGTGCCCTCACAACACGCACAAGTGCAATACTAGTCTTTTACGTATTTATCGATGTCCAATCTCGATAATACTCTGACTAGGGATATTTAATGATTTATCCTTCGTGGACTGATACTGTCTCATATCATTCTCAGTCCAGGAACAAATCATATGGACCTCCTATCATTTATATATCTAGGTGATCTAATCACAAATGATAAGAGTGCAATCTCCTTTGTCACATAGTTAATTTGTACAACAACACCGTGATCTGTACAAATAGTGACGCTATGGGTCATAATTGTCCAACAATCTCCCACTTGGCCTATAGCCAGTCACTCGAGTGTCTACCACCCGAACTATGTACGGTTCGATCAAATTGCTGAGAAAAGGTTTTTGTCAGTGGATTTTCATTATTATCATCTGATGCGATTTATTCGATCATCACATCGCCACGATGTATGATCCGAACATATCAGATGAATATCGAAGTATTTATCTGGATCGTTGATGAGACCATTAATTCTTTAGCATGTGCTGTAGCCTAGCTCAGCTGCTAAAAGAACTATATCTAATGTAATTAGATATTTATCGACCCCAGAAGGCTTCTATTGATGCCTCAGCTGCAGCAATAACCCACATTTGTTGTTTATTCGGTAACAGTATCTTGCTTGGAAGATTTCCAAATCACTGTACCGTTATTCAAACTGTATAGTACCGTTTATGACTTTCAGTCGTCTTTATCAGTTTAGGAAACTTGCATTAGTGATCACAGTCACTTCAAGTTCTCCTTCTCCAAGGTTTAAGACAGCATCCTTAGATCTCTAAGATACTAACGGATGTTCTTAATATCAATCCAGTGACTATCACTTGGATTGGCCGTTTGTGAATCATATGCTCAAAGCGTATGAGACACTAGGTCGCGTACATTTTTCAATGTACGATTTCTCGGAGAGTGTTTCGAAAGCCAAGCTTTCACCGATTGTTATTTATGGGAATATCATTTCCAAGAAATGACATGTCATCATTATTTATATAGGACAGCCACTGTCAGTGCGCTCCCACTAACCCTCTTATATACACAAGAATCTTTTCGTTTTGAATTAAATCATAAACCATTATGATTACATCAAAACGATAATTCCTAGAACCAATGCTTGCTTCAATCCAAACATGGATCGAATAACCCGCAAACCTTGTTTGCTAGTTTTGGTACGACAAAATCGTCAGGATGTTGCAAACATCCTCCAAAAGGTTTCCTTTTCAGAAAGCGATTTTCCGTTAAGCTGCATATTTCATAAATGAAACATGCAGCATTAGCAAGCATTATCCAAATGGATTTACCGTGGCAACATTTAAAAGGTTGAATCGTAATCAACATACAATGTTGATAACGATACCTTTCCGCAATAACAAGCCCACTTTACACGTTGGTACGTTGCCATCCATGTACGTCTTCCTTGAAGACTTATACAATACCAGTAGGCACAATGCCTTGCGGTATGTCAACTAGTATCCAAACTTGTTGATATACATGGAATCCATTTTGGACTCATGACACTTTGTCATAATAGGAGTCGATACCTTGTATCACTTCCTCATACGTAGTCAGTTGGTATACCTCAATAAGATAGACATCTTTATGAGGTGAGATCAGAAACCCATACCCCAGGTTGTTTTCTGACTCTCTCCGACTCACGCGGTTCTTGTGTATTCGAAGATTAATGGTAATAGTTGCATCCTTGATGAACTATTTATGTTCCATTAGGATTTGATGCCTAGAATAGTATTACTCCGATTTTCATCGAGTTTTACTATCCTCCCACTTACCACTGCATATCGGTATTCCTCTTAGGAAAACCACATGGCGAGCAACAATTACATTGTTCTCTAGTGAGTTGTATAAATACAATACTTATGGTATCCCTAGGATAACCTACAATTGGCACTTATCCAATTTGGGTTTTAGTTTGGTATCATCCAAACATATGCCCAGCATACCCAAATTTTCAGGAATGTGAAACCCGGTTTCTTTCCTGTTCATATCTAATATGAAATCTGTCAAACAGATTTTAATGGAACCTTATTCTAAATAAGTTCTGCACTGTTAATGCTTATCCGTTGAAGGAAATGGTAGCTCATAGCGACTCATGATTAACCTTATCATGTCTAACAAGATTCGGTTACTCAGTTCGGATACACCGTCAAATTGACGTGTTCCGGGAGGAGTCCTCTTTTGAAAGAATACTTTACTCTTTCAAGTATTTTAGAAACTTATTGCTTAAGTAATTTCCATTACGGTCTTACCGTAACGGTTTAATACTTTAGCCGATCTGTTTGTCTATTTCGTGTCGAAACTGTAAAAGTTTCCAATTTGTGTTCTTCAAAAGAAACACATAACCATTACGCGATGCCACATCCGTATAGGTCACGAAATATTCATATCCACATCTAGCCTAGCTAGACATGGGCCCACTTGCTTCACTATGAACTAGGGCTAACAGGTCGGTGGCATTTGCACTTTTACCAAGTAAATAGTGTTTTAGGCACTTTGCCCAATAAACTAGATTCGTAGACTTTATTTGATTGGAATCAAATCAGTCCTGGTACCCGCTCTTCAAAAGTGCGGATATACGATTCTTGTTTAATGTGTCCCAGACAACATTGCCACTTTAAGTTTCAACTGATCAAATCAGTTGAGCTATTTGTTTATCATTATATACGTGTGAGATTTATTTATATTCTAAATATAAATTTGTTGTTCACATCTAATGTGTTTATTAATATCATCTTTATATAATAAAACACTTTAGTGTTCTAAAATATAAAGGTTCAATCCGCAACGGATTAAACACTGATATAAAGATAATGTTCCTAGTCAAACTAGTTACATTATAACAGTTTCCTAATTTACGTACATACCCAAAGGGTAGTTCCTAAACTTAGGTATCTACGGTCAAAACAGCGACTTTCGTCCCGTTTCCAATTCGCAGATTAATCTCTATTGAAGTCAGTATCCTGTTCAAAACAGATTCTAAACATCAATACATATATTTATGTATCACACTAAGTATTAAAATCTAATTTTAATACTAGTAGTGAACATATTTATGACAAACATATTTGAAGTCAGAGCCTTGCTCGTCTTCAATTCCTTCTTGGGATATGTCCTTTTATCTTCCTAGAAGATTATAATGATTTTGCCTTTGCCCTTTTCCATACTCCAGAAGCCTTTGGCCAAGCCCTGGCATTCTGGAATATCGAAGTAAGGTGCGCCTTGCGCTACTTGCCTAATTGCAAACTTTGACTTTTCTCCTTGAGAATAGTCATTAACTCTCCAAGAATTATATATTGCAATTTTAGTACTTCTAAAATCTAAACATAGATTTATGAAGATCCTTCAATTTCTTATCATACTTTAAGGATCTAATCCTTAGTTCTGATAAGAAATTAAGGAGTCTATATGACAAGTATAATGGATTAAGCACTTAAGTTATCATTACATGAATATTCCAAATATCATGTTCCACTTATTTGCTTAACTCCAGACTTAGGCCTATTTGTTATTTTATCAAATAAACTAACTTATTATATTTCCAGGACCATCCTGAAATATTATTCCCAATTTGAAAAATATAGTCGTTTAAATACATTTTCACCCAGGATTATGTTTTAAACACTAATCTTTCATTTTTATCTTGATTCTAATAGTCCAACTATTTAATCAACGATTTGTGGTACTATGTATTATATTGATTATTATAGTCCAACTATACAATCAAATATAATTTAAATTAATTAACCTCAATTACATTGATTACTATAATCCAATTATAAAATCAACTGTAAATCGAAATTAATTAATTCAAATATATGATTACTATAATCCAATTATATAATCAACTATAATACAGTCCAACTGCTTATTAAAATAACAATTTAAATATTAGTCCAACTAACATTTAATTGATATGACGAAATATTTTTGATGAGCGCGTATGGCGAGTAATTGAACGAATATTGCAAATTCAATTCTTGTCTCCCACTATTTTTCGGCGAGCCTCCAACCCTCTGTCGAGTACTCGAGAAACCGTGTTTCCTAGTGGGCTAGGATCCCGTTAAATATCACACAATCTTGACTTTGGCCAACAAATTGTATGATAATTAACTAGGTAGATCTCTTAGATTAATTGGATCCAATCCAATTCCTAGATCCGGTAGGGGGACATCCAAGTCCGAAACATATATCTTATATATGCCAATACATCCAATGTATTACCTAACCTTTTTCCTCTGAATCAACTAAGCCTTGGCTTTGGCACAACAAACTTAGTGATCCCAGTCAAGCGCGACCCATTGACCATGGAAAGCTTCGTAATCAATGTCGATGGACAAGAAGTGGTCTTGACTTTGGCCAACAAACCACAACTTGGACAAGACACTGATATGGAACAAAGCCTTCGTGATTCAAACACATCTTCGACAGACAAAGGCCTTGACTTTGGCCAACAAACCAATGCCGTCTCGGATCTTGAGTGAGAATCACTCAATGGAAGGAAAGACGCTTAATATTGAGCGAGGGTTTTTCGCGTGCAAATTGGCAACCAATTTATTATCTTTGTTAAGGTCTCATCATCATACACCCTTAAGCATGCATTCTAAACACATAATAAAGCGCATATGTAAAATAATAATGATATGCGGATGGATACTTTACATTGATCCTAGATCAAATCTCTCTCTTTCTCTCTCCAGCTAGCACTTGTATTTACTTCTACCCGTTACACTACACTTCTAAAGAAACCTCATTTACATTGAGGGGAATAGGTGAGAAGAGAATACAAAGAAATAGGAGATAAGGCTGGACTCGCAGGTCCAATTAATAAATCAAATTTATTACAATTTCCAAAAATTGCCCCACCCATCTAATATCCATCCGATATACATTATTCATGCATCACAACCATGTATTCACACAAGCATGTTATCAATCAATCTAATCAAATTAATTAATCTGATAATTAGTGATCATCCAATGTTCAAACAAAGATTTGATTTTGTTCGAGTCAAACTCGTTTTGCGAACACGTACTCAAAGTACGAATTCTCGAATTAAATTAAATTACATAATTAAATCCAATTTAATACGCATTTAATTCTAATTCATTATTTAATTCCAAATTAAATATTACACTTTATAAAATAAACCTTTACGACTTAAATTCCGAATTTAATCGTTACGGGTCTCAAAGCCCGATTAATATCCAATATTAATTTAATTAAAGTCCAATGGGCTTTTAATTAATTTCTTCAAGGCGTGGACTTTTGGTCAACTCGGGTCAAACCGAATAACCAAAATCCAATCCGGGAGTTACCCCATAAGCCCAGAAATTAATTTAGGCCCATTAGGCCCAATTAAACTTTAAAGGTTCATTAGTCGCATTTGGGCCTTTTGGATGCGGTTTTTGGCCTAATTGGATCCAACCAATTTTGCCTAAACCCAACTTTGTAAAACAAAGCCCACAAGCCCAATAACAACTTTAAAAGCCCAAATCCAATTTAAGGCCCAATTTAATTAAATTACAAAATCCAATTTTTCAATTCAATTAATAAAGTGTATAGCATTTTCAATTACCCAAATCAATATTTCCAAAACACCAAATTTGTCCAATTAATCATGCTTATCATCTCAATCATGTCCAACATAATTTGATCAAAATCAAACCCAATTACATGCTTCAAGTGTCTCGGCCAAAGGGGAAAATTATGCCCAAATCAAATTCAATCCAATTGAACCAAATTAAAAATAAATCAATATCCCCTAATGATTTCTAACACATCCAATGAAAAAAAATCAAAAAACCAAGACATTAGGGAGGCCGGCCATTTTCGGCACACAGCAAATTGGGGAAAATCAATCCAATTAATTTTTCAACAAATTGATTACATATAACTCTAAGTTATCCATATACAAGCATACTTAAACAAACAATTTGTCAAAAACATGCTTCAATCAAAAAGCCCCAAATTTTTAGTTAAGAACCTTAATTTTCGTTTTATGCCCAAATGGCTCAAGATAACCATTGTTGGGTTTCAATCAAGTCCCAAGGATCATAAATCAAGCATAAACGAGTTGAATACACATCAAAGGAGGTGCAGAAAAAACTCACATTGATCAGTAGAGATGCAACGAAGACAAAAAAACACACTGCTCTCCCCATGCTCGGCAGTGGGCTGCTCGGTGGTGGACTGCACGGTGTGGGTGGTGTTTCTTCATCTTCTATTCAGCCATGGGTGATACTCCATGGAAACTCCAAGCTCCAAGCTCCACAAGGTGATTCCAAGCTCATGAAATCACTTCCCTATCACCTTAGGATAACCCAATAAGTGTGCTAGCACTAAGATCTTGTAACAAAACATTTGCTTCTCCATTTTGATCGGTCAAACCAGAAAATGAAGAACAAGAGGCGTTGAAGACCGAGAGAGATGATGAACAATTTTTGGCTCCAAAAGGGTTCCCAAAACGTGAAAAAAATAGGAGAGAGAGAGAGAGTTAGTGGCAAATAAAAAAATAAAAGGGTTTTATAATTTCCAAAATTATTAAACCATTTACCATTTTTAATTTCCAAAAAGGCAAACATTAAATGCTTGTCAATCACCTCACATCAACTCACATCAATCTCTCAAATGTCACATCACTTAAAGTGACATGTGATTTGACGTTTGATGTGACTAATGATTTGACGCCTGATTTGACTAGCGTGCCGCACTCGAATTCGAAATGTGAATACGCTCGCAAACAATCTCGAGCTCGGGTTCGCTAATTCCAAATTAACGAATTTTTTGTTGAGTCGTAATTAAACGATTACGTCTAGCGAAATCACTATTCACGTCGCTAACGAATTAATTCTAAATTAATTCATTCACCCGAATTAAAATATAATTTAATTCCTCGTCGAAATCCAATTTCATATAATATATCAAATATATTATTTTATCGATTAATTCCAATTAATCGTTCTCTCTCTTTAATTGATATTTTATCCCAGATAAAATATCTCTGTAATTAATCATAGATTAATTTTCTCTCTCATTAATTAATCCCCAGATTAATTAAAGTGCGAGTCATACGTCATCGGTGAATCTTTGGAAGCGACCCATGAGATCCTCGGATATGTTGGCAGTAAATCGGGTCGTCGGACTATCCGAACACGTAAGTACCTTGTACTACGTTTACACCGATTCACAAGATAAGGTTGGCCTCTAGGAAAGCGACATGCCTACCCAATTCTCTGGAAACATGCTTACAGGAATAAGCGATCTATATCAGGCGTAGTATATGTGGTATTGCATATTTCGATCCAGTATCGGATGATCACGTGCTAGGTCTGGGGCTGGAATCATGTCTGCCCCGTACGAAGCATATGTCGGATCTCTGGTAACTAGTCTCTATATCGGATAAACATGACCTTGTCATTTTATCCCGATGACTGCAGTACTAAAGAGAACCAGTACCGTATCCTACGTGACCATTAACTCCATATGACTGGAGTGACACTTCCGTCTTGACATCACACCCAACACACTACGATTCTCAATATACCCAGTATTGGCGTACACAGAACTGGTTAAAGCCCTGGACAACCTCAACCAAAGTACAATGGAATTCCGAAGGGGTCTATCCAGAGCCAAGCTGTTTTCCGTACCATCGGTGAAACACAACCTCCTATTACACTTGCATGAGTATCCTATACCCAAATATACAAGAACTATGTCGTTGTGCCCTCACAACACGCACAAGTGCAATACTAGTCTTTTACGTATTTATCGATGTCCAATCTCGATAATACTCTGACTATGGATATTTAATGATTTATCCTTCGTGGACTGATACTGTCTCATATCGTTCTCAGTCCAGGAACAAATCATATGGACCTCCTATCATTTATATATCTAGGTGATCTAATCACAAATGATAAGAGTGCAATCTCTTTTGCCACACAGTTAATTTGTACAACAACACCGTGATCTGTACAAATAGTGACGCTATGGGTCATAATTGTCCAACAAGGCCTACATCATTATTAGTGTTGTGGGTATGGCACTCTAGGGGCGAGGCCCACATCATTACTAGTATCAGTTATGTCGGGTACGACACTCTGGGTATGCAGACACATCATCAGTTTTGCCCGGTACGGCACTCCGGGTATGAAGGCATCAGATCAGTTTTGCCGGGTATGGCACTCCGAGTATTGAGAAATCAGATCAGTTTTGCCAGGTACGGCACTCCGGGTATGGAGATATTAGATCAGTCTGCCAGGTACGACACTCCGGGTATGGAGATATCAAATCAGTTTTGCCAGGTATGGCACTCCGGGTATGGAAACATCAGATCAGTTTGCCAGATACGGCACTCCGGGTATGGAGATATCAGATCAGCCAGGTACGTCATTCAGACAACTGCGACACCCTAGGTACGGGGTTAGCATTTAGACAACTGCGGCACTCTAGGTACGAAGACTCAACTGCGACACCCTAGTATACTGATTGTCGTAAGTATTAGCGATGCAAGTCTCAGGTTAAGACCACATACACCTACCCTGATTCGGATTCCCATACACACATAGTCATACTACCAATGGGACTCCGATGGGTCTATCCAGAGCAAAGCTGTTCCCGATCCAACGACTAACAGAACCTTCTATCACACTTGCATAAGTATGCAATACTTAAATATATGAGAACTATGCCGTTAAGCTTCCATAACACGCGCAAATGTAATACTAGTCTATTCCGCATTATCGATGTCCAGTCTCGATAATACTACGACTAAGGATATTTAATGATTAAACCTTTCGTGGATTAATATTGTCTCATATCTTATTATCTTGTACTAATCATATGGATTTTTATCATTTATATATCCAAGTAATCTAATTACAAAATGATAAAAGAGCAATTTCCTTTGTCACATAGTTAATTTGTATAAATATACAATGTCTTTTACAAATAGTGATGCTATGGGTCATAATTGTCCAACATAAAAAAGCCCGGTCAATGCAATTTTATCTTATTGAGTTAAGATCTTTAAACTTGGAAATGGAGGTATCGCGACGTCTTCTGTTCCGCGTCGTGACTCGGATGCTTGTTGTTTGAGTGTCACGATGCTAAACAGGTTACGTCATGACGCTTATTGGAATTTGCATTATGTTTGGGTTTTCTACTGCAACGCGTCACGACGCGATACCCAGCGTCACGACTTCCATATGTTATGTGTATGTTTATTTCAAAATATTTGAATAACATGTCATAGAGCTTAGGATGTCTGCTCTTGCCTTTTCACATACCATATCATGTTTTAGATGCATGAATATTCTAATCATGAAATGTGATTTTATGAAATTTAAGGGTTAAATTAGAACATTATATGCATGAAAATAAATTAATAAGATTAATTGGTTTAATGGTTTAAAATTGGAAATTCAAAAATTTAATACACATGGACTTTATAATGCATTATTTTTCCATTGGTATACTCGTGGAAATCCGGCGTAAATTCCATAGTAGGTTCTGAATGGACGGTAATGTGGTCTGCACTTGGAATATAATTCCACTTACCATTGAAATTTATAAGCGCTTATATTAATTAAATAGTTTAATTAAAATTTATCCACTTGTTGAATTATAAATTTTAAATCTGTTAGTGAACTAATATTTGAAGTGTTAAAATATATTAGGTCATTAAACCAAACTTAATTAAATTAGTTTAATTAAGTAAAATATTAGTTGAGACTAATGTGAATTAGTGAATAAAATTTTAAGAGTTAAAATTGGTTACATCACTAATTATACACTAGTGTAAAGTAGAGTTATGTTTTAGCCGCACATAAACTTATGGACACTAGTGAATTAAAATATTAAATATTTTAAGTAGAAATCTTAAACTATAAAATAATGAGTGGGATAGAGACATATGGTAATATATCCCGCGATCTCCGTTGTTATTCGAAAACGTGAGATTCAAAAGGCACATCGAGATGGCTTTGTTTTCATCCCCCTACGAATGGTGTTCATTTTGGGTTAACATCAAGTTTGGATTTCGAGAGGATATAACTCTAGATGTATCTGGTAAACTTACCTACCCTATGGTGGCACTTCACTCGTTTTCCATGTTTTCGCACCCATTTAGGTAATTATGGTTTTTTGATAAGGCACAATTTATAAAAAATTTCTCTAAGTATCAAAGCCTTCATCAGCCAGAAAGGTTCCAAGCCAGCGGCCAATAAACTTGACCAACGAAATTATAGCCTACACTAGCCCAACCGCTCTAACCCATTAAGCCATTCGATTTGGTCGACCGAACTCTTCAACAAAGACGACTAGACCAAAGCTTTCAATGGACCTCTACGGTCCGATCTTCAAGATTTCTCAATCAACAAACGTATCCATCCAAAATCAAAGAGAAAAACACTTCAAAAAATAGCTAAGTCTTTCATTAAATCCTTTGAAGTCATTTACAAATACCCATTAACGGGGCAATCAAAATAAATTGTGTTGTAAAAAAAGAGGAAAATTACAAGAGAGAATTCAGTTGACTCAATCCTTGGTAGGGGTTAATTTGCTGACCCCGCTCCTCAACTGGCAACACTACAACATCCAATGAGGCTCATTCCCCTGCCTCACGTCCATCGTTTTCAATTGCTGGCAAACCAGAAGGCTCGTTCCTCGCCACTTCCTCCGCCTCCTCTTCATACTCTTGGATCCACTTCTCACGATGCCAATTTGAGGTTTCTCTAGCAATATATTCCTTCATTAGATCATAGTAAACTTTGATCATCACTTCTCCAGCCACGGTAGTAAGTCTGCCTAAATAAGAGGCAGTCTTCTCATTCTCATCTACTAGATCATTCTCATTGGCAGTTGACTCCACCTTGGAAACCTCCAACTCAGCCTCAAACTCCCTCGCCTTCCTCTTCGAGTCCTCCTACTGTTGGGGCAGTTATGGAACCCGTAGAGTCGGATCAGTGCCACACGCAGCAGAAGTGGGTCTAACATAAGGATATCATGGATATGTGTATTTTAAAATACTTTAAAATATTTTAATGAAAACTATATTTTGATACGAGTCCGTAGGAAAAAATGAGGACCAAATCGGAGTCTGGATGCTCCAAAATGGAGAAAATGAAGTTTTAGTATTCATCAGCTCTCAGTGTCGCGACGCGAAAATTGGGAGTCTAGACGCTACAACGTGTGAGAGAAACTGCGAGAGCTGAACGTCTCAGAGTCGCGACGCTCATAGGTTTGATGCTCAGTGTCCAGACGTTGGAAGGTCAGTATCGCGACGCTAGAAGATCAGTGTCATGACGCTCCCTTGGGCAGTGAGTATTTTTCAACTTCAAACCAATCCTATCACTTCCAATTTTCCCATATCATTTCAATACACCTTAAAACCAATTTTAACATCAAAATCAACCATAACACATATTATACAACTAACATACATGTATTCTAAATTATATATATATATTATATATATATATATATGTTTTTGTTTGAATCAAAATAAAAACCAATTTAGAATCCCACTATGAAATATCTCATGAACAATTCTAGTTCACCCCAATGTGGTCAAGTGATTCTAGAATGGTAGCCATAGCTCTAAGCTTTAATCTAGAGTTCCAAACTCTTATTAATTATTTCATGTCCAACATGAACATCTTTGACCTAATTAACAAGCATATTGTGTTTATACTTAAGCTATGTAATCATGCATCCAATACATAATTCATCACTATATGTCTCACTAACGAAAAACTCACTAATGAAGAACATACCTTAAGAGAAGTTCAAACTTACCTAGTAAGCGTAATGCAAGATCCAATCTACTTCTCCTTTGTTGAAATGGTTGGAGAACTTTCAAGGTTTGCAAGCTTGACTCCAAGATCCAATATTGATTCCAATGCTAGCAATCTCCTCTCCAAGATCCAATCTTGATTTCTCCTATATGAAATTTTATAGAGACCTCACAAAGCTTCTCTAAATAATTCTCTAACTTAGGCTAATTTCTCCAAAAATTGCTTGTATTTAGCTTTCTCAAGCTTAATTAAAACCTTCCTAAAGCTTGATATTTATAGAAAAACTTAGGTAATTTTTAATTAATAAAATTTTTAATCATCTTTTATGTGGACTTAATCTAACTATTCCAAATATGTATAATTATGTGTGACTAATCACCTTTGTCTACCACTTTGATTTAATCCAATTAAATCAAGAGAAACTTATTTAATGGATTAGTTACATGTCTACCACTTTGATTTTATCCAATTAAATCAAGCCAAAAACACCTATAATTACATACTTACAATTCCCATAATATCCTCAAATGGTATAGGTAATTATGAAATTACGACAAAGCCCTTGTGTAAATATTGGATTAATCCAATTAATCCAATTAGATCAAAGTAAATATCAATGTTATCCAATAACACTTGATTATCTTAGTTGATAATTATAATATTGAATATTATCTTTTATCAAAATTAATCGGCTACCCAAGTGCTCAACGAGTACACTTCATATTGGGACTCTCTAAGTTCAGACACGTTCGTCATATAAGCCTAGCTAATATGTACATAATTCGGTCACCTCCGAATTCGCGAAGAACACGACATGTGCTAGTCTTCTAGGTTATAGGAATTCGACCGTATTCCAAAACCAACGACTATGAATATTTACTTTTAAGAATAGTTTACAATAGTAATACTTATCCCGATGTCGGACCACCTAGTGTTCAGTATTACTACAATACTATTCTAAGGTCGATGTCATTCTTAGCATATTTATACATCAATCTAATATGCATAATGACAATATTATTAATAAGGTATGAAATAAAAATGTAGTTATTTTATTAATAAATAATAAAATATATAATACATCAATCAGATTGGCACTCCAAGCACCAACAAACTCCCACTTGCTTAGTTCCAATCTGGATGGTACAGCAGTCCTATCTTTTCCACATGTTTATCGAATAACTTAGGAGATAAGGCCTTTGTAAGTGGGTCTGCTATGTTATCTAGTCTTGAACCTTCAAGAACACTATGTCTTTTCGTTCAATAATCTATCTAATTACGTGGTATTTCTTTTCCACGTGCTTAGACTTGGAATATGCCCTCGGTTATTCGGTTCCGCTTAGTGGGATCGAATCCGCAATACTAGACGCAACGCCAAGTTCTGTGATAAAATTTCTAATCCAAACAGCTTCTAAAGCCGTTATAAATTCCGCCTCAGTGGTGGAATTAGCTATTGAGCCTTTCTTTGAACATCACCAACTAACCGCACCACCATTAAGGGTAAATATGTATCCTGATGTAGATTTTGTATCATCTGAATATCCCTGGAAGTCGAAGTCTGTATAACTCTTAACTTATAGCTCATATTCTCTATATATTAGAAACTTATCCCTAGTACTGTTAAGATATTTCAGGATACATTTTACGACTGTCCAATGATCATTACCTGGATCAGATTGATATCGGCTAGTCACACTGACGCCGAAACTGATGTCAGGTCTTCTACATAGCATATCATATATTATGCTTCCAATACAAGAAGCATATGACAAGTTAGACATTCTAACTCTCTCTTCCTCAGTCTGAGGTGCCATTTTCTTCGAAAGATGTATGTCGTATTGGAAATGTACATTTACTGCCTTATAGTTGGTAAAACCATACATTTCTAACATCTTATCTATGTATATCGATTATGAAAACCCTATAAGCTTCCTAACTCTATCCCAGTAGAGCCCTATACCTAGTATATATGAAGCTTCACCCATATCTTTCATGGAGAAGTTCTTACAAAGGTAGGCTTTCATACTTTGCATCAATCTTAAATCATTCCCAATGATAAAGATGTCATTTACATACAAGATTAGGAAAACTATCATGCTCCCACTAACTTTCTTATAAACACATGGTTCTTCCTCATTCTTGATGAATTTAGATAATCTAATTATCTCATCAAAACAACGATTCCAACTTCGAATACCTATTTAAGTCCATAAATAGACTTTTGGAGCTTACAAATCAAGTTTGAAGTCTCATTGGATACGAAACCCTATGGTTGTTCCATATAGATATCCTCCTCAAGGAATCCATTTAGGAAAGCAGTTTCACATCCATCTGCCATATCTCATAGTCGTGATATGCAACAATGGCTAAAAGAATATTAATGGATTTTAGCATGGCTACTGGTGAAAAAGTTTCCTCATAGTCAATCCCATGACGTTGAGTGTAACCTTTTGCTACCAGATGGGCCTTAAAGGTTTTCACCTTTCCATCGGGACCTCGCTTCCTTTTGTAAACCCATTTACAACCAATAGGTTTAACTCATTCATGAAGTTCAACTAAGTCCTAGACTTGATTGTCATGCATAGAATCCTTCTC
This sequence comes from Zanthoxylum bungeanum, assembly GCA_019454045.1. Taxonomy (NCBI): domain Eukaryota; kingdom Viridiplantae; phylum Streptophyta; class Magnoliopsida; order Sapindales; family Rutaceae; genus Zanthoxylum; species Zanthoxylum bungeanum. The sequence continues at coordinate 83,521 of SKCR01031790.1, forward strand.
GGATTTCATGACTTTCTGTCATTTTCCTGAATCGATATCCAATATCGCTTCTTTATACGTAGTCGAATCTGTTTCTTCCAAGAGGAAAACATCAAGGCTTACATCAGATGTTATAAAAAATCTCTCATGAGTCCTTGATATTCTATTCGACTTACATAAAGCTGTGTTATAGATCCTTCACCTAGTTGAATCTCTTATTCCATCTCATGTTTCTTAATGTTGAGATCAAACTCATCAACTTCAATCTTTCTACAATTCCCATTTTCTCTCAAAAATTCATTTTCAAGAAAAGTAGCAAAGCGAATAATAAATACATTTTGTTGCTCAGAATTGTAGAATTGATATCCCAAAGAATTTTCAGATATCCAACGAACCTATTTTTATACCCCCTGGGTGCTAGTTTATCCCACTGTGCAACTCTAACATATGCATGACAACCCCAAATCTTTAAATACCTAAGACTTTGATTTCTACCGAACCATATCAGATAGGGGGTCGTAGAAATAGCTTTCGATGGAACCCTATAAGTATGTGGGCATAAATAAATAAAGCGTAACCCCAAAGGTAATAAGAAAGATCTGTATAGCTCATCATTGATCACACCATATTCAATAAAGTCTGATTTCTACGCTCAGACACATCATTGTGTTGAGGTGTTCCTGGTGGGCTATATTGGGCAAGAATTCCATTCTCTCTTAAATAATTTTTGAATTCTTCACTCATGCATTCACTGCCTCGATCTGGTCTAAGACACTTGATAAATTTACTGGTTTGTTTTTCTATTTCGTTTCAGAATATTTTGAACTTGTCAAATATTTTCAACTTATGTCTCATCAAATAGACATGTTCATATTTAGACTTATCATTCGTGAAAGTCACGAAGTATGTTGAACCATCATGAGCGACATGATTTAATAGACCACACACATCGCTGTGTATTAGTTCTAATAAATCTCTAGCATGTTGTCCAACACCAAGAAATGAGGCCTTTGTCATCTTTCATTGGATACATGACTCATGAATCAGATAAGGTTCTAAGGTAAGATTTTCAATCAACCACCATTTACCAATTTGGATAGACGTCCAACACCTATGTGGCCCAATCTCATATGCCATTATTCAATATTATTTAATTCAGATTTCCTACTTGTATTTTCCTCTACATTAAAGACATCTCTATATGTTTCCAAAACATAGTGACCATTAGATAAAGAACATTTCACATTTCAATAAATTATCTTTATCGAATAAACATAAAGCTCCATCTTTAATGTTTATTTTTTGTCACTCTTTATCTAATATTGGCAGTGATATTATTTGTCTGATAAGTGAGAGTATATAATAACAGTCATGTAAATCTAATTTACATATATTTGGGAGATCTAGAATAACTGTTCCTATTGCTTTAACATCTAATGTTTCGCCATTTCCAACTCTAAACTGGATCTCCCCTTTATTTAGCCTTCTTTTAAACCTCATGAACTGTAGGGAGTTACAAATATGAGTAGGACTGCCAATGTATAACACCCATCCACTATTTTAATCTAAGGCTAATGAAATATCAATAATAGGAAAAATATAAAGCGTACCTAAGGGTCCTGCTTTTCCTTTCAGTTTTGGACAATCATTCTTCTAGTGTCCATACTTCTTGCATTGTAGACATTGATCACGAGCTACTTGCAGTTTAACACCTTTGCGCTTCTTGGAGTTATTCTTTGATATCTTCTTCTTCCCTATTTTAATTTTCATTGACTTCTCAGAAGTCTTCGAAGAGCTAGCTCCACTATGGAGGTATAAAGTGAGGTTGTCTTTCTTCAAATCATGCTCCATCGTGCGTAACATGTTATGAAGTTCTTCATAGTTGGCTTGCATTGAGTGCATATGGAAGTTTAATACAAAGCCATCATAAGTTTTAGGCAAAGAAGACAGAATCAAATTACGGCCTAGCCATTCATCAATCACAATACCCTATCATTCTAGATATCGGATCTGGTCGATTATGTTCAAAACATGAATGTTGACAGCTCCTCCATCCTTGAGTTCAACAAGGAATAATTCCTTAGACCTCTGATATATTTTGATCTCTTTATTTGTCTCGAACAACTCCTTAAGTGTTCGCATAATGCTCCAAGAATCTGGTACCTCTATGTACTGTCTCAGCAAATCTGGAACCATCGATCCTAAAATGTAGGATTTCACCTTCAGGTTATCATTCTTCCATTTTGCAAAAGTTTCTCGCTCTTCAGCAGTGGAAGTCAGGATCGATTTCAACATGCAATAGATTGATAGTTACATAAGTCAATTTTTCAAAATCCAAGACAAGACGGATGTTCATTTCCCATTCGAAATAATTCTCGGCTCCTTTTAGTTTATTAGAATCCGGAAAGTCTCATCAATGGATTTGCGGCAACCATCTACAAGACAATATTTTAAACAGTAGCAGAATAATTTTCATTTCAAAATAATAACACTAATTGATTATGAAATTTTAAATTTATTAGTGCCCTCCCACTAGTTTACATAATTATGTAATTTCCCTTAACAGAAAAATAGAAATTTGACTATCAAAATTTCATAGCGGGAAGTGGATCTCATGACATTTACTCCAGCCTCACACTATCAACGGTCTTGGCTCCAAGGTCAATCACATTCATGTGACTCCTAGTTTGGTCCTGAACTGTTTCTTATCCTCACATTATCGACAGTCTTGGACAAAAACGTATTCCAGATGTATATTTGTCAATATGCACTAATGAGCTTCGTATGCACACCCTCACAATAATGAAATTATTGGGTGACTGCGTTAACTCATCACACTACATCTTCTACCGGAGCGACCTAAGTTTCGAGCACTTATACCCTCACAAGGATATCAGTGATATGTGTATTTTAAAATATTTTAATGAAAACTACATTCTGATATGACTCTGTAGGAAAAAAAAGGGAAAAATCGGAATTCGGATGCTCCGAAACGGAGAAAATGAAGTTTTAGTGTTCATCGGCTCTTGGTGTCGTGACGCGGAAATTGAGAGTCGAGACACTCCAAAGTGTGAGAGTAACTGCGAAAGCTGAACGTCTCAGAGTCGCAATGCTCATAGGTCTAATGCTCAGTGTCGCGACGCTGGAAGGTCAGTGTCACGACGCTCCCTTGGACAATGAGCATTTTTCAGCTACAAACCAATCCTAAACACTTTCAATTTTCTCCTATCATTTCAATATACCTTAAAATCAATTTTAACATCAAAACCAACCACAACACATGTTATACAACTAACATACATGTATTCTAAATACATATTTGATCTAAGTTTTAATCTAGAAATATCTCATGAACAACTCTAGTTCACCCAAAGGTGGTTAAGTGATTATAGAATGGTAGTCATAGCTCTAAGCTTTAATCTAGAGTTCCAAACTCTTATTAATTGTTCCATGTCCAACATGAACATCTTTGACCTAATTAACAAGAATATTGTGTTTATACTTCCAAAGCATTCTAACACAATTTATTAGCCTTATTTCAACTTAAAGCTATGTAATCATGCATCCAATACATAATTCATTACTATATGTCTCACTAATGAAAAACTCATTAATGAAAAACATAACTTAAGAGAAGTTCAAACTTACCTAGTAAGCTTGATGCAAGATCCAATCTACTTCTCTTTTGTTGAAATGGTTGGAGAACTTCCAAGGTTTGCATGCTTGACTCCAATATCCAATCGTGATTCCAATGCTAGCACGCTCTTGTCCAAGATCCAATCTTGATTTCTCCTATATGAAATTTTATAGAGACCTCACAAATCTTCTCTAAATAATTCTCTAACTTAGGCTAATTTCTCCAAGAATTGCTTGTATTTAGCTTTCTCAAGATTAATTAAAACCTTCCTAAAGCTTGCTATTTATAGAAAAAATTAGGTAATTTTTAATTAATAAAAGTTTTAATCAACTTTTATGTGGGCTTAATCTAATTATTCCAAATATGTATGATTATGTGTGACTAATCACCTTTGTCTACCATTTTGATTTAATCCAATTAAATCAAGAGAAAACTTAATTAATGGATTAGTTACATGTCTACCACTTTGATTTAATCCAATTACATCAAGCCAAAAATACCTATAATTACATACTTATAATTACATAATATCATCAAATGGTAGAGGTAATTATGAAATTATGATAAAACCCTTGTGTAAATATTGAATTAATCCAATTAATCTAATTAGGTCAAAGTAAATAATCAATGTTATCCAATAATACTTGATTATCTTAATTGATAATTATAATATCAAATATTATATTTTATCAAAATTAATCGGTTACCCAAGTGCTCAACGAGTACACTTCATATTTGGACTTTCTAAGTTCAGACACGTTCGTCATATAAGCCTAGCTAATATGTACACAATTCAGCCACCTTTGAATTCGAGAATAACACGAACGACCTTTCCGAACTATACAAGTCGAGGTCATCACATATGTTTAACAATCCCTCCGTCATAGGCTAACCGAGTTGTGCTTAGGAAATATAGAATACACCATCAAGTTTCCGAGACGCACATCTCATGTCAATATGTCCACGATTCTTTACAACTGATGCGATCCACCATAGGTGATCGACTTCGGCCAAAGTTTTAAGAATCATGACTTACTTATGTGGATACCTAAACCCTTTATGGTACACATACGGGGTCGACTGATTCTATCTTGATTCGCACTTAATTAACGAGTACATCAGTCCACACCCAACGAGCATCTAGAGGCCAGACCATGAAAGGTTTCTGACATACATGGCATCAAAGTGTGAGGATCTCACACAAAATCAATGTTATCCTATTGTCAAATGATTACATATGCTACTCGACTCGATGAGATTCCTATTGACGGTGGTGTGTACTTCCAATTATTAGGAATCACATATGAGTCATTCAGTATTCGGTCCAACCAATACCCACACGTCTATACGAGCTTTCAAAGCTCATGGTACATCAGGTTAAACCATTGGAACTCCAATTCGAATATACAAAATGTGCTAGTCTTTTAGGTTATAGGAATTCGACCGTATTCCAAAACCAACGACTATGAATATTTACATTTAAGAATAGTTTACAATAGAAATACTTATCCCGATGTCAGACCATATAGTGTCCAGTATTACTACAAGATTATTCTAAAGTCAATGTCATTCTTAGCATATTTATACATCAATCTAATATGCATAATGACAATGCCATTAATAAGGTATGAAATGAAAATATAGTTATTTTATTAATAAATAATAAAATATACAATACATCAATCGGATTGGCACTCCAAGCACCAACTCCAACACTTACGACTTCTTAGCCTTTGACAGCTGAGCTCAAAGTTGAGCATTCCTCTTGTCCAAGTCATGATATCCTTAGTCAAAGTAGTGATAGTCTTCTGGAAGTGGAGGTTTGCCTCGAACATTTGAAAAAAACAAAAGTCAGAGCCATCGAAGAAATATTCAAGTAAAATTCATAAGGCAATGAACAATTGGGTACCTCATAACACTGAGTAACACAAAACTTAAATATTTCCACCACTCTCATACTCTCTAACCGCATCTCATCCTTCTCAAGAAATATATTTCCAGCAAAACTCTCCAGGACGCTAGGGTCGGAGAAGACATACTTGCTTATTGGAACCTTCACATTCACAAAATCAAGGTTCTTCTATAAGGCTTCAACTACCTTCCTCTTTCTTGAGTCCTCATGAGTTACGTGGACTTGGGTCTCAGGAGTCTTCTTCTCGGTGGAACTACTTGTAGCCGACTTACCTTTAGCCTACTTGGCCCTTCTTCGAGCCGAGACCTCAAATAAGTTAGGAAGTACGTATCCACCTGACATGAGTTCTTCTGACAAAATAACTTCTCTTGGTATCAATGGCTCGACGAATATCGACTAAAACCCAAGTTTTCCCATCGATAAACAAGAGATAAATGTTGCACTCAAATAAAATATTAGAGCTAAAGAGATACCTTACTGAACTTCAAGAACGACTCTCCAAATAAGACTTACTTTGAGCCGACTTTCCTATAACAGATAGCGCCAACTTCTATTGTTCTCAGGTATTTCGAGTATACACTTGATCCTCGCCTCAACTACAAATCCAGGCTTAAACGATTATGTTCAGCAATGTACCTACAAAAAAGGTAACATTACCAATAAGGCAACCAAGCAAGAACCAAACGATCATAAAAGGAACCTCACTCACATGAAGCAGCCCAGTGAAAATGGATCTTCTCAGACCCAGCCGACCTAAAAATGGCTTCATCAATAGCAAAATAGAAACTATCATGCCAGTTGCCCCTATCGTATGTGGTTAGACCAGTCATAACATGTTCCCTCACTGGCCTCAAGAATATGTGGTATCGACCTATTCTCTGAAATATGCTCCTTCAAGTAATTTGAGTACAGAATGCTGAAGCATTTAAAGGGAATGAGTCAAACACTCAACTGACGAAAGAATTCTCCATGTATTTGGCATCAGTTATGAGAGCATGATCCCAAAGTCTTCCAATACTTTCCAAGCTAGACTAGGAATGGCGAAACAGAAACCATCTCTGAAGGAAAGCTCATAGAAGTCCATTCATCCAAGTACAACCCATTCGATCCTCTCCCTTGAAGAAGGTAACCTCAGCTTTATGGACTCTGGGATCCGGTAGATGAAGTGTATCCACCTCAGAGCTGAGTCATGGATATTGGGATATATATACCTTATAGCTTCATGTAATGTGTAAATGGAAGTGTTAATTTGAAATAAAAGATGTATTGTTCATTTATCAATTATTTTTATTTAAATCGCATATTGTAAATTATCCAGTTTACCCTTGATTAGTTATGTGACTTCAGACTTAGTGTATGTGTGTCATACATAAGAGGATTTAAGTTTGAATTTAGTAATATAAAATAATCCATAGAGAGCAGCAAACAAAACAGGTACTTTTTTTTTTGTGGTTTATCTATAACTGCGATCCATTCTATAAATGTATGACGACCTTGATCCAAAATCTTCCATGTGGTGACATGAGAAAAGAGACATCTTATATGATGTAATTATATAGGACTGGATCTAGATAGAAATGAATTTCTTATAATATCCGTTAAATAAAGAAATTTATTTCAATATACTAGATGATCATTTATGGATTGATTTGAATCCTGAGTGTACTACGAACTCCTACATGGCATGCCATGTCCTTTTATTTACAAAGGTGAGGTTGGTGTAGAAATCCCGACCAATAACTACGTACTTTGAGGACATGTTTTGTATGCAGCTGAGGGGGTTTTACATAGATATGAAGTTCACTTCTTATTCGGAGAAGTATAAGAGTATCTTCCTTAAGGGTTTATCCGTAACTTAAACGATTAGAGCACTCAAGTCTTTCTATTGCTAATAGAAAGATTTATATTCATAATAGTTATCAATAAATCATTCATTAGAGAATCAATAATGCTTAAGGTAAAAATAATTAGTGGGGTATAATAGATATTTGACCCATCTCTAATTATGAGATACTCATGAAGGGTCAATCTGTACGCAATGACTATATCCATGGATAGTGACGTAGTTCAACTTATATAATATATCTGCAGCGATGAGAGCGAAACTTTAGATTTTTAGTGGAATAACCTAAAGTTAATAATTCAGAATATTTAATTAAAGAGTTTAATTAATATTTCGGGATTATTGGAGCTCGAAATTATAGGTCCACTGGTCCTCGTGCTAGCTTGAATACTGTAGCAAATTAAATATAATTGGATAGTCCAATTGTAAGCTTACATATATTATCAATATGATTAATAATAAATATGTCACACTTGGAACTTATATTAATTTTAATATAAGATTTTTATAAATGATTATGAGATAATCATTTAATTTAAAATATTATATTTATTAAATTGTATTTTATATATATATAAGTTAATAAGTTCGATTTTGGAAGTGAATGGATTTAAAATGGTGATTTTAAATTCATCATTTAAAAATGGAAGTTTCAATATTTTATTTTGTCAACTTGATTATGTCTTTATGAAGACATTAAAAAGGAATTGATCACTGCCATTATAGGCCTATAGCCGATTTTTGACATGTGAAAGGGAATAGTTTATTTTATTTTTTGACAACAAAATTAAACTCTAGATATAAAAGGGAAAATTATTTTTTTTCTTTTCACTCTAATCCCTGAAGAAAAACCCTAACCACTCTTATTCTTGTTTTCTCTCAAAAGTTGAAAGAAAAAGAAAGAACAACAAAGAAAATTGGTGTGTGATAATTTTAGTTCTCTAAAAAATTTATAGACCTTATTAGTGAGAGTAGACCATACTACCTTTTGCTAATAGCAAGTCATAGTACGGAATATCATTTAATGTTGGAACAAAATCCTTATTCTTCTATTTTCTTAGACTCACTGCAGTGAGCAAAAAATTTTGCTCACTGTCGCCAATTTTTACTAGTTATTTGTGAGTCGTTTGTGTTTTGGTTTTGCTCAGAAAATTTGGGAACACAAATGGGTGTCTTATGGACCATTTGAGGTTATTTTGGAGTGATTATTTTGTCCAAAACAGTGGCTGAAAAATTAGCAAATAGCCAGCATCAAAACAATGAGCTGTGTGCGAGTAAAAAGGAGTTTCAGTGTGCAAAACAGTTTTATTTTTGGGTCACTATTAAGGGGTTGTTTGGGACTGTTAAAATCATCAAAAATAGAAGAAAAACGAGCCTAATAAGGCTGGTCAGTTTCGACAATTAAGGGGAAGAGTAGAAAAAATTTCAAGGTCGATCCCGGTGCCTAACACGCTTCTGCCGCGTAAGAAATCGTCTTCTACAGTGGAGCTAACATTATGGGTTCTTGTAAAGGATGTTAATCTCGTGGCCACTCGAAGATCCTGGCTACGACTCCTCTGCTCGCACCTCCCTAGAGGTACAAGCCTCTATACCAGACGATCGAACTTCCCCAACTTGCCATAAAGGGATTCCAGTCGACACTGTCAGATAGAGACCAAAACTCGAGTCTTCCACCCCCTCAGAACTACTACCTATGTCCTCCACTACCCTTAACACACCTCCAAGCAGAGACCACCAAGTGTCCAGCCGACCAAAGTCTCCGCTATCAAACTGAGATTCATTTCCAGTCGACATCTTATACCCTTAAAAACAACTTTCACTAGAAGTCTCCTCCCTCAAAAAGATCAAAAACTACCCTAAACTAAAAATAAGATTTTGCCCACAAATGTCTACACAGATCAAATCTACCTATACTCCAAAGAATAATAAGAACAAACGAATAAATAAGGAAATGACAAAGAAGTTACCTCAAGAGATAGCTTTCCTTTACGCCTTATAAGCTTGGAAATTTTGGAATGAATGAAGATTGGCCCTACATCCACTATAAATAACCAAAGTGGCTCGTGTAACTCGTGTCATCCTCAGATTTACAAGAGCCACGTGAAAACCTTTTCCCACTATACCAGTAGTTAAGATTCTGCATGATCATATCAAGTAAGCTTATAGTTGTTGTTGACGGTGGATTTTGGTCTCAGGGTAATACGGGAATATCACCTCCGAGGCAATCCTCCTCCAACTGTGAATTTGTTTGGTTACGTGGGGGACCAAAAGCAAATTTAGCGGGAGACGGGAAAACACACCAATCGACAAAGAGATTTAACGTGGTTCGGTGGATTTTGAGATCCGACCTACGTCCACGGACAAGAACAGGGTGGTACTCTTTTATTACTCAAAAACACTCCTCGGGTCTCTTCTTTGCTTTTACAAATCAGAGCTTTATGATTCTAATCCCTCACTCTTGTGATGATTTTCAGATGATGCCTTCAACTTGTCTTTCTACACTCACTCTACCCTCCTATTTATAATGGTGAAGAAATCAGATTCCTATTTGTACAAGAATTCCCAATTGGAGATGGTCTCCTTTTCCTATCAGGATTCCTAGTCAAAACTATATTTACTTCCTTTATCCTATTAGGATATTAAGTTATTACTTTACCCCATTAAAGTAGGACAACTTATCCCTTTTCCGCAAGAATAAGATGCTTTATCTTCCTGAGCACGCCTCGTCATGTGCTCGGTCTTCATGAGGTCGGCCATGATAGCCATTTGAACTGAGAATGCTGCTGTCGATCTGATAATGCTCGGTCATCCGATCTCAAGTGCTCGGCCATTTAGTATAAAGTGCTCGGCCTCTTACCGTCAAGTTGTCGGGTCGGCTTTAACGGTCTCGATCAATGGAGTTACCCCTTTTACCCCTGTCGTGTTGTTTAAATAACATAGTGCCCGAAAAACACCATCAACAGTTGTGTTGCACTAACACTTAAAAGACTCATTAACTTCATTAACTGTAAACCTCATGGACCTTCATCTGGTCCAGTCGAGTGAACTGACTGAAGAACCTCTTTGACCTCCATCTGGTCTAGTCGATCGAAGACATCACCTTGAACTTCATCAGGTTCAGTCGATGAGACATTCTCTAGGACCTTCATCAGGTCCAATCGACTCTTGTACATTTATCTGGTCCAGTCGACCGAAGACATCTCTTGGACATCCATCTGGTCCGATCGACTGAAGACATCTCATGGATCTTCATCAGGTCCAGTCGACGAGACATTCCCCAGGACCTTCATCAGGTCCAATCGATTCATGAACCTCCATCTGGTCCAGTCAACTGAAGACATCTCCTGGATCTTCGTTAGGTCCAATCGACAGGACATTCCCCAGTACCTTCATCAGGTCCAATCGACTCCTGGACTTTCATCTAGTTCGGTTGATAGAGCACTCCCCTGGACCTCTATTTAGTTCAGTCGTTTGACAAACAAGTTAACCATGACTATCACCCAGTCTAATGTGATTCTTTCAAGACAGCTATGGCTACTTGGACATCGATATTGTCCAGACGACTGATGTCGAGTCGACTCAAAAGAGTGATCACCCATCGACTCAACTGGACCATGTTTACTACTCTCTAAGTCTTTAAGAACAACAACATTGACTTGGAGAGTGGGGAATAAACTGTAAGGGTAAAATATGGCTCAACGCCAACCGATTGGATTGGCCCAATCGAATGGGCTTTAATCCCACTGAAGATCCAGCCGACTGGACCTTAGTTTACTTCTAAAGTCCAGTCGACTGGACTTGTCCGCTGACCCACGATGAATTTACAGTCGACTGGAATTCCAATCAACTTGATAGTCCAGCCGACTTGTACTCTATTGACACATGCCCAATATTCCAGCGACCAAACTATCACCAAGGATCAGGCATACATGGAACAGCAAGATTCGAGTCAAATGGTCGAGATTTCAAGAATCCTTCTCTATATAACTCAGCTATCCAGAGGAAGAGATCCAATCTACACACAATAAGTCTTACTCTTACTAGAACTCAAATCCATTCTTTTACGGGATACCTCTCATGAATTTTGAGATTACTCGAAGTCCTAAAAAGATTACAACTATCATTTATTCGAGTTCAACTTAGACTCTTCTAAAGGAATCTAGATCTCTCTAAAACTAGGATACCTGGATTTATAAATAAAGGGGACCTCCAAGGCTACAGATTCATTCTAGCTCTCACTCAAGAACTTGAGCCTCAGAGCCTTTGTCCTCACTTCACTCAGACACGCTCTCCCATCCGTCCTCATTGAACACAAATCGAGATACAAGGTATTATCTAACCTTGTTCTCTTTCTAACCACTATCACCGCCGCTGACTTGAGCGTCAGAGTGTTTACGACAACTATCACACCGATGGTCAGCCACTCTACGTTTCCTCTTTATCTTTGTTTTACAGGATTTCTGGTGCCCCTTTCCAATCAACGATCGATTATAGACTGAATGCAAAATTTACCGTCTATAGTCATTTAATGTTTTTTTAACCAATTTATTTTTATTTTTTATTTTATTATTGTTGATTAATACTTTTATTTATTTTAAATTTATTTATATATCTTTAATTATTCTTATTAATTAATAATGATATAAAAAAAAAATTAGAAGAGTGAATAGGTAAAAGCATTAATCAACTCGTTGATCTGGCGAGGGTAATGGGATATTATGAAAAGAATATGAGAAAAAGTGGGTAATAGTGAATTCATTGACGGGGCAATCTCCCTTTGTAAATTTTTTTTTTTTTTTTTTTAAAAAAATGAACTTATGTAGTAACTCACATTATTTGGGAGAGATTTTTGGCATGCGCTTATAAGTAAGGGATTTTGTAAACTAGTTAGAGGCTTTTTTAGATGGATTTGGACTCATGTCAAGAGCAATATAATGAGGGGCCAAAGCTGGCCTGATATGTGATTAGTCGCGCCGAATCTTACAACTTGTTTATTGTTTTACTAAAAAATTGATATATTTGTCCCCAATGGATGTGTATAATTTTAATTTAGTACTTTAAAAATATTTTCCTTACAATTAGTAAGATTTTTTATTTATATTTTTCATTGCATCAGTTGGCTACTGTACCGTAGAACATCAATTGAAGTTCAAAAGTGCACGTTTTTTTTTCCAAATAATGAATGTAAATTAAACTCTTTTCCAATTTCAAATTCTAATACGAGTAAAATTCAAACTTTGAAGACCGTTGTATCACTCAAAACTTTAATAGTGTGAGATTCTAGATTCTCATTTAGTTGTTGAATTTCACGACCTGTATACTTTCATTTGCATATAAATTATCAGTCTGTTACATTTGAATTTAGGAGTTACAATCTTAAATATAATTCAAATGGAATAAATTGTTGTTAATTTGAAAAATAATAATGATAAAGAAAGAAATGAAAGGAAGAGTAGAACAATAATTAATGTTTTGTTTACATATTTATTTATATAATTAATATGATACATAGTAGATATACATGTACAATACATTAGTGAAGGTAAGTTCCTATACAAAAATACAACACACATATTCAAGTCATTTAACCATACCTCCCTCCAAATGATGTTAAAAAAATATAAAATCTTCACCATTATTGTTGGCCTTATGCCTTAGAGACTACGAAAGGATGAAGTTAAATGATATATATATAACAAGTGGTATCAGAGTTTAGTCACGCACATTGATCCAACAACTATGATCCCCAAAAATAATCAGAAAATAAATAATTGCATGTATATGCAATGCAATGGAACTTTGATCAGCATCCCTTGTTATTCTTCACTGACCTATGGTTATGATGAGAACTATTATGAAGCAAGAAGAGCTTCTTCAAGACCTTAATAAACATAACAATGGTAGGAGGCTTTTTAGCAGCAGAAAAAATTGCGTCATTCCCATTTTTTGACAGCTTCAAAGATTGAACACACCCCAATTCCACCATATCCCCAGCTGCTGATAAATTAATATTATTATTCCTCTTTTTAGCTTCCAACTTTGACACTTCTTCATTAAAATAATCTTCCCACAATATGTCCATGTTGGCCCCATCTTCATATTCAGTCTCAATATTTGAACAGCTTTTCCTTTGCTTGTAATATTCTTCCTTTGGTAATTTGTTGCGAGAAAAATGATTTGGGGATGGAGAATGCCACAGAGGAGGAGAATCAATGGAAAGTGGGTGAGTTTCTGTGATGATGATTGGGAAGCTGAAACCTTCTTGATCAGTACTAGCCATGGCTTTTTAGTTTATCAACTTGTTTTAATTGTGAAATAATTAAGAGAGAGGCAAAAAGGAAGGAGAGACCATGAAAGATGTTTGTGTTGGGTTTGTTTGTTAGTGGGAGTTTTGGATGATTTTAGTTGAACTGCTTTAACAAGTTAAAAAGACTTTTGTTATTTTGATGAAGAATCTGGGTTTGGGGTCCCACTTTAGTAGGGCAGATAATTAGGCTTCTCAAATGAACAGAAGAATGATGAAAAAGATCAATGATGTTTACACAATATAGAGTGTTTTTCCAGATACTCATATCATGATCTAGAGGTTTGTATAATACTAGTACCGATTATCAAACATTCCCAAGATGATGATGGTTAAATTTATGTGGAAAGCAAATTCTAAATCAAAAGGGGATGTCAATGGACATCTAATCTAACGCCGGATTGAGAGGTGGAATTTGTTATTTTTTGTATATATTTTTCCACAATTTGTATTGACTCTTTGATTACTAGCTTGTTTAAGCAAACAAGTTAGCAACTTGACTTACGCCAAATACGTAGGTCAAATTGAACTACTAATTAATGAGACTTGTCATAATTTAAAAAGAAAATACATTTTTTTTTTTTTTTATTTAATGGATAAGATTACACTATAAAAAAAAAACTACAATATTTCGATATGAAACCCTACAACATTACAGGTTTAATGTTTCAGGTCATAAACCAATATGCACAGGGGACCATTTCCATTTGACAGCAGGAGTTGTATACTCCAAAACTGAAACTACTAGAAAAACTGGGGATCATATCATCCATCTCAATTTCGAAGCCAGGGCAGCATTTCTTTGTAGTTAAAATATGTATGTATCAGCAAGCTGAAATTGTCAGGTTTCCTTTGAATCACAGATGAGAAGTCCTGCTGCCATATTTGCTCATGGTCAAAGATATCTTTCAGTCTCATGAAAAGCAATCTTAAGTGGCATCTTAAGTTCAAATTTCAGATGATTTCAAAAAGCACCCACCAAAGAAATGAATTACTTAATTTGTTCAAATAGTTCATTTGAGTAATTACACAGACAAATGTTGGAGGATATATTAACTGATTCATTTCTTCAAATGTTAACTTTAGAGCAATTCCAAGAGCTTTGACACTCATGACCTGTTAAGAGTAACTGACAGTGTTACGTTAACAGATTAACAAAAAAGAAAAGCAATTTGACAGAGAAAAATATTTTTTTAAGGGAAAAAAAAAAAAAAGCTGCAGGAGACATAAGAAATATCACATTTTTTTTTCACTATCGTCAATGCAGGAAAAAGATGAAGTTTATTTGGATTATCAAAGTTTTACAATCATTATTTATTAAGTCACGTGCATAACCAAAATTTTATTTCATGAAGTAGTTTTCTTAGATGAGTAGATTTTATATTTCATTAATTTTCCTGTGTAAGAGGGATTTCAATATTTATTCATAGTAAGATCAACCTGGTTCTTTTGCAAGATCCCAAACTTCTGCAACAGATTCAATCTCATGCTCCTGAGGAGCATGTAGCACAATTGTCGTCGAACCAACAATGCATAGAACACAACCAAGCATCCTAAAAATATGTAGTTTCTCCCAAGGTTGTTAAAATTATTATTTTACCTAAAATCGTTGGAGAGTTCGAAAAATCGAATCGTAAAATTACAAGATTTTACCAACTACTTGATTTAATCACACTAAAAAACATAAAATAAGACCATACATAAAGTTTTAAGAGCCAATAATCAACAAACAAGTCTATAAGTTACAAATAAGTTAGCAAAGTAACGAAAGTCTCAAAGTTCCAAATAAAATTCATTTTTTTTAATCTAATAAAATCCAATTTATACTTTCACTTCTACATTTTTGTCCATTTTAGCTAATTTAGGGGCATTTATGTCTCGTATTTTTTATTACAATTTTACCACGAGAGACGATCACTTCAAATCCGAGTATAATAATTTTTTTTTTCTTAGACAAAGTTAATTTAATTATTTCATTCAAAAAAATAATCCACAATTTAGAACAAAAATATCATTGACTTACAGTTTCCTAATTTAGAGGAACAAAGTGTTGGAGTAATTACGGTTTTTATCGGATATTGCAGCGGAGCGTTTAAAATAAATTATTTATTTTAATATTGAATCCAAAAATCAAATTTATAAATGTCTAAGATACCCCATTGACCGAAATTATATATATGTGCAAATTTTTGTATTTTTCTCATTTCAATCCAAAAGTGCCAATTACATATTTAAGTATTTCCAAAACACTATCAAAATGATTAGTATACATCTAATATACTCAATTACATCCATGAAATGAAAAACCCCAATTTTAGAATTAGGCATAAACCCTAAATTATTCAATTAATCAAATTATTCAAATTACAATAAAATCAACTTTCAATCTAACTTTAATCTAAACTTGCCAACAACCCAAGTGTCTCACTACAATCAAAAACACACAAGAACAATTCTAGATTTTCAGAAAGTGGCATAAAAACTCTAAAATGACAACTTATCATTCTTTAACAAAAATTAAACATCAATAACAATTATTAAGCTCAAAAGATTTATCATTCATACATGCATGCTTTCTTCCCAACAAGCTTCCAACAAGTAAATCTCATATTCAAGAGAAGAAAAATAAAAAACACATCTCATATATTCATACAAAGGAAGGGAAACAATTTCTTTATTAAAGAATTAAGAAAACTTACCTTAATTTTCCAAATCCTTAAGCTAATCATTTGATTTTATTTTTCCTCAAATTTTCTCTTTCTAAGGGTTTACTATTTGAGTTTTTGGTTTCCTTAGAGAAGCAAATGAAAAACCCCTTTATCACTACAAGAATTAGACCATTTAGCGTCGAATTATTTCGACGCCATAAGTGACGATTTCGACGCAAATTATATTTAGCGTCGAAAAAATTAGACGCAAACAATGGACGATAAAATGTCGACGAAAACCACTTTTAGCGTCGAAATAAATAACTGCGACGCTAAAAAACAGTATTCTGCGTCCAAGTTATTTCGACGCTAAAGTAAATTGTTCGACGCTATATTGTATATTTGGCGACGAAATATATCGACGCAAAAATTCTCACTTTTACCGTCGAAATGTGTCGACGCTAACGTATATTAAAAAAGTATTATATGTAAGCTTACAGCGACCATTGTTGTTACTATTAGCGTCGAAATGTTTCGACGCTAAAAGTGAATTTTAGCGTCGACACTTGTCGAGGCTAACGTATATTAAAAAAGTATTATATGTACGCTTACAGCGGCCATTTTTGATACTATTAGCGTCGAAATATTCGACGCTAAAAGTAAAAAATTTATTTTTTTAAAAATTAGTAATTTACTTATTTTTTGGTCTAAAATATTTAATTTAGTTGAAAAAAAATGTAATTAATGACGAAATATTATATTGAAATTTGTTTTAGAAAAAAGAAATATTATATTAAATTTATTTGTTCAAAATGTTTATACAAAACCAAATATAAAATTAATTGCTACTGTGATGGAGGGACGCTCGAGCCCGATGCACCATAACTCATTGAGGCCTCGAACATCTGACGGAAAGCCAGCAGTTGCTGTTCCAACTGCTCCATCTTCTTCTCGTGGTCCACCGTGACCTGTATAGCTTCTCCTTAGTCTGTTGCAGCTCGTCTCGGGTGCTGGCTAACTCGTCTCGAAGAGATACATTGTCCGAATTACCACTATTGCGTGCAGATGACGTTGGCTTCTTACGAGTGCCAAGACCAACGTTGTAAGCTGTCTGATTCTTGAAAACCAATTGCGACAGCTGCTCATCTGGTATGGGGTCGGTCCCTGTCTCCTGAGTTTGATGTTGGAGTTCCATCATTTCGTTCTGTTTCAAAAAATAAGTTAATATTAGAATTTGAGAAAAAAATTAACATATATAATATTAATTATTTTATTTTAAAAATGAAACTTACATAGCAGCGTTCGGCTTCTTCATTTATCCATTTCTTCTTGTCATTGTAATGCGTCACACGGAAAAAATCTGGAAATGATTGCACCTCACCTGTGTTACTCTGTATAAACATAAAATAAATTCAATATTATTCCAGATAGTAAAAACAATTAACTGTTAAATTTTACGTTAGGATATATTTACCTCAGAATGTTCGGCACGATGTTGGATAAATGGCTTCGAACCTGCACGGTGGTTAAAACGCAAGTGACTTCGATTTTCCCCATTTGCGTGACATTTATCCTGTATTCACCAACACTGTAAGTACCGAAAACAAAGACAATTATAAATTTCCGTTTATTTCAAAATTTACCTCGTGTTTTTTGCTAGACCAAAGCTCACATAAGAATGTCCAATCTTGTTCCTCTATAAAATCAGGCTTGTGTTGTGGAGCATTTGAAGGTCCATGTTCGTCGAATATTGGTTCAGGACTTTTGTTCTATAATCTTTATAACTTTTCCCCATGTGGTAGTCAATATATTGTTGGACATTCACTTGGGTCAGATCGAACTCGAACCATTCCTACATGAAAATTCGAGTAAAAATAAGTATCAAATAAAAATGTAAATAACAAACAATATCGAAACTTACAAGTAGCGAAGGGAATAGCTGGTTCATTTTTGTCTCCTACGGTATCTTTCTCCAAGATACGTAGTTTTGGGGAGCTTCATATCGAGCTGTAGCTCCTATGGCTGTATTAAACGCTGAATTATGTTGTCCGACTTGAGTGTGTGTCATCATCTGATATCTCTATCCGAATACGGCCGTGAGCCTTGACGTACTTAGCCAACCCCAGGCCACGGGTGCGTCCTCGACCCTTCACTGTACTGGACTCACCTGTGCTAGCAGAGAAATCACCAGGGCCAGTTGCCTTTGTTGATGTAGATGGAGTCGCGGTAGCCCGTTTGCGATTGCCGGTGCCATCTGCAAAACCCGTCGCATTAGCGTCATCAAATTCCAAAGTTCTTATACATATACATACATATCCATACAAGTCAATACAACTTAACAAAAGCGCTTATCACATCGAATGCTCACTTTCGTAAGTTTCGAATTCCAAAACACATACAAACATTCCAAAACACATACTATATAGACTATATGAACTTTCGAATTCCAAAACACATACAAACATTCCAAAACACATACTATATATACTATATGAACTTTCGAATTCCAAAACACATACAAACATTCCAAAACACATACTATACTATACGAAGTTTCGAATTCCAAAACACATACTGTACTAAATGGACGACGAAGTTAAACGGAAAACAATCGGGGCTGCCTGTTCTGCCCAGAATTCTGCCAGTCCCCGTCCCTTTAATTCGTCGATCATCATCTTCATTCATTATCATATTCGTCCCTCTAATTTCGACAAAATCATCATCAAGCATCAACAATAATCATCAACATTCATCAACAAAATCATCAACAATCATCAACAAAATCATCAACAATCATCAACAACAATCATCATCAACAAGCATCATCATAACAATAATCATCATCATTCATCATCACAAGCATCATCGACAAGCATCATCAACAATAATCATCAACAAGCATCATCATAAACAATAATCATCATCATTCATCATCAAGCATCAAATAAAAATTAAAAAGTGAGACTCACCTTAAATTTGTTGCTTGCAATGTGTATAAGCCGAGAATTGCAGGAGAATGTAAGGTTGGGCGAATTTGGGTCGTTTGCGCAGAAGAGAAGAGGTCTTTGGTTTTATGGATTTGAACGACATTTAGCGTCGAATTTACAGTCTTTTAGCGTCGAAAAATTCGACGCTAATAATTAGGCGGTCAATTAAAATTTAGGGTTATTTTTCCGGGAAATAAATTTTCATATTAGCGTCGAATAACAATATTCGACGCTAATATAACCTTTAGCGTCGAAATAAATTCATTTTAGTGTCAACAATTCCGACGCTAAAAAATTGGCGGTTTATTAAAAATTTTGGGTTATTTTTCCGGGAAATTTAAGACATATAGCGTCGAATAATTTCGACGCCAAATGTAAGACATTTGGCGTCAAGTTATATTTCGACGCTAAATGTGTATCATTAAAAATAAAAATTGAAAACAAATATATCATAGTTATACTATTAATCATTACGTTAATATTTCAATCATATCTAAAGCGTAATTAAAATCAACAACCATACATTAATCCATATAAATTATTCATCCATTACAAAATACTGTAACTTCATAATTAATCACTATTATCGTCGGTATTTGAGGATTCGTGACTGGAATCGAAGTCATCTTCAGTGTCAAATTGTTCTTCACTTGCTACTTCAACGCTCACTTCAGAATGAGGAATTAGCTCAACGTCTGTATTAGCTAGAGTTAATGTGATATTTTCAGGAACGTTGACAGTTGGTCCAACAAATATCTGTTCAGGAACTTCAAAATTGTCCGAGACTTCTTTTGTTTCATCTGATATGTCAACTCTATCTTTCTCCTGCGTGTCCCAAATGGCCCTATGTTGTAACTTTTCTACCACCATCCATCCAGTTCCTAACTTAGGATCAGGTATATATATATCACTGAACGTGCTTGGGTACAAAAAATGTATGGATCATTCTTGTACCAACAACGTTGAACATTAATTGACGTGAGATGATTACTAACTTGAATTCTCCTCTTTCTGGCATTAGTGTCAAACCACTTACATTGGAATAGCACAGTATGTCGTCTGGGTCGATATATGAACTCAATGACCGATTGCAATACGCCGTAGAAGTCAATTACATCTGAGCCGTGTTCTCCTTGGACTACAATTCCAGAATTTTGAGTCACATGATTAACATCTCGCTGTTCGGTATGAAATCTAACTCCGTTGACAATACATCCACTGTACTCATACGCCTACATTTGAGGCCCATAAGCCAAAGAAACCAACGAGGATTGCGAGTCCAATTGACCATTTTCCACTTGATTAATAATCTGACAATGAAATATATGTGTTAATATAACAAACTGAAATGTCTAATGTTAGGATCAAAATAAATAAAAAATATTATAACTTACAGTTGTCTCAAACCATTTAGGAAATTCTTTTTTGTGGGTTTCATCAACATTATGGTCACCACCAATTTGTAGCATTGTTAGATGTTGCCTACAATAAATTATCACGGTTAATGTATGGAAAAAATTCAGTAATGATGCACCAGAAAAACTTACATTAAATACGGTTGCACTTCATCACAATTACTCATATAAACCAATGCGCACGTTGAACTTCCTGACGGGTTAGTAATTTGACACCTACTGCCCCAAATGGTCTGTAATTTTGACGGAACACTGTGATCTCTTGGCTATTACTTGCATCTCCATCATAATTTCGTGGCCGACGATTTGAAATGAGTTTCAATATTCTGCATGTACATCGAACAAATGTTATTGCTTCATTTTATAACAGCTTCAGCTATTGAACCTTCAGGTCGTGCTTGTGTTTTGACATATTGTTTGTAATCTCCCAAAGCTCTGCAGATATGACAACAAGTTTGCATTAACACTAAATTCTATGCACAAAAAAAACGGTTACAAATTTTCTTATATAAAACTGTATATATATATATATAATATAGTACCTCTCAATGGGATACATCCATCTGTAATGGACAGGACCTCCCTTTCTAGCTTCATCCGGTAAATGCACAGCCAGATGTACCATGACATCAATCAAAGAAACGGGTGGCAAAATTCGCTCCAGCTTGCATAGGATTATCACGATTCCTCGCTCAAGGTCGTCAATAACAGATGTGCTTAATGTCCTCTGACACAATGTTAAAGAAGCCACATAGATCAAGTACGGCGTCGCATACATTCGGGGGGAGATAAGGTCGAATGCCAACAGGAAGGAGAATCTCGAGCAGCACATGACAATCGTGACTCTTTAATCCCGTTATTGTATCATCTCTGACCCAACGCCCAATATTGGATGCATAATTATCAGGGAATTTAACCATTTTCAGCCAATCACAGAATGATTTTCTCTCCGATTGATTGAGCACATAACTAGCAGGAGGCTTAATAAACCTCGAGAGGAGTCTTGTAAATGCAATTCACTGCGAATTCTAAGATCTTGTAGGTCCAATCTAGCATTTACAGTGTCTTTTGTCTTACACGGAATATTGAATAGTGTACCCACTAAACTCTCACAAATATTTTTCTCTATATGCATTACATCCAAATTATGTCGCAAACTCAGAGTCCCCCAATATTCTAACTCAAAGAAAATACTTTTTCCTGTCCAATTCAACTCTTCAGGTAACCGTTTTCGATTTTTATCTCTATTATTAGGAGTTTACCTGGTGTGCTGTCTTTGAGATGTTGATGTTAGCAAAGTATGTCAAATGCAGACAATCGATTGGGCTTACTCTGAGGTTCATGTTGCCCGTTAAATAATTTACTCCTCCGCCAAGGATGACTCGACTCAAGAAATCTCCTGTGCCCCGTGTATCTGATTTTATTCCGTAATCGTTGCGAAGGTGTATGATCCGCACAAACTGGACATGCCATGTATCCCTTAGTGCTCCATTCAGATAATGAACCATAGGCTGGAAAATCATTAATGGTCCATAATAATGCGGCATGCATCTGAAAATACTGCTCTGAAGCTGCATCATAGGTATGCACACCCACATTCCATAATATTTGTAACTTCTCGATCAATGGTCTCAAGTAAATATTTATATCTTTACCAGGTGAACGTGGACCAGGGATAAGCAATGACATAAACATGAACGGATCCTTCATACATTTCCATGGAGGTAAGTTATATGGAATGACAATAACGGGCCAGATGCTATAAGAGTTGTACATATTCCCAAATGGGTTAAAACCATCAGAGGCAATACCTAACCTGACATTACGGGGGTCCTCAGCGAAACGGGGTACATGTCATCAAATTCCTTCCATTCGGTTCCGTCCGCAGGATGTCTAAGTATGCCCTCCGGACCGATCCTCTTTTCATGATGCCACATCATATCAGTCGCTGTGTGTCGTGACATGAACAATCTCTGCAGCCTGGGCGTTAAAGGGAAATATCGCAATATCTTTTGAGGCACTTTCTTCCCCATACCACGGACTTTGTACTGACTTTCACCACATATCGGACAATGTTCAAGTGATTCATACTCGGCACGAAATAATACACAATCAAACTTACAAGCATGAATGGATTCATACCCCATTCCCAGATCACGCAATATTTTATTTGCCTCGTAATACGACTTAGGCAATTCGCTTCCAACCGGTAACATTTGGGCCAGTAACTCTAACATCATATCGATACTTTTGTTGGTCATTCTGTTGATCACTTTAATGTGTAATAATTTCACAACGAAATTCAAGATCGACATTCTAGCACCTTCGAATGGAATTTTTTTTGCCTCATCAAGTAGTTCACTAAATAAATTTTGATCATTTCCACTTAACACTGACATGTCGCCACTAACACTATGACCAAGTTGTGGACCTTGTAAGTCATGCAAATATCGGCGATCTCATCGTTTGCAGGTTGATTGTAACTACTGCTCCCTTCACCGACATCATAAAACCGTGACTGAGAATGATACTGCTCACCGTGATAAATCCACGTACGGTAAGTTGGTGATATTCCTGGCATGTATAATGATTATGAACTTCATCTAACCGCTTCCTTTTCCTATTCAAACAATTTGCACATGGACAACGAACACGACCTTCTGCATCAATGTGTTGCTTTGCGACTTCCATAAACTCAGACACTCCATTACGATATTCAACACTCAATCTATCCAGAGAGCTCATCCAATTTCTATCCATTTCAGCAGAATACCTAAATATAATAATATAATTATTAGATATCATTTTACAGTAATCAACATTACTAATTCAGTAATACTTAATTTAAGCATATATATATATATATTTGGTGATAAATTAAATAGTTTACAAAAAAAATTATATTTTATTAATTAATATACTTACTCTACATATATGAATCATAAATCACTAACAAACAACATATATAATCATAAAAATTGAAAATAATAAAGAAATATGAAAGAATAATTACCTTATCGGAAATTGATTACAATTTTATTGAAAATTTTTAGGAGAGATGTGATGGCTGTAGAGGAGAAATTCTCAGATTTCAGAGGATGAAAATGAAGAGAATGAGAGAAAAAAACAGAGGGGGAGAAGGGTTGGTGACCATCTGCATTTAATCTATCTTTAGCGTCGAAACCGTTTTGTCGACGCTAAATATCAACAATTAGCGTCGAATTTAATTTAGACGCGAAAGAATAAAGGATCTGTCGGTGGAAGCTTCATAACTCTTTAGCGTCGAAAATATTTTCGACGCTAAAAGTATTATTTTTGGCGTCGAATATTCAAATTCGACGCTAATTGTGTACGTTATTAGCGTCGAAACCGTTTTTTTCGACGCTAAACATAATACTTGTAGCGTCGAATTTAATTTAGACGCGAAAGAGTCAGGGATTTGTCGGTGGAAACTTTATAAACCTTTAACGACGATATATGTTCGACGCTAAAAGTATATGTGGCGTCGACACCTTTTTTCGACGCTAAAAGTGTAATATTTGGCGCCAAAAATTATTGCAATAATATAATTATTCAGCGTCGAATACCATTCGACGCTAAAGTTCTGTTTTAGCGTCGAAATATGTTTTCGACGCTAAAAAATTAATATTCTGCGTCGAAATTTTATTCCGTCGCTAAAAATATGACATAAGCGTCGAAAATGATTTTCGACGCTAAATCTCACTTTTAGCGTCGAATATGTTTTCGACGCTAAATATTTGGACGCTAAAAGCCATAATTCTTGTAGTGTATTTATAGTGGAGTGGCCAAATTTTGGGCATTGTCACAAGGGAAAAATAATTTTTATTTTCAAAATAATTTTAAAAAACAAAAATACATAATCCAACTAATACAAAAATAAAGACCACTTGTCTCCATTTAATATATAACACATGACATAATAAAAAAATGACATATTCTTATATATAAAAAATACATTGAATTAGTTAATTAATTAATTAACCTTTTAATCAATTAATTCATTTAATTTAAACATATAATGTATTTATACAATTACATCAGATGATAAAATACATTCATCCATGGTCTGTAGCTTGTAGGCTCATCTCCCGACAAATTTTGTGACGAGATATGGACCTTCCCAATTTGGTCCAACTTTCCATCTCCAACTTCCTTTGTGTTCTGAAACACTCTTCGTAGGACCCAATCTCCTTCGTTGAAAGTCCTACACCTGACGTTTTTGTCAAAGTACCTGGCCATCCTCTGTTGATGAGCAGCCAGTCGAATGGAAGCTCAGTCCCTTATTTCATCAATCGTGTCGAGATTGAAATTCATCAGCCGCTGATTATTTTCTTCGTTGAGCCATTGGAAGCGTGGGGACGGGATGGCTTCTTCAGTTGGGATCACTACTTCCGTTTCAAATGCCAGGGCGAAAGGAGTTTCGCCTGTTGAAGAGCGTGTTGGAATTGTCTAAGCTTCCCAAGATCATTTCAAGCATTGAAAATACATGTGAATACAATCAACGAAGTTGCGGAATACTCACATCGATCGGTTAAGCGACGTGGTGGACAACAAAAACTGATTTTCTGCTTTCCTTCATGCTCGACAGTGAGCTGCAGTCCCTCTCCAAGATTCGGCCATGTGAGATCCTCCATCAAGCTCCAAGCTTTGTTAAATGATCCCAAGCTCATGGTGGACTTCCCTATCACCTTCGCATGTCTCTTTGAGTGCTAGCTCTTGGTGTTTTTACCAAAAAAACATCACATTTTTGCTTCCATTTGCTTTCGGCAGTAAGCCAAAACCAGAAGAAAAATTCAACCCTAGGCGTGAATGAGAGGGAGTGAAGGAGAGAGAGTGAGTTGTTTGTGTTGGTTGCCAAAAAGTGTATCTAATACTCTTTTGAATTAATTAAAATTGATTTACCAAAAGTTGTAAAAGCTTTCAAAAAGTCAACAAGTTTTGGAGCCAAAATTTGGCAATTAATCCAACCACTTCCATCAACTATTCACATCACTCAATCAATCAAGTGACCAATTGTCACATCACTCAAAGTGACTAATGATTTGACGTTTGATGCGACTAGCGATTTGACGCTTGATTTGACTTGCGTGCCGCACTCGAATTCGAAATGCGAATGCGCTCGCAAACAATCTCGCACTCGGGTTCGCTAATTCCAAATTAACGAATTTTCCGTTGCAACGTAATTAAATGATTATGCCTAGCGAAATCACTATTCACGTCGCTAACGAATTAATTCTAAATTAACTCGTTCGCCCGCATTAAAATCTAATTTCAATTCCGCGTCGAAATCCAATTTCGTATAATATATCAAATATATTATTTTATCGATTAATTCCAAATTAATTGCTATCTCTCTTTAATTGATATTTTATCCCAGATAAAATATCTCCGCAATTAATCCCAGATCAATTTTCTCTCTCATCCAATTAATCCCAGATTAATAAAGTGTGAGTCATACGTCATCGGTGAATCTTCGGGAAGCGACCCATGAGATCCCCGGATATGTTGGCAGTAAATTCGGTCATCGGACTATCCGAACACGTAAGTACCAAGTACTACGTTTTACCGATTTACAAGACAAGGTTGGCTTCTAGCAAAGCGCCATGCCTTCCCAATTCTCCAGAAATATCCTTACAGGAATATAAGATCTATATCAGGCGTAGTATACATAGTATTGCATATTTCGATCCATTATCGAATGTCACGTGCTAGGCCTGGGGCTGGAATTGTGTCTGCCCTGTATGAAGCACATGTCGGATGTCTGGTAACTAGTCTCTATAATCGGATAAAATGGATAAACATGACCTTGTCATTTTATCCCGATGACTGCAGTACATAAGAGAACCAATTCCGTATCCTATGTGACCATCATCTCCACTATGACTGGAGTGATATTTTCGTCTTGACATCACACCCAACACACTACGATTCTCAATATACCCAGTAGAGGCGTACACAGAACCTGTTAAAGCCCTGGATGACCAAAACCAAAGTATATTGATTGTCGCAAGTATTAGCGGTGCAAGTCTCAGGTTAAGACCAAATACACCTACCCTGATTTCAGACTTCCATAGACACATAGTCATACTACCAATGGAATTCCGAGGGGGTCTATCCAGAGCGAAGCTGTTTCCCGTACCATCGGTAAAAACACAACCTCCTATTACACTTGCATGAGCATCCTATACTCAAATATATGAGAACTATGACGTTGTGCCCTCACAACGCGCACAAATGTAATACTAGTCTTTTACGCATTTATCGATGTCCAATCTCAATAATACTCTGACTAGGGATATTTAATGATTTATCCTTTATGGACTGATACTGTCTCTTATCATCTCAATCCAGGAACAAATCAAAAGGACCTCCTATCATTTATATATCTTGGTGATCTAATCACAAATGATAAGAGAGCAATCTCCTTTGTCACATAGTTAATTTGTACAACAACACCATGATCTGTACAAATAGTGACGCTATGGGTCATAATTGTCCAACAATCTCCCACTTGGCCTATAGCCAGTCACTCAAGTGTCTAACACCCGAACTATATACGGTTGGCTCAAACTGCTGAGAAAAGGCTTTCGTCAGCGGATTTGCATGATTATCATCTGATGTGATTTATTCGATCATCACATTACCACGATGTATGATCCGAATGAATCAGATGAATATCGAAGTATGTATTTGGATCGTTGATGAGACCATGAATTCTTTAGCTGTGCTGTAGCTTAGCTCAGCTGCTAACAGAACTATATCTAATCTAATTAGATTTGTTATCGACCCAGAAGGCTTCTATTGCCGCCTCAGCTGCAGCAATAACCCGCATTGTTGTTATTCGGTAACAGTATCTTGCTTGGAAGATTTCCAGCTCACTGTTCCGTTATTCATACTGTATAGTACCGTTTGCGACTTATAGTCGTTATTATCGGTTTGGAAACTTCCAGTAGTGATCCCAGTCACTTCAAGTTCTCCTTCTCCATAGTTTAAGACAACATCCTTAGTTCTCTAAGAAACTAAAGGATGTTCTTAATATCAATCCAGTGACTATCACTTGGATTGGCCTGATTGTGAATCCATATGCTCAAAGTGTTGGAATTGTCTAAGCATCCAAAGATCATTTCAATCAATGAAAATAACATGCGAATACATCACAGAGGTGCTGAATACTCACAATGATCGGTTGAGCGACGCGGTGGACAACAAAAATCGTTCTGCCCTCTCCTCCAAGTCACGGCAATGGCTGATTTGGTCTCCACCATTTTCGGCATTTTGGTCCTCCATGAAAGCTCCAAGCTTTGTGATGAAATCCCAAGCTCACTGGTGGGTTTCCCTATCACCTTCGTAAGACCCAAATGTGTGCTAGCACTCTTGATTTTTGCCACAAAAATCAATCAATTAATTCTCTTCATTCTCGGCAGTAACAGAACCAGAAGAAAGAAAAACAGCAGCCCTTGGGCATTTTTTTTGGAGAGAGATGAAGAAGAAAAGAGAGAAAAGTGAGTTGTGTGATGGTTGGTAAGAAAAGTGTATTTAATAAACAATTATTTTATTTTCCAAAATCAATTAATGATTTCAAAAAATCAAAACAAATACCAAACATTTAAAATATATTAAATGTCTATCATGCCATCACACTTGAGTGTATTACACTCCACCATCAACTCACATCACTCATTCAAATTGTCACATCACTCAAAGTGACATGTGATTTGACGTTTGATGTGACTAATGATTTGACGCTTGATTTGACTTGGGTGCCGCACTCGAATTCGAAATGCGAATACGCTCGCAAACAATCCCGGGCTCGGGTTCGCTAATTCCAAATTAACGAATTTTCCGTTGTGACGTAATTAAATGATTATGCCTAGCGAAATCACTATTCATGTCGCTAAAGAATTAATTCTAAATTAACTTGTTCGCCCGAATTAAAATCTAATTTCAATTACGCGTCGAAATCCAATTTCGTTTAATATATCGAATATATTAATTTATCGATTAATTCCAAATTAATCGT
The DNA here is from genome assembly GCA_019454045.1 of Zanthoxylum bungeanum. Taxonomy (NCBI): domain Eukaryota; kingdom Viridiplantae; phylum Streptophyta; class Magnoliopsida; order Sapindales; family Rutaceae; genus Zanthoxylum; species Zanthoxylum bungeanum. The sequence goes on from SKCR01031790.1 coordinate 112,287, forward strand.
TATCTCTCTTTAATTGATATTTTATCCCAGATAAAATATCTCCGTAATTAATCCCAGATTAATTTTCACTCTCATCTAATTAATCCCAGATTAACTAAAAGTGCGAGTCATACGTTATCGGTGAATCTTCGGGAAGCGACCCATGAGATCCCCAGATATGTTGGCAGTAAATTCGGTCGTCGGACTATCCGAACACGTAAGTACCTAGTACTACGTTTATACCGATTTACAAGACAAGGTTGGCTTCTAGCAAAGCGCCATGCCTACCCAATTCTCCAGAAATATCCTTACAGGAATATAAGATCTATATCAGGCGTAGTATAAATAGTATTGCGTATTTCAATCCATTATCGGATGTCACGTGCTAGGCCTGGGGCTGGAATTGTGTCTGCCCTGTACGAAGCACATGTCGGATGTATAGTAACTAGTCTCTATAATCGGATAAACATGACCTTGTCATTTTATCCCGATGACTGCAGTACATAAGAGTACTAGTACCGTATCCTACGTGACCATCATCTCCATATGACTGAAGTGATACTTCCATCTTGACATCACACCCAACACACTACGATTCTCAATATACCCAGCAGAGGCGTACACAGAACCTGTTAAAGCCCTGGACGACCAAAACCAAAGTATATTGATTGTCGCAAGTATTAGCGGTGCAAGTCTCAGGTTAAGACCAAATACACCTACCCTGATTTCAGACTTCCATAGACACATAGTCATACTACCAATAGAATTCCGAGGGGGTCTATCCAAAGCGAAGCTGTTTCCCGTACCATCGGTAAAACACAACCTCCTATTATATTTGCATGAGTATCCTATACCCAAATATATGAGAACTATGTCGTTGTGCCCTCACAACGCGCACAAGTGTAATACTAGTCTTTTACGCATTATCGATGTCCAATCTCGATAATACTCTGACTTGGGATATTTAATGATTTATCCTTCGTGGACTGATACTGTCTCATATCATTCTCAATCCAGGAACAAATCATAAGGACCTCCTATCATTTATATATCTTAGTGATCTAATCACAAATGATAAGAGAGCAATCTCCTTTGTCACATAGTTAATTTGTACAACAACACCATGATCTGTACAAATAGTGATGCTATGGGTCATAATTGTCCAACACAAAGCGTATGAGACACCAGGTCGCGTACATTTTTCAATGTACGATTTCTCGGAAGTATTTGAAAGCCAAGCTTTCACCGATAATTTTATGGGAATATCATTTCCAAGAAATGACATATTATCATTATTTATATGACATTATTGTCAGTGCGCTCCCACTAACCTCCTTATATACACAAGAATCATTTCGTTTTGAAGTAAATCATAAACTATTATGATTACATCAAAACGATAATTCCAAGAACCTAATGCTTGCTTCAATCCAAACATGGATCGAATAACCTGCAAACCTTGTTTGCTAGTTTTGATACGACAAAACCGACAGGATATTGTAAACATCCTCCAAAAGGTTTCCATTTAAGGAAAGCGATTTTCCCGTTCAGCTGTCATATTTCATAAATAAAACATGCACATTAGCAAGCATTATCCAAATGGATTTACCGTGGCAACAGGTAAAAGGTTTCATCGTAATCAACACAATGTTGATAACGATACCTTTCCGCTAAAAGCCTAGCTTTATACATTGGTATGTTGCCATTCATGTATGTCTTCCTTGAAGACTTATAGTACCAATAGGCACATGCCTTGCGGTACATCAACTAGTGTCTAAATATAGTTGGTATACATGGAATCCATTTCGGACTCATGACACTTTGTCATAATAGGGAGTCGATACCTTGTATCACTTCCTCATACGTAGTTAGTTGGTATACCTCAATAGGATTAACATCTTTATAAGATGAGATCAGAAACCCATACCCCAGGTTGTTTTCGATTCTCTCCGACTTACGTGGTTCTTGTGTATTCGAAGATTACTGGTATAGTTTCATCCTTGATGAACTATTTGTGTTCCAATAAGGATCGGTGCTTGGAATAGTATTACTCTGATTTTCATCGAGTTTTACTTTCCTCCCACTTACCACTGCATATAGGTATTCCTCTTAGGAAAACCGCATAGTGAGCAACAATTAAATTGTTCTCTTGTGAGTTGTATAAGTACTATACTTTGGTATCCCTAGGATAACCTACGATTGGCACTTATCCTATTTGGGTTTTAGTTTGGTATCATCCAAACATATGCCTAGCATACCCAATTTTTCAGGAATGAGAAAACCCAGTTTCTTTCCTCTTCATATCTAATATGATATCTGTCAAACATATTTTTATGGAACCTTATTCAAAATAAGTTCTGCACTGTTTATGCGTATCCGTTGAAGGAAATGGTAGCTTAGAGCGACTCATAATTAACCTTATTATGTCCAACAAAATTCGGTTACTCTCAGTTCGGACACACCGTCAAAATGACGTGTTCCAGGAGGAGTCCTCATTGAAAGAATACTATACTCTTTCAAGTATATTAGAAACTTATTGCTTAAGTATTTTCCATTACGGTCTAACCGTGACGGTATACTACTTTAGCCGATCTGTTGTCTATTTCGTGTCGAAACTCTAAAAGTTTCCGATTTGTGTTTCAAAAGAAACACATAACCATAACGCGATGCCACATCCATAAAGGTCACGAAATATTCATATCCATCTCTAGCCTAGCTAGACATGGGCCCACTTACTTCACTATGAACTAGGGCTAACAGATTGGTGGCACTGGCACTTTTACCGAGTAAGAAATGTTTTAGGCACTTTGCCCAATAAACTAGATTCGTAGACTTTATTTGAATAGGATCAAATATGTCCTAGTACCCACTCTTCAAAAGTGTGGATATACGATTCTTGTTTAATTGTGTCCCAGACATCAATACCACAAATTAGTTTCAACTGATCAAATCATTTTGAGCTATTTGTTTGCCATGTTCTATATATGAGATATATTTATATTCAAAATATAAATTCTGTTATTCACATCTAATGTGTTTATCTCAATATCATCTTTATATAATAAAACACTTTAGTGTTCTAGAATATAAAGGTAAATCCGCAACAGATTAAACACTGATATAGAGATAATGTTTCTAGTCAAACTAGTTACACTATAACAGTTTCCAAATTTAGGTACAAACCCGAGGGTAGTTCCTAACATAGGTATCTACGGTTGAAACAGTGATTTTCGTTCCGTTTCCAATTCGCAGATAAATCTCTATGGAAGTCAGTATCCTGCTTAAAGTAGATTCTGAACACCAGTACATATTTATGTATCACACTAAGTATTTAAAATCCAATTTTAATACTAGTAGTGAACATAGTTATGACAATCATATCTGAAGTCAGAGCCTAGCTCTGTCTGCTTTTCCTTCATGTCTGCTTTGTCTAAACGGCAGTCACGCTTCAGTGATCCCGTTTGCCACAATTTAGGCAGACATTTTGGGATATGTCATTTATCTTCCCAGAAGATTATAATGATTTTGCCTTTGCCCTTTTCACATTCCAGTAGCCTTTGGCCAAGCCTCGGGTTTCTAGAATATCGAAGTAAGGTGCGCCTTGTGCTACTTGCCTTATTGCAAACTTTGACTTTGTCTCATTGAGAATAACCATTAACTCTCCAAGAGTTTACTATTGCAATATAGTACTTCTAAGATCTAAAAATTAGATTTATGAAAAATCCTTCAATTTCTTTATCATACTTTAAGGATCTAACCCTTAGTTCTGACAAAGAAATTAAGGAGCCTATTTGACAAGTTTAATGGATTAAGCATTAAAGTTATCATCACATGAATCTTCCAAAGACCATGCTCTACTATTTGCTTAACTCCGGGCTTAGGCCTAATATGTTATTTTATCAAATAAAGTAACTTATTATTTTCCAGGACCATCCTGAAATTTTATTCCCAATTTGAAAATTAAACAATTTAAATACATTTTCCCTAAGATTATGTTTTAAATGTCAATCTTTCAATTTTATCTTGATTCTAATAGTCCAACTATTTAATCAACGATTTAGGTACAATTTATTATAATGATTATTATAGTCCAACTATTTAATCAACTATAATTAATTAAATCAAATATATTGATTATTATAATCCAATTATATAATCAAATATAAATGAATAGTTTGAATACAGTCCAACTGTTTTATTAAAACAACGATTAAATATTAGTCCAACTAACATTTAATTTATTTGACGAATGATATTTGATTGAGCGCGTATGACAAGTAATTAAACGAATATTTCAAATTCAATTCTTGCCTCCAACTATTTATCAACAAATTGTATGATAATTAACTAGGTAGATCTCTAAGATCAATTGGATCCAATCCAATTCCTAGATCCAGTAGGGGGACATCCAAGTCCGAAACATATATCTTATATATGCCAATATATCCAATATATTGTCTAACCTTTTTCCTCTGAATCAACTAAGCCTTGGCTTTGGCACAACAAACTTAGTGATCCCAGTTAAGCGTGACACATTGACCATGGAAAGCTTCGTAATCAATGTCGATGGACAAGAAGTGGTCTTGACTTTGGCCAACAAACCACAACTTGGACAAGACACCAATATGGAACAAAGCCTTCGTGATTCAAACACATCATCGACGGACAAAGGTCTTGACTTTGGCCAACAAACCAATGCCAGTCTTGGATCTTGAGTAAGAATCACTCAATGGAAGGAAAAACGCTTAATATTTTGCGAGGGTTTTTTTCGCGTGTAAATTGGCAACCAATTTATTACCTTTGTTAAGGTCTCATCATCATACACCCTTAAACATGCATTCTAAATACATAATAAGGCGCATATAAATAAATAATAATGATATGCGGATGGATACTTTACACATTGATCCTAGATCAAATCTCTCACTTTCCTCTCTCCCGCTAGCACAAGTATTTACTTCTACCTGTTACACTACACTTCTAAAGAAACCTCATTACATTGAGGGGAATATGTGAGAAGAGAATACAAAGAGTAAGGAGGTAATAAGGCTGGACACGCAGGTCCAATTAATAAATTCCAAATTTATTACAACAATTTCTAAAATTGCCCCACCCATCTGACATCCATCCGATATACATTATTCATGCATCGCAACCATGTATTCACACAAGCATGTTATCAATCAATCTAATTAAATTAATTAATCTGATAATTAATGACCATCCAATGTTCAAACAACAATTTGATTTTGCTCGAGTCAAACTCGTTTTGCGAATAAGTACTCAAAGTACGAATTCTTGAATTAAATTAAACTACAAAATTAAATCCAATTCAATTTGTATTTAATACTAATTCACTATTTAATTCCAAATTAAATACTACACTTTATTAATAAACCTTTTACGATTTAAATTCCAAATTTAATCGTTACGGGTCTCAAAGCCCAATTAACGTCCAACGTCAATTTAATTAAAGTCCAATGGGCTTTTAATTAATTTCTTTAAGGCGTGGACTTTTGGTCAACTCGGGTCAAACCCAATAACCAAAGTCCAATCAAAGAGTAACCCCATAAGCCCAGAAATCAATTTAGGCCCAATTAAACTTTAAAGATCCATTAGTCGCATTTGGGCTTTATGGAAGCGGTTTTGGGCCCAATTGGATCCAACCAATTTAGCCTAAATCTAACTTGGTACAACCAAGCCCAATTAGCCCATTTACAACATTAAAGCCCAAATCCAATTTAAGCCCATTTAATTAAACACAAAAATTCCAAATTCCATATTTAATTAAACTAAAGTGTATAACACAATTAATCACCCAAATCAATATTTCTAAAACATCAATTAGCCTAATTAATCATGCTTATTAAAAACAAAACATGTCCAACACATTTTATCAAAAAATCAAACCCAAACATGCTATCAAAGTCTCGGCTTTGGAGGGGATTTTCAAATCAATTCTGAATTCAATCCAATTAAATCCAAATTAACATTAAATCCATATTCCCAATTGATTCCAACTCATCCAATGAATCAAAAAATCAAAAATCCAAGACATTAGGGCATCATGTATTTTCGGCCAAGCCATAAAAATTGGGGAAAATTGTTCCAAACTATTTTTCTTGAAATTGATCCAATCAATCTTCAATTCAACAACATTTAAGCATACTAAATCATCAAATTTCATCAAATCATGCTCAAACACATTTTACCCAATTTTAACCCTAAAATATTTTCATGATCAACCTTGCTCTGATACCATTATTGGAATTTTCTAAGCTTCCCAAGATCATTTCAAGCATTGAAAATACATGTGAATACAATCAACGAAGTTGCAGAATACTCACATCGATCGGTTGAGCGACGCGGTGGACAACAAAAATGATTTTTTGCCTTCCTTCATGCTCGGCAGTGAGCTGCAGTCCCTCTCCAAGATTCGGCCATGTGAGATCCTCCATCAAGCTCCAAGCTTTGTTAAATGATCCCAAGCTCATGGGTGGACTTCCCTATCACCTTCGCATGTCTCTTTGAGTGCTAGCTCTTGGTGTTTTTGCCAAAAAAACATCACACTTTTGCTTCCCTTTGCTCTCGGCAGTAAGCCAAAACCAGAAGAAAAATTCAACCCTAAACGTGAATGAGAGGGAGAGAATGAGAGAGAGTGAGTTGTTTGTGTTGGTTGCCAAAAAGTGTATCTAATACTCTTTTGAATTAATTAAAATTGATTTACCAAAAGTTGTAAAAGCTTTCAAAAAGTCAACAAGTTTTGGAGCCAAAATTTGGCAATTAATTCCAACCACTTCCATCAACTATTCACATCACTCAATCAATCAAGTGACCAATTGTCACATCACTCAAAGTGACTAATGATTTGACGTTTGATGCGACTAGCGATTTGACGCTTGATTTGACTTGTGTGCCGCACTCGAATTCGAAATGCGAATGCGCTCGCAAACAATCTCGGGCTCGGGTTCGCTAATTCCAAATTAACGAATTTTCCGTTGCAACGTAATTAAATGATTATGCCTAGCGAAATCACTATTCACATCGCTAACGAATTAATTCTAAATTAACTCGTTTGCCCGAATTAAAATCTAATTTCAATTCCGCGTCGAAATCCAATTTCGTATAATATATCGAATATATTATTTTATCGATTAATTCCAAATTAATCGTTATCTCTCTTTAATTGATATTTTATCCCAGATAAAATATCTCCGCAATTAATCCCAGATCAATTTTATCTCTCATCCAATTAATCCCAGATTAATAAAGTGCGAGTCATACGTTATCGGTGAATCTTCGGGAAGCGACCCATGAGATCCCCGGATATGTTGGCAGTAAATTCGGTCGTCGGAATATTCGAACACGTAAGTACCAAGTACTACGTTTTACCGATTTACAAGACAATGTTGGCTTCTAGCAAAGCGCCATGCCTACCCAATTCTTCAGAAATATCCTTACAGGAATATAATGATCTATATCAGGCGTAGTATAGGTAGTAATGCGTATTTCGATCCAGTATCGGATGATCACGTGCTAGGCCTTGGGCTGGAATTGTGTCTGCCCCGTACGAAGCACATGTCGGATGTCTGGTAACTAGTATCTATAATCGGATAAAATGGATAAACATGACCTTGTCATTTTATCCCGATGACTGCAGTACATAAGAGAACCAGTTCCGTATCCTACGTGACCATCATCTCCACTATGAATGGAGTGATACTTCCGTCTTGACATCACATCCAACACACTACGATTCTCAATATACCCAGCAGAGGCGTACACAGAACCTGTTAAAGCCCTGGACGACCAAAACCAAAGTATATTGATTGTCGCAAGTATTAGCGATGCAAGTCTCAGGTTAAGACCAAATACACCTACCCTGATTTCGGACTTCCATATACACATAATTATACTACCAATGGAATTCCGAGGGGGTCTATCCAGAGCGAAGCTGTTTCCCGTACCATCGGTAAAACACAACCTCCTATTACACTTGCATGAGCATCCTATACTCAAATATATGAGAACTATGACGTTGTGCCCTCACAACGCGCACAAGTGTAATATTAGTCTTTTACGCATTTATCGATGTCCAATCTCGATAATACTCTGACTAGGGATATTTAATGATTTATCCTTCGTGGAGTGATACTGTCTCATATCATCTCAATCCAGGAACAAATCATAAGGACCTCCTATCATTTATATATCTTGGTGATCTAATCACAAATGATAAGAGAGCAATCTCCTTTGTCACATAGTTAATTTGTACAACAACACCATGATCTGTACAAATAGTGACGCTATGGGTCATAATTGTCCAATAGAGCGTACTCTCGTCCTGTATGACCACAACACTCCTGGAAGTTCGTCCGCCCACGTGCCTTTAGCCTTCTCTAATATGTTCTTCAAAGTATTCAGGATCGTCTTGTTGGATGATTCGGCATGGCCGTTCGCTTGTGGGAAGCGTGGGGTTGAATGCTCAATTTTTGCCCCAATTCCTGCAGAAGTCTTGAAAGTGATGGCTGATGAATTGAGAGCCTTAATCAGTCTAAATTTCTCTTGGTATGCCGAACCGACAGATGAAGTTCTTCCAAATGCAAGTTTGGGCCTCTTTATCACGTATTCTAATGAATGGTTCAGCTTCAATCCACTTCGAGTAATAATCCGTCATCACGGGCATGTAGTCACGCTGTCCTGGCGCGACTGAGAGTTTTCCTACTATATCCATTCCCCATTTCATGAACGGCCATGGGGATAAAACGGGATTGAGTTTTTCTGGTGGGAGATGTGGAACTGGAGCAAACCTTTGACACTTGTCACATTTCTTAGTGAATTCAATTGAGTCGGTCCTCATTGTCGGCCAATAATATCCTGTCGAATGGGCTCGAAGAGCCAAACTCCTACCTCCAGAGTGGTTCCCACATTCCCACTCGTGTAACTTCGTCTGTTGGACAATTATAACCCATAGCATCACTATTTGTACAGAACATTGTGTTGTTGTAACAAATTAACTATGTGCCAAAGGAAATTGCTCTTTTATCATTTTTAATTAGATTACCGGGATATATAAATGATAAAAGTCTGTATGATTAGTTCCAGATTGATAAGATATGAGACAGTATCAATCCATGAAGGTTTAATCATTAAAACATCCATAGTCGAAGTATTATCGAGATTGGACATCGATAATGCGGAATAGACTAGTATTGCACTTGTGCGTGTTATGGG
>SKCR01031791.1:0-115536 GCA_019454045.1 Zanthoxylum bungeanum
GGTCATTAATTATCAGATTAGTTAATTTGATTAGATTGATTGATAACATGCTTGTGTGAATACATGGTTGCGATGCATGAATAATGTATATCGGATGGATATTAGATGGGTGGGGCAATTTTAGAAATTGTTGTAATAAATTTGGAATTTATTAATTGGACCTGCGTGTCCAGCCTTATTACCTCTCAACTCTGTGTATTTCTCTTCTCACCTATTCCCCTCAATGTAAATGAGGTTTCTTTAGAAGTGTAGTGTAACGGGTAGAAGTAAATACTTGTGCTAGCGGGAGAGAGGAAAATGGAGAGATTTGATCTAGGATCAATGTGTTAAGTATCCATCCGCATATCATTATTATTTATTTTATGCGCCTTATTATGTATTTAGAATGCATGTTTAAGGGTGTATGATGATGAGACCTTAACAAAGATAATAAATTGGTTGCCAATTTGCATTCGAAAAACCCTCGCAAAATATTAAGCGTTTTTCCTTCCATTGAGTGATTCTTACTCAAGATCCAAGACTGGCATTGGTTTGTTGGCCAAAGTCAAGACCTTTGTCCGTCGAGGATATGTTTGAATCACGAAGGCTTTGTTCCATATTGGTGTCTTGTTCAAGTTGTGGTTTGTTGGCCAAAGTCAAGACCACTTCTTGTCCATCGACATTGATTACGAAGCTTTCCATGGTCAATGGGTTCCGCTTAACTGGGATCACTAAGTTTGTTGTGCCAAAGCCAAGGCTTAGTTGATTCAGAGGAAAAAGGTTAGGCAATATATTGGATATATTGGCATATATACGATATATAAGATATATGTTTCGGACTTGGATGTCCCCCTACTGGATCTAGGAATTGGATGGGATCCAATTGATCTTAGAGATCTACCTAGTTAATTATCATACAATTTGTTGGCCAAAGTCAATATTGTGTGACATTTAACGGGATCCTAGTCCACTAGGAAACACGGTTTCCCGAGTACTCAACAGAGGGTTAGAGGCTCGCCGAAAAATAGTGGGAGGCAAGAATTGAATTTGCAATATTCGTTTAATTACTTGCCATACGTGCTCAATCAAATATCATTCGTCAAATAAATTAAATGTTAGTTGGACTAATATTTAAAACGTTGTTTTAATAAACAGTTGGACTGTATTCAAACTAATTTAATTATAGTTGATTAAATAGTTGGACTATTGTAATCATTATAATAAATAGTACCTAAATCGTTGATTAAATAGTTGGACTATTAGAATCAAGATATAATTGAAAGATTGACGTTTAAAACATGATCCTAGAGAAAATGTATTTAAATGGTTTAATTTTCAAATTGGGAATAAAATTTCAGGATGGTCCTGGAAACTAATAAGTTACTTTATTTGATAAAATAACATATTAGGCCTAAGCCCGGAGTTAAGCAAATAGTAGAGCATGATCTTTGGAATATTCATGTGATGATAACTTTAGTGCTTAATCCATTAACTTGTTAATTAGACTCCTTAATTTCTTAATCAGAACTAAGGATTAGATTCTTAAAAGTATGATAATGAAATTGAAGGATCTTCATAGATCTATTTTTAGATCTTAGAAGTACAAATTGCAATACTAAACTCTTGGAGAGTTAATGGCTATTCTCAAGGAGACAAAGTCAAAGTTTGCAATAAGGCAAGTAGCGCAAGGCGCACCTTACTTCGATATTCTAGAAGGCCTAGGCTAGGCCAAAGGCTTCTAGAATGTGAAAATGGCAAAGGCAAAATCATTATAATCTTCTGGGAAGATAAAAGGACATATCCCAAAATGTCTGCCTCAATTGTGGCAAACGGGATCGCGGAAGCGTGACTGCCATTTGGACAAAGCATACATGAAGGAATTGAAGAACGAGCAAGGCTCTGACTTCAAATATGTTTGTCATAAAAATGTTCACTACTAGTATTAAAATTGGATTTTAGATACTTAGTGTGATACATAAATATACATTGATGTTCAGAATTTGCTTTGAGCAGGATACTGACTTCAATTGAGATTTATCTGCGAATCGGAAACGGGACGATAGTCGCTGTTTTAATCGTAGAAACCTGATTTTAGGAACTACCCTCTAGGTGAGTACCTAAATTTAGAAACTGTTATAATGTAACTAGTTTGACTATGAACATTATCTCTATATCAGTGTTTAATCCGTTGCGGATTTACCTTTATATTCTAGAACACTAAAGTGTTTTATTTTATAAAGATGATATTGAGATAAACACATTAGATGTGAATAACAGAATTTATATTTTGAATATAAATAAATCTCAAACGTACAACATGACAAACAAATAGCTCGAACTGATTTGATCAGAAGAAAATAATTTGTGGCATTGTTGTCTGGGACACAATTAAACAAGACTCGTATATCCACACTTTCAAAGAGTGGGTACTAGGACAATATTGATTCAATTCAAATAAAGTCTACGAATCTAGTTTATTGGGCAAAGTGCCTATAACACCTTTACTTGGTAAAAGTGTAAATGCCACCGATCTGTTAGCCCTAGTTCATAGTGAAGCAAGTGGGCCCATGTCTAGCTAGGCTAGAGGTGAATATGAATATTTCGTGACCTTTACGGATGTGGCATCGCGTTATGGTTATGTGTCTCTTTTGAAACACAAATCGGAAACTTTTATTGTTTCGACACGAAATAGACAAACAGATCGGCTAAAGTATTAAACCGTCACGGTAAGACCGTAATAGAAAATACTTAAGCAATAAGTTTCTAATATACTTGAAAGAGTATAGTATTCTTTCAAAGAGGACTCCTCCCGGAACACGTCATTTTGACGGTGTGTCCGAATCGAGTAACCGAAATTTTTTAGACATGATAAGGTTAATCATAAGTCGCTCTGAGCTACCATTTCCATCAACGGATATACATTAACAGTGTAGAACTTATTTTGAATAAGGTTCCATAAAATCTGTTTGACAGAATTCATATTAGATATGAACAGGAAAGAAACTGGGTTTTCTCATTCCTGAATATTTGGGATGCTAGGCATATGTTTGGATGATACCAAACTAAAACCCAAATTGGATAAGTGTCAAATTGTAGGTTATCCTAGGGATACCAAAGTATAGTACTTATACAACTCACAGGAGAACAATTTAATTGTTGCTCACCATGCGGTTTTCCTAAGAGGAATACCGATATGCAGTGGTAAGTGGGAGGATAGTAAAACTCGATGAAAATCAGAGTAATACTATTCGAGGAACCGAATCTTAATGGAACACAAATAGTTCATCAATGATGAAACTATTCCAGTAATCTTCGAATACACAAGAACCGCGTAGGTCGGAGAGAGTCAGAAAACAACCTGGGGTATGGGTTTCTGATCTCACCTTATAAAGATGTTAATCTTATTGAGGAATATCAACTGACTACGTATGAGGAAGTGATACAAGGTATCGACTCCCTATTATGGAAAAGTGCCATGAGTCCGAAATAGATTCCATGTATATCAACCAGTTTGGATACTAGTTAATGTACCACAAGGCATTGTGCCTATTGGTACTATATTTGTCTTCTAGGAAGACATACATGGATGGCAACATACCAACGTACTAAGCTAGGCTTGTAGCGGAAATGTATCGTTATCAACATTGTGTTGATTACAACGAAATATTTTACCTGTTGCCACGATGAATCCATTTGGATAATGCTTGCTGATGCTGCATGTTTCATTTATGAAATATGACAGCTTAACGGGAAAATCGCTTTCCTGAAAATGAAATCTTTTGGAGGATGTTTACAACATCCTGACGGTTTTGTCGTACAATAACAAGCAAACAAGGTTTGCAAGTTATTCGATCCATGTTTGGATTGAAGCAAGCATAGGTTCTTGGAATTATCATTTTTTGATGTAATCATAATGATTTATGATTTAATTCAAAACGAAAATGAGTCTTGTGTATATAAGGAGGTTAGTGGGAGCACACTGACAGTGGCTGTCCTATAAATAATGATAATACGTCATTTCTTGGAAATGATATTCCCATAAAATAATCGGTGAAAGCTTGGCTTTCATGAACACTCTCCGAGAACTCGTACATTGAAAAATGTACGCAACCTGGTGTCTCATACGCTTTGAGCATATGGATTCACAATCAGGCCAATCCAAGTGATAGTCACTGGATTAAAGTTAAGAACATCCATTAGTATCTTAGAGAACTAATGATGCTGTCTTAAACTATGGAGAATGAGAACTTGAAGTGACTGGGATCACTGCTGCAAGTTTCCTAACCGATAAAAACGACTTTAAGTCGCTAAACGGTACTATACAGTTTGAATAACGGTACAGTGAGTTGGAAATCTTCCAAACAAGATACTGTTACCGAATAAACAACAAATGCGGATTATTGCTGCAGCTGAGGCATCAATAGAAGCCATTTGGGTCGATAACAAATCTAATTAAATTAGATATAGTTCTTTTAGCAGCTGAGCTAGGCTACATCGTAGGCTAAAGAATTAATGGTCTCATCAACGATCCAGATACATACTTCGACTATTTCTCTGATCCGTTCGGATCATACATCGTGGCGATGTGATGATTGTATAAATCGCATCAGACGATAATCATGCAAATCCGCTGATGGAAGCCTTTTCTCAGTAGTTTGAGCCAACCGTACATAGTTCGAGTGTAGGACACTCGAGTGACTGGCTATAGGCCAAGTGGGAGATTGTTGGACAATTATGACCCATAGCGTCACTATTTGTACAGATCATGGTGTTGTTGTACAAATTAACTATATGACAAAGGAGATTGCTCTCTTATAATTTGTGATTAGATCACCAAGATGTATAAATGATAGGAGGTCCCTATGATTTGTTCCTGGATTGAGATGATATGAGACAGTATCAATCCATGAAGGATAAATCATTAAATATCCCTAGTCAGAGTATTATCGAGATTGGACATCGATAAATGCGTAAAAGACTAGTATTACACTTGTGCGCGTTGTGAGGGCATAACGACATAGTTCTCATATATTTGGGTATAGGATAGTCATGCAGGTGTAATAGGAGGTTGTGTTTTACCGATGGTACGGGAAACAGCTTCGCTCTGGATAGACCCCATCGGAATTCCATTGGTAGTATGACTATGTGTCTATAGAAGTCTGAAATCAGGGTAGGTGTATTTGGTCTTAACCTGAGACTTGCACCGCTAATACTTGCGACAATCAATATACTTTGGTTTTGGTCGTCCAGGGCTTTAACCGGTTTCTGTGTACGCCTCTTCTGGGTATATTGAGAATCGTAGTGTGTTGGGTGTGATGTCAAGACGGAAGTATCACTCCAGTCATAGTGGAGATGATGTCACGTAGGATAGGGGACTGGTGCTCTTATATGCTGCAGTTATCGGGATATTATGACTAGGTCATGTATATCCGATTATAGAGACTAGTTACCAGACATCTGACATGTGATTCGTACATGGCAGACACAATTCCAGCCCCAGGCCTAGCACGTGACATCCGATACTGGATCGACATACGCAATACTACGTATACTACGCCTGATATAGATCACTATATTCCTATAAGGATATTTCTGAAGAATTGGGTAGGCATGGCGCTTTGCTAGAAGCCAACCTTGTCTTGTAAATCGGTATAAACGTAGTACTAGGTACTTACGTGTTCGGATAGTCCGACGACCGGATTTACTGCCAACATATCCGGGGATCTCATGGGTCGCTTCCCGAAGATTCACCGATGACGTATGACTCGCACTTTATTAATCTGGGATTAATTAATGATGAGAGAGAAAATTAATCTGGGATTAATTACGGAGATATTTTATCTGGGATAAAATATCATATAAAGAGAGAAAATGATTAATTTGGAATTAATCGATAAAATTAATATATTCGATATATTAAACGAAATTAGATTTCGACGCGGAATTGAAATTAAATTTTAATTCGGGCGAACGAGTTAATTTAGAATTAATTCGTTAGCGACGTGAATAGTGATTTCGCTAGGCATAATCATTTAATCACGTCGCAACGGAAAATTCGTTAATTTGGAATTAGCGAACACGAGCCCGAGATTGTTTGCGAGCGCATTCGTATTTCGAATTCGAGTGTGGCACGCAAGTTAAATCAAGCGTCAAATCGCTAGTCGCATCAAGCGTCAAATCATTAGTCACTTTGAGTGATGTGACAACTTGTCACTTGATTGATTGAGTGATGTGACTTGATGGAGGTGGTTGGAAAAACTTTAATGCCATTTGATTTTTGGAAAAAGAAAATGGTAAATCAATTTTAGAAATTGAAAAGTGTATTAGATACAAAATTTTATCCAACCAAACACAACTCTCTCTCTTTCTTTCTCTTCTCTCCTCTCACGCCTATGGTGGGCATTTTCTTCTTATGTTTTTTCTGGGCAAAAACCGAGAATGAAGGGAAGCAAAATGTGATGTTTTTGTGGCAAAAACATCAAGAGCTAGCACTCAAAGAGACTTGCGAAGGTGATAGGGAAACCCACCTGTGAGCTTGAGATTTCATCACAAATCTTGGAGCTTTCATGGAGGACCAAAGCCGCAAATGGAGAGCAAAAACAGCAGCTCACTGCCGAGCATGATAGGGGGCAGAAAATCGATTTTTGTTGTCCACCGCATCGCTCAACCGATCGATGTAAGTATTCCGCAACTTCCTCGATTGTATTCGCACATTTGTTTTATGCTTGTTATTCGATCCTCGGGACCGTAGAAACTCCAACATCAACCAGTATCCAAACTTGGTTGATATACATGGAATCCATTTCGGACTTCATTGCATTTTTCCATGAAATGAGTCGATATCTTGTATCACTTCCTCATACGTAGTCGGTTCGTCTTCCTCAATAAGATTGATATCTACATGAGGTGAGATAAGAATCTCATACCTCCCAGGTTGTTTTCTGACTCTCTCCGACCTACGCGGTTCTTATGTATTCGAAGATTATTGGTACAGTTTCATCCCTGATGAACTGTTGATGTTCCATGAGGACTCGGTGCCTAGAATAGTATTACTTTGATTTTCATCATGTTTTAATTTCCTCCCACTTACCACTGCATATAGGAATTCCTCTTAGGAAAACCGCATGGAGAGCAACAATTACATTGTTCTCTTGTGAGTTGTATAAGTACTATACTTTGGTTTCCCTAGGATAACCAATTACAAATAGGCACTTATCCGATTTGGGTTCTAGTTTGGTATCATCGAAATGTATGCCCAGCATTCCCAAATCATCAGGAATGAGAAACCTGGTTTCTTTCATGTTCATATCTAATATGAAATCTGTCTAACAGATTTTTAACGGAACCTTATTCAAAATAAGTATTGCACTATTTAATGAATATCCCTATAAGGAAATTGGTAGCTCAGAGTGACTCATATGTTTAAGTATTGTCCATCATGGTCTAACTGCAATGTTCTAATACTTTTACCTGTCTGTTTTCTTACTTCGTGTCGAAACTCTTTGAATTACTCAAACGTTTCTGACTTGTGTTTCATAAGATACACATAACCTTAACGTGATGCCACGTCCATAAAGGTTATGAAGTATTCATATCTACCTCTAGCCTAGCTAGATATTGGCCCACTTATGTCTCTATGAACGAGAGCTAACAGATCAGTGGAACTTGCACTTTTACCAAGTAAAATGTGTTTTAGGCACTTTTCCTAATAAACTAGATTCGTAGACATCATTTGAATTAGAATCAAATCCGTCCAAGTATCCACTCTTCAAAAGTGTGGATATACGAGTCTTGTTAATGCATCCCAGATGACAATGCCACAAATAAGTCTAATTTGATTTACTCAATTTGAGCTATTTATTTGTTATATTACATGTTTGAGATTCATTTATATTCAAAATATAAAGACCATTATTTACATCTAATGTAGATATCTTTATATCATCTTTATAAACAAAAACACCATGTGTTTCGGAATACAAAGGTATACCCGCAACGGGTTAAACTAGATACAGAGATAATGTTCCTAGTCAAACTAGATACATTATAACAGTCTCCTAATTTAAGTACATGTCGAAATGGCAGTTCCAAAACTTAAGTTCCTATGGCCAAAACAGCGACTCTCGTCCTATTTCCGACTTGTAGGTCGATCTCATCTGAAGCCAGTTTCCTGCTTATCAGCAGATCCCGCACATCAGTACATATATTCATGTACCACATCTAGTATCAAAAATCCAATTTTAATACCAGTAGTGAACATGTTTTTATACAAACATTTTTGAAGCCGGAACCTTGTCCCGCCTTCACTTTCTTCATGTCTGCCTTGTCCATACGGCAGCCACACTTCTAGTGACCCCGTCTGCCACAGTTTAGGCAGACAACTTGGGATATGTCCTTTTAAGAAGCTTTGGCTGTGCATAACGGATTGAGCACTAAAGTTATCATCACAATGAGTCTTCCTAAGCTCATGCTCTACTATTTGCTCAACTCCGGGCTCATGCTTGAGAGGTTTCTCTATCAAATAGAATAACTTCTCAACTCCCAAGACTATCCTGAAGTTCTATTCCCTATCTGAAAATTAAAGCCGTTAAAGGCATTTTCCCTAGGATTATGTCCTTTAACGCTAATCTTTCAGTCATCTTGATTGATATAGTCCAACTATCCAATCAACAATTTCGGGTACATTTAAATATAATGATTACTATAGTCTAATTATATAATCAACTACAATTGATCGGTTACATTCAAATGTATTGATTACTATAATCCAATTATATAACCAACTACAAATGAAGTAGTTTGAATATAGTCCAACTGTTTAATTAAAACAACAAATGAATATTAGTCCAACTAATATATTTATAAATAATGAAGAAAAATAAAAATGAGCGCGTATTGGCAAGTATTTAAACGAAATTGAAAATTTAATACTTGTCTCCCACTATTTTTCAGCGAGCCTCTAACCCTCTTTGGAGTACTCGGGAAACCTAGTTTCCTAGTGGGCTAGGATCCCGTTAAATAACACACAACCTTGACTTTGGCCAACAAGTTGTATGAAACTTAACTAGGTAGATCTCTAAGATCAATTGGATCCCATCCAATTCCTAGATCCAGTAGGTGGACCTCCAAGTCCGAAACATATATCCAATATATGCCAATATATCCAATATATTGCCTAACCTTTTTTCCTCTGAATCAACTAAGCATTGGCTTTGGCTCAACAAGCTTAATGAAACCAGTTAAGCGTGACTCATTGACAATGGGAAAGCTTCGTAATCGAGGTCGATGAATAAGAAGTGACCTTGACTTTGGCCAACAAATCACAACTTGCCCAAGACGTACGATATGAAACAAAGCTTTCGTGATTCAAACACATCTGCGATGGACAAAGGTCTTGACTTTGGCCAATAAACCAATGCCAATCTTGGATCTTGAGAGAGAATCACTCAATGGAAGGAAAAACGCTTAATATAAAAATGAGGGTTTTTGTCGCGATTTGGCAACCAATTTATTATCTTTGATTAGGTCTCATCATACACCCTTAAGCATGCATTCTAAAAGCATAATAAGGCGCGAAAGAAAATTAATAATGATATACGGATGGATATATAATACATTTTGTTCCTAGAACAAATCTCTCCATTTTCTCTCTCCGACTAGCACTATTCTTACTTCTACTCAATTACATAATACTTCTAAAGAAATCTCATTTACATTGATGGGAATTGGTGATAAGAGAAATACAATGAGAAAAGAGGTAATATACTAGACACGCAGGTCCAATTTAATAAATTCTAAATTTATTAAAATAATTTCCAAAATTGCCCTCACCCTTCTAATATCCATCCGATATACATTATTCATACATACATCCAAGTATTCACACAAAGCATGTTATTCAATCAATCTAATCTAATCCAAATAATTAATCTTTGATTAATGACCATCCAATGTTCATACAACGATTTGATTTGCTCGAGTCAAACTCGTTTAAGAATAAATACTCAAAGTAAGTATTCTTGAATTATATCGAACTACAATTTTAAATCCAATTTAAATTGTATCCAATACTAATTCATATTTAATTCCAAATTAAATAATTACACTTATTTATGTGTCTTAAAGTCTTGGATTCCAAATCCAATTTTAATGGGTCTCAAAGGCCCAATTAATATCCAATACTATTCAATTAAAGTCCAATGGACTTTTAATTAATTCTTTAGGCTTGGGCTTTTAGCCAAAATTGATCTAACCCATAATGCATAGGTCCAATAGGAATCACCTTATGCCATAGAATCAATTTTGGCCCATTAGGCCCAATTAAATTATTAAAGGCCCAATAGTTATATTTTGGACTTTATAGAAATGGTTTAGGCGCAAATATAATCCAAGACTAAA
Source organism: Zanthoxylum bungeanum (assembly GCA_019454045.1). NCBI lineage: Eukaryota > Viridiplantae > Streptophyta > Magnoliopsida > Sapindales > Rutaceae > Zanthoxylum > Zanthoxylum bungeanum. Next base: position 10,378 of record SKCR01031791.1, read on the forward strand.
ATTTGGCCCAACCAAGACCATTAGCTCAAATACAACAAATTAAATTAATATATTATTCCAAATTACATATTAATTCAATTCAAGTGTAATTAGTACAATTAATCAATTAATTTAATATTTCCAAAATACCAATTAATTTAATTAATTATACTTAACATTTTAATTTATGTCCAACACAAATTAAAGCACAATCAATTCATTCCAACATGCTTCACACTCACGGCAATACATGAAATTAACATCCAATTTTGATTTCAACATAATAAAATCAACAATTAACATTCAATTTCATCTGAATCAACAAATCCAATTGTCTAATTGAAAAATCACCATGAATCACCTAGGGCATACATTCGGCCAAGGGTATATTTTGGGGAAAATTAAATCTATCAATTTTTCACAAAATCAAATATGCACAAATCCAATTCAACATCACATAATCTCAACCAAACACTCAATTTAGGAAAAATCAAGCTCCAAACACAAAATCCCTAAATAAAGTCTATAAACCCTAGAAATTAAATCATGCTTAGATCTCGGCCAAGTCTTCAAATGCAGTGGCCAATACGACCAAAAATAAAAAGAACCAGAGAGCTATTTGCTCTTTATCATTCGGCCATTTCAAATAGAGAGAGAGCAAAATTGCTTTTTATCTTTTCGGCCTTATCAAAGAAGAAGGAGCAAAAATGACTTTTTGATTTCTTATTCAGCTTTTCTAAAAAGCACGAGTCAAATTGCTTCTTCTGCCACATGCATTTAATGGCACCTTTTCTTTTGTCAGCCAAGAATTAGATAAGTCAATGGCCATACGGCCTTTATCAAATGAAGGCCATTCGGCCATTTTATTTCGGCCAAGGAAAGAGAACAATTTATGAGAATTCTAAAATTCATTAATTGTATTATATTTGGTAGGTGTGATGTATATTAAATCTAATTTATTTCATTGTCAACCACTTGATAATTGATGTAAGTCATGGGTCCCACCCATTTAATTCAAAATTTGGTTGGCTAACACAACACATTTTGGGATCGGGTTCGTTTAATCCAATTAAACGAATTTTCCGTCGTGACGTAATTAAATCTAATTTAATTAAATAATTATGCCTCGCAAAATTATTATTAAAGTCGCTTAAGAATTAATTCCAAATTAATTCGTTCGCACGAATTAAAATCCAATTTTATTTCCGCATTGAAATCTAATTTCAATTAATATATCTAATATATTATATTAGCCCAATAAATTAAATAGTAAAATCTAATTTAACTATTAAATTTATTTTACTTATTAATTCTAAATTAATCGCGTTCTCTACTCTCGACGAATTTAATCCCAGATAAATTCTCGACGTAATTAATCCCAGATTAATTTTTTCTCTGATAATTAATCCCAGATTAATTCTTGCCATAATTAATCCGAGATTAATTTTCTCTCTTGATAATTAATCCTAGATTAATATTATCTCTCTTAATTAATCCAAGATTAATATTATCTCTCTTAATTAATCCCAGATTAATATTGTTCGAGTCAAACATCATCGGTGAATCTTTGGAATGTGACCCAAGAGATCCCTTGATATGTTGGCAGTAAATACAGTCATCAGACTATCCGAACACATGCGTACCCGGTACCACGTACTTACCGATTTACAAGACATAGTTGGCTTCTAGCAAATTACCGTGCCTACCCAATTCTCCAGAAATATTCTTTTACAGAATACATGATCTTTGTTAGGCGTAGTATACGTTGTACTTCGTATAACGATCCAGTATCGGATGTCACATGCTAGGCCTGGGGTTGGAGTTGTGTCTGCCCCGTACGAAGCATATATCGGATCACTAGTAACTAGTCTCTTTATGATCAGAAAGTCATGACCTAGTCATACTTTCTCGATGGCTATAACACTTAGAGTACCAGTTATGTATCCATGCGTGATCGTCATCTCCATATAACTGAAGTGATACTTCCTTCTTGACATCACACCCAATACACTACGATTATCAGTATACCCAGAAGAGGCGTACACAGACCCTGTTAAAGCCCCGAACGACCAAAACCAAAGTATATTGATTGTCGCAAGTATTAGCGATGCAAGTCTCAGATTAAGACCAAATACACCTACCCTGATTCGGATTCCCATAGACACATAGTCATACTACCAATGTGATTCCGAGGGGTCTATCCAGAGCGAAGCTGTTTCCGTACCATCAGTAAACAAAACCTCTTATTATACTTGCATGAGTATCCAATACCCAAATATATGAGAACTATGCCGTTACGCTTCCATAACACGCACAAGTGTAATACTAGTCTATTCCGCATTATCGATGTTCAGTCTCGATAATACTACGACTAGGGATATTTAATGATTAAACCTTTGTGGATTAATACTGTCTCATATCTTATTAATCCAGAACTAATCATAAGGACTTTTATCATTTATATATCCAGGTAATCCAATAATAAATGATAAAATAGCAATTTCCTTTGTCACATAGTTAATTTGTACAACAACAACATGTTCTGTACAAATAGTGATGCTATGAGTCATAATTATCCAACAACTCATTGGCGCGACAATATAAGTAAGAAAATCTTTTTGTATCACTGTCTCATTATCGTGACAATGAGTAACAATTGTGGTGATAATATTAGTCAAAATGCATATTTATATCTCTGATTCTCATTGTTGCGCCAATGATCATCCTTTGTCGCGACAATGTAAGGCATAATGTCCTTTTCATTCCAGATGACACGAAATCAGTTATTTCGGTTAACTTTGCCTTTGAATTTCATTTTTGTTTTGGGGGTGCTCTCCCCTCGACCTACCGCGATCTTTCCGAGAAGGTCGAACCTCATGACCTGACCGGACAGGTCGATCCCCGATGTGTCAGCGTATGGTAATAACCGAACCAACATGGCATATCATAGAACATCTTATATTGATAAATTAATCATCTTTTGTTGAATGTGTATATATATATATATCCAAATTCAACAATAACTTGATGGGGTCAAATAAATAATAGAAATATGGAAATAATGTCAAAAAAAAAAACAAACAAACAAATAATTTATTTTATTATTTAGTATGCTGTCATTTTTTTCCCTCGCGCAATCTTCAATTGCCTTTATTCTCACTCCCTCAATCTTCAACTCCGTAACTACTAATAGCATATTTTTGGAAGAGTTCAAGATGAATAATTACGTAGAGTATTGATTTTATCATTTATTATAATTTTGATTGTTATGTTTTGTTAAAGGGGATTGATTTTTCAAAAGCCATTTTTTATCCTGGGATAAGAAGTGTTAATAGTGGGTAGACCTGGCCGGCGGTCCGATTGATTTATAATAAAAAATTAAGATTGAAAAATTAATATAATTTAAAATTATGAATTTGAATTTATATAATAAACTTACATAATTACATTAAATTACAAATAAAATTCTTATATAAAAAAATTAATTGTTTTTATTAAATAAAAGAGTTTGAACTTAAATTTTTAAAAACTTAAGTTGTCTACGTATCCTCCAGGGGTGAGAGGAATCAAAGCTCATGTAGTTCCATTATATTCTTAAGATATTTCCCCATTGTAATTTTACAATTATTTAATTATCAATCATCATTATCAGTGTCTGTTGATCCTTCAGCTCCAGTTCCGCTTGCACTTGCAGATGCATTGTCGAACAAGTCTTCAAATTCATCAGGGGCATCTTCTTGTTGCCTCAGATCAGCTCGGGTCCAATCATCCACATTGTTGTTGCTTCTAGAGTGCTTGGATGTAATGAAGACCGTCTGACTTCCAATATATTACCTCCCATGTTGAAGGCTTACTCAACCGCAATGATGGAAACATGTGCTGTCAATATCTCTTTAGCAATAATTGATAAAACATGATATACATTTTGATGTCAGTTCCACCATTCAAGGATTTGAAAATTTTTACTAACTAAACTTTCAGTTGAAAACTCAAAATTTATAGATAAATAATTATCTAATTCCGGGTTATTAGTCGTGTTATCTCTATATTTTTTATTTCGTTGTAGTAACCAATGATCATCTGCGCTAAGTCTTAATTGCATTACGGTTTCGCTACTACTAGATTGTCCTACTGATTGCAAGTTATATCTTCTAATATAATCATTAAATAACTATAATAAATCAATTTTTATTTTAGCTATTATTCTTGTAATATCAATTTCATTTAATATTCCTAAATATCCATAGTAAGCTTGTAAAACACTATTCAAACCTTCTAATTTAAATTTAGGATAAAAAACGGCAGCAATAAGATAAAGTAAAAGATTGTCTCTAAAATAATGCAACCATTTTCGTTTCATAATATTAATAGCTTCAAACAAAACAATATCATTAGGATCACGACTTTCAATATGCTCATCGAGAGTACCAACAATATTCAAACTTTCAAGAATAAATAAATGTGTTGTAGGATAATAAACTCCGCTAAAAATATTTGTAGTATCATTAAAAACTTTTAAAATCTCTATAATTTTATCACAAATTTTCCATTGACTTGGAAAAAGTGTGATATGTTTAACATGTTGAGAAAAACAAAACTACATAATGCATCTTTGTATTGCAAAGCTTGACATAAAAGAAAATACGTTGAATTCCAACGTGTTGGAACATCTCGTGAAAATTTTATCGGTTTAATACCATTTAATTTACAAAACTTGGCTCATTCTCTCCTAACTTGAGAATATGACCAAATACAATTAAGTGCTTTCTTAATATGATCAATGAAATGTGATAATTTTTCCAAACCATCTTGAACACATAAATTAAGGAGATGACATGTGCAACGAACATGAAAAAATCGACCCCCTAAATTTGGTTCGCATATTTCAATTAAATCAATGATTGATGCAGTATTTGCAAATGCATTATCAAATCTGATTTTTAAAATTTTACCTAATAAACCATATTCATCAAAAATTACTTTCATCATTCTATAAATATTTTGTGCAGTATGTTGTTCATCAAAAAATCTAAATGCAATAAGTCGTTTTTGCATGTTTCATGATGCATCAATCCAATGACAAGTCACACCCATGTATGAGTGTGTTCGCCAATGGTCACTCTAAATATCAGAACAAATAGAGAGACGACCTTTAATATCTCTAAATGTTTCATTTAAAATAAGTTTACTATCTTTGTATAATTTAAAATTTTGACTTTTTGTTGTATTTCTAGTCATTCTACAAGCATCAGGATTTAAACCATTTTGAATGTAATTAGTAAAAATAATTTTTTTACCAAAACTTAAAAAAGATGTGTCATACAAGTTAATTTAGCAAATTCTTCTTTATTTTTAGCATCAGAATATTTAAATAAATCTAAAGAACTCGTACCTCTACTAGATGATGCGTAATTGGCCATTTGAGTTTCCGTCGTATCAAGTCCAAGCTCAACGGCATGATGTCTTTCCAGGTGCTTGATCATATTGTCGTATCCACAGTAAATTTGTAAGAAACCCCACAATGGTTGCATACTGCTCTTGAACCTTTATCAATATCTATTAAATGAAAATGAATTTGGAAAACATTCGAGGAATGAGACTTAACTTCTCTTCTCCGTGAATCGATACTAGGCCGCTCTCTTGGGTTGACATATTTGACATTGTGTTATCAGATGAGCTTGTCATTTGTTGTTTAAGAAAGTTTAAAGAATTAGAGAATTGAGAATGAGAGAATTGAGAAATTGGTGTGTTGAAATAATTAAAAATTGCCTCTATTTATACATTTTTAGACTATTTTCGTGATATCTAAAATGCCCCTAAAATTAACCGTTTATTACTTTTATTAGGGGTAATTTGGGAAATCCCCAAATTTTATTACCTTTTTTTTTTTGCCGTTGGGGCAGAGAGTTGGAACCCTAGGGTTCCAACCGGAACCTTACGGTTCGGGTTGGAACCTTTGGAACCGTTCGGTTCTAGCGGTTCGGTTAGGGTAGGAACCCTAATCGAATCGGTCAAGATACGGTTCCGATTTCGGAATTGGAATCGAAACCGATTGGAACCGGAACCGATTGGAACCGGAACCTTGACCAGGTCTAATAGTGGGTGTGTAAAAATAAAATCATAAAAGGAAAAGTTATTAGAAAGATATTTGGGCAATCAAGAAATAATAAGGGAGAGAGAACAAAAATAAATGCATTATAAATTAATAAATTGTAATTAATGATTTTTTTATTGTGTTTTCCAATTTTCTTTTTTATTTTAAAATTTCCCAAATACATATTGACACATGTCCATTATCTATTAGTTTATGGTATCATATCATATATTGTGATGTGATATCTCAGTTGTTAAGTCGATTTTGATATCTTCGAGCCTAAGCATACTTTTACATCTTGAGACTCTTAACAATATCATAATAATATAATAAAAATTATGACCCTTACCCATTAAATTATTTTAAGATTATAATAAAAAAAATTAGGATACGTTTGGTAAAAAATATTATACAGAGAGTATAAATTATCATATTATAATTATGAGATAATAATTTTACGAACGTTAAAATGTTAAAATTGATTATAATAAAAAAAAAAACACACACACATTCAAAGAAACATTTTAACCCTATCAAAATGCTTCGTCTTCCTATGACTAATAAGGCCGGCAGGCAGTCAGGGGCACAGGGGAACTTCACAGCTGTCAGTCTTGGGGATAAAGTAAAAGCTTGACAGGAAAGGACAGCCCGAGATATTTTTGCATGCGTAATTGATGATGTCACTCTTCCATCTGGCACCATCTGTTCTCCACGTGACGCTTTCAGTTTCAGGAGAAAAACACATGTCCACACTTGTTTATATTAAAAAAATTATAAAATTTGTAGGACTGAGGACTCATTTATTTTTCGATTTTTTACTATATTTTATAAATAAAAATTAATTCCCACAAAATTTTCTCTCACTGTTTTCTCCTGTTATTAGACACGTGATATGGAAACTAAATTATTTGATTTCACATTTATTAGAATGAACATAAAAACGATAATATAACAGCTTATAACAGTAACAATAAAAATCCAAAAATTGATAATAGGCACACAAAATCTCATAATATACAACAAAAAAACGGATAATATTTGAGTAATTCTATGCTTATAAATTTGAGATGCAAATCTCAACTGATAAATCATCAATTATTCATTATCATGTACCAGTCAAAAAAAAATACTAAAGGGAAGTGGCTTGGTAATGTAGGGTTCAGAATCTGACATTCAGGTCCTGAATTTGAATTCAGAGAGTGCGTTTTTTATAAGAGTCTAGGATAATCGGGGGTTTTATATGCTCCGCTTTAACCTAGAAGTGATGGTTTGACGGTGGGGTTTCCAACGATTTAAAAAAAAAAAATGTACAAGTCAAATGCCATATTAGTTGGGATAAAAGTTTTGCATCACAATTTTATAATAAACATTTCGTTACTCTTTAACACTCAACTAATAACTTGCCCACGATTTTCTGATTGTTATTTAGGTATTGTAACAGTAAATTTGTATCCAGTTATAATCTTCTATAAGATATGTTTTAATAATAATGTTAAAATTTAATTATAATTTGCATAAAAATTTAATACAAATATCAACTCAAGACAAAATTCAAATCCTCTCACTTTTGCCTCGGGTCGCATCAAATGAATAATAAAATCAAGGAAAAATGACTAATAAATCCCCAATTTTCGATCATATGATCATGAAAATCCCTTCATTTAAAAAATTATCACAAATACCCCTTCAAGCTTCTGCAAGTAAGTTCCTTTCTGACTTCTTCTCTCATTGTTTATGTTTCTGCTTGCAATAATGAAGGTGGCCTGCTAGTGTGGTTTGTTTGCATTTTGTTGTTTTTTCTGAGTTTTCTTTTGTGTTAATGGAAGTATGAGGGGTGGGTTTACTTTGGGTGGACGTGTTTTTTGCTTTTGAGTGAATGTTTGGATGTGTTCTTTCTGGGTTTTTTTTATTAGGGATAGGAAGCATGTGTTCCTGGGGTTTCTGTGGGTGTTTTTTTGCCTTGCATAATGTTTTGCCATTTCTAGGATGCTTAGGGTCTTTTTTAGGGTTAATCTCTTGGTAGGGACGATGACATAGTAAATCTTAGTTTTAGGCGTAGTTAACTCTACTAACCATAGAATTAGCTTTTAGAACTAAGTATTTCGAACTAACCTCCCTGCTCGGCTCTTGTCTTGGCAGAAATGTCAAACTCGGGATCATTTTCTCCAACTCCCTTCAACGTTATTCCTCTCACCATGGAGTCAACACGCTAGGAAGAGACGGTTAACATACACAGCTCAGGGTCAGAGAGCCCCGACGACTACGACACCACACCGACCATTTCTGAAGAAGAAAACCAGTTATACCAAAGAAGGGTGCCCCGACCTGAGCCACATCACCCCAAGCTCGACATCATGAATTTGGATATGGATCGGGCTTCATCAGTAACCGAGGCTGACTTAGAATAACTGAGAGAAAAGTTCAACATCCCTGAGGCCATCACACTAAGTGTCCCAAGGGAATGGGATCAAACAAGTCGTCCTTGCGATGACCAATTTGCGCTCTGCGCGACCTTTTTTGACATGATGTTGCACTTGCCCATGCATAATTTTTTCACGAAGATGATGGCAGCAATGAATCTAGCCCCGTTCCAGCTAAATTTGAATGGATGTTGGCCGGCCTGCACGTGATCTGGAGCCGAGCTGGGCTGAGAGAGCCATCTATCACCGATCTGAAGAGGTTATATCGGATGAATGCCAACCCAAAAGAATACAAGGGTTGGTATTGTAGGGATTTAATTGCGGATATTTGGTAACGCAGCGGAATAGTGGAAAATCAAATTTTTCGATTTCAAAACTTTTTCTCGGATTAATAAAATAAACTTATTTATTTTATTATCCAATAATCAAATTATGAAATAAAACACTATAAATCAAATTTATGTGAATTTACCGAATTGCCCTTAAGCATTGTATTTTATTCATTTTAGTCCGAAATTGTTCAAAATAATTTTGAATGATTCTAAATCATTTCTAATATGAATTTAACATGTCCCGAATGTCAAAATACAATTGGCAACAAAAATCTCAAAATTTGACATCAAGGCCGTGAGCCTCAATGAAGCACCAAAGTGTGCATTATGCAATTTCAATGTTCAAAACACATCCAAATGAAATCCAATCAACATAAGATTTAATATGTATCATATACACATCCAAATACACAACATAAATGAAAATCCCTAAATTTGGAAATGGTCTTAAACCCTAATTTTTCAATTTCTTCAAATTGGATAAATTAGACCAAATTTATTAAAACCAATACTTCAATCATGTTTCTTCCATTACAATCAAGCCTCACCACAATGAAAAAAATATAGAACAAATCTAGGTCATTTAAGAGTGAGTCAACAATTCTAGAATGGCAATAAGGTTCTAAAACCATGAAAAGAATGCTAACTAGCTTATTAGCAACATCCTATCAACTTTATACATGCTCAACCCTTTTATCAAACTTTCATCCACCAAAAATACAAAGAATAAAGAATAGAAAAACACAAGAACATCACAAGGTTAAGCCCACGACAAGAGGAACATTTTTCTCTCTAATGGAAGGTTGGAAATACTTACTAAATTCCAAGCTTTTCTTGGTTTTTGCCTTTCTTTCTCTCAAGCTTCTTTTTCTTTCTTCAATGGAGTTTTTGATAAAGTGTATTAGGTTAACAAAACCTAAATGAAACAAAACAATATATACTTGCACACATCTTGCCTTGGCCGAATTTCAAGCATAGGAAAATATCATGATATTTTCAATTTTGTTTCATTTAAAGCCTTTTATCAACTTGCATTTTTAATCATCAAACCATTTAATGAATTAAAGTAAGTCAACAAAAGAAACTCAAGTCATTAAAATAAATATCTTAACTTTAAAATATTTATATTTTAATTAATTTAATCATTTAACAATATATTAATTATTTAATTATTTAAATGCAAATATATTAAATATATGTATTATATTTACATTAAATATCAAAAACATATACATATTTATGATATTATTCAAATATCTCAATTTGACAATTAATTAATGTGTATATGAATTAATCAAGCATTAAATGCAAATACACAAAAATTAAGGAAATGACTATCGGGTCCCTACACATGTATTTTACGTTTAACCTTTAAACGACTTTATAAATAATCAATATTATTTATAAATGTTGCTCTAGTGCTCTACGAGTATGTTTCATTAGTGAGACTCTCTAGATTCAGGCATATCCATCACGAAATCCAATTTCGTGTCCATAATTTATCCACCCGTAAATTATGACGATCACGGATAATCTCGCTGAATCATACAGGTCTAGGTAATGGAAAATGTATAATTCCTCCGTCACAGGTATCCGGCTAAATCCCAGAGATATAGATGTAAACATCAAATCTCTATAGGGATTATCCAGTCGACTATTCTATTAGCAATCTCAAAAAGAATATTTAGAACTAACTTCTAAATTGTACCACGGGCCCATGGTTTTTATCTGATTGCTAATCATATGGACTACCTATGCTTTGATACACAGAACTGACGGATCCTATCTCGATACGCACAGGACACCCTAAGGATCTATCCACACCCAACAAACAGGCGGAGGTCTGATCTAAATAGATTGGTGACGTGACTGCCATATAAGTGTGGAAGATGTCTCATGCGACCACAGTGGTATCTCAAGTCGAAGAATCACAAGTGCTACTCAACCCGATAAGATTCTTATTGACGTTGGTGTACCATCCATTAAGAATCTTTGGTGAGTCGTTTAGTGTTTATCCGCTATAAACACATACACGTCTATACTAATCTCCAAGACTTATAGTTCATTGAGAAACCATTGGAATCATATATTCCAGTATACGACATGTACCGGTCTCAACGGGTTTACTATACTGACCAAATAGTGTAAACCTTGACCAGGAACTGTCTGAGAATGACAACGTCATGATACAACTCAATGTCAGTTGCGACGCTTTTGCAACAGCACCATGACTAGTCCTTTTAGGTCATTACGTCTTTGTCTTATTAAAAGTTACATTATATTATAGAAACTGCATATATTATTCATAATAATAACGTTTTACAGTAGTATTCATAAAGAAATACAACCGGGAATTGGCGCTCTGAGCACCAACCCCAACAGGTATTACCTCTCAACCCACGTCGGGGTCCTTCACATCATCGCAAATCTCCCGGCCACCGATAATAATTTTAAGGACAAATGGTTCTGGGCTGGGGGCCAATGATGGAGGCATCAACATGGCGATAGTGAGCGCATCACGATTTCCCACGTCTTTCGAGTCAGAGGTAATAACCTGACCACCAATTTTCTTTTGATCGGTCTTAACGTTCTACTAACCTTTGAGCCTTTTGCAGCTTGCTGGATAGATATCTCAAAAGTCCATCACAAGACTCGGGCCAGGGTAAAAAGGCGTTTGAATTTGGGGGCCACTATAGAGACCTCGTCAACCCTTCTACTCTTGCCGGCTCGGGCTTCACCTCGAGCACTCCACCACCCCAGTCCAGGCAGAATGGTAATCTCTAACTGTCCCACTGACTTCATTTTTATTTTCTTATTATTTCATGTTTGTTCAAGTTGCCTTTGCTTTTTTTTTTTATACATGCTTTAAATATTTCCACTTGTTCGCAGGTATGTATGGAATGAAAATCCCAATACAAATTACTCGAGAGGCCATGCGGGCTACCCTGGGCGGGTCAAGCAGCGCCGTGCTCGGTCATTACTCCAATCTCACCAGAAGCAAGGTGGGAAATAACACGACTGCTCCACCACGGGCCCTCAAGTGCACCTCAAACCAGCCAAACACTGACTCCTACACCTCAAGCCTCAAACATCTCGCAACCGACCCAAACTACAAACATCTCCCAACTGACCCAAACTATGCACACTCCCTCATGAACCTCTAAAAGACGATTCCACCAGGTCGGGGGTAAGGAGACTGAAAAGCCTGTGGAGAAGGATCCCAAGAAGAAAACCATGAGCATGAAGGGCAAAGCTCCAGCCGCATCCTCTCCAATCCAATAGAGAACCCCGCTGCTGGGGATCAATAATTCTCAGAGGACGTGAGGGGGGTGGCCCATCTTCTCCCAACCTTCAACTTCCTGGCCAAACACATCAACTTGGATCAGGCCACGACATTCGAGAGCTTTTCTCCCGAGGAAGTCCTCAGCAACTTAGATCAGGCTAAGACATACGAGAGCCTTTTTCCCGTGGCCCTCGACTTCATCATGAAGGGTCATCCCTGATAGTTGCTCAAGTAGTCCACTAGGGTGAAGTCCATCATAATAATCCGGGCATGAAGGGCTGTCCCAATGGTCATCGTAAGCTGCACCCGGCCCAGTGGAACTAAAGTTACCCTCCCAAACCCATACAACGGTGTTGCATCCTGAAGCAAAGTGGTGAACTTCACAGCCAAGCTATCTAAGGCTTATTTGGATATGATATCTACCGCACTCTCAGGGTGCAATAAAATCATGTACACCTCTGTTCCGTCAATATTGGTATTGATTATCAATGTGTCATCATGTGGATAACTAACGCCATGAGCTTTTTCTTCAGGAAATATTATTGGCACCGACCTTATTTTATGTATCCTGAGACTTATTTTTTCTATAGTCATTACTTCGGTTCCGGTGGTCAAACAATAATTCTTTCTTTCCCGGCTCGAATCCCCGGCCAACGTCTTTCCCATTGCGATTGTGAACACTGGCCTTTGCTTCATTCGCTGCCGGATTCCTGTAGCCTCATGTTCAATACACTTCTTCAAGTAGCCATTCCTCACCAGGTCCTCCATCTGTTCCTGCAAGTCCCTGCATCTTTATGTGGTATGCCCATTCACATTGTGGTGCGCACAATAGGCCTTGTGATCTCTCTTCTCAATCGGGAATCTCCTCGGGTTAAGCTCAGTTAGTAGGCCTTTATCTTGAATCTCCTAAGCTATTTGAGCCAACGGTCTGTTTAAGGCAATGTACGCCGTTCCTCTAGTAACATGAGTGACCTTGACCGGATGCCTCATATCGAGCGTTGGATTACCCTTAGTTATCGGCCCAAATTCCTTCTGCATTGGGGCCGGTCTTCTTTGATTTTCGCCGACATCACGTCGATTCTCTTGCTTAGTATTTTTGGTACTCGAGTGGCTCCTCCTCGGGCTATCTTCTCATATTCTTCCAATAACATATATTTCCTTGCTTGTTCCAGGGCCGTGACATAGTCCGGTACCTCTTGGATCCTTAGGTGGGACCATAACTTCCCGACCCTTAGAGCTTCTTTATATCTCTCAAGTGCCTTTGGAGACTCATACGCCTCGACCTCCAGCACCAAGCTATGTTATCTGTCGATGAAGCTCTTCAAGGGCTCGTCATCTCTCTACTTCATCATCCTCAATGACCCAACCGTCTTCCATGGTACGCACGCTCATTTAAAATGGCGCACAAAGGAATTCCTCAGTTGTGATAAGCTGCTAATACTTCCTAGAGTCAGGTTCCTAAACCACAAGCTGGCTGACCCCCCCAATTTGGCAGGAACACACTACAAATATCCTCTCATACCATTCCCTTAATCTCCATCAATAAAATAAACTTTTCAACGTGGGATTTGGGGTTCGTACCGCCCATATAGATATCCACCGTGGGCATGGCGAACCTTCTTGGAAACTCCACCGCCAATGCTTCCTTCACGAAAGGGGAGGTTATCTTCATATCTTGGTCAGCCTGAGCTTCTCCCATCATACTTTCCTCTCATTTCCTCATCTCCCTCTGAAACTAGTCCCTCATTTGGCTTTCGGAGCTATCGTGCTCTCACCCAAAAGCTTCTTCACGACTTCCGCTTCGAGCATGGTATCTTCCATGACTGGGAACCTCACGCCCCTTCTCTGGATACCGTTCCAGGTCCCTTTCCCCGAAACACGGGCTTTTACTGGATGACTTCTGGGCGTGCTTGTCTTCTTCTTCTTTTTCCCACGGCTCCCATGCCTGCCCGACGCTGGCAACAACTACAAACCTCACTCTTTGGGAATTCCTCTTCCCATTTTCTCGATATCTGTCCGCTCTGGCGACATTTTCCCTTTTGCTATTTCCTATTTCCTTTTGTTGGGACCCATTTTCCCTTGTTCTTCTGTCTTATTCTCAAACTTCTCAATTTTTTCCATCATAGTCCTCATGAAGACTTGATTCACTTCCATTTTATTTCGAGCATATTCCCTTTCATTCCCAGGGTTTCTTTCATCTTCTCCATCCATTCTGTTGTCAAAGCCTCTGAAGCCCTGTGGTTTCCATCACCTTCCATCGTCTTAGTGTGTTTGCTATTTTTTGTACTATTCTCCGTAGACACCACCAATTATTGATGACTGTTTTTCATTCCAAGGGTGATTTGGGAATTCAACCCCAAGCAAACAGAAAATCACAGAGAAACCAAGAGGTTAACGTGGTTCAGCGGAAAATGGCTCCAACCTACGTCCACAAGAGTAAAAATGAGAAATTTTATTATTAGCTCGGGTAAAAACCGACATGCTTTCTCTGTCTCTCTCTCTCTCTAAGTTTTTTGAGCTCTCTTTACAAGTGGTAAAATATAAAAATTGCTAACACTTGAATCTGAGTCTTCAACCCTTTTATATAAGCTTCTAAATTTACTGTTCCACCAACTCGTGACGTCACTTCACGCCATCCTGCCATTATCGCCCATGCTTCTTTTCTCTAACCACTCTGTAAACAGTAGCTGTGGTATTCTGACTCAACCACTCTCTGCCAGTAGAAAGCCATCATTCCTACCTTTTGTCCTCTACTACACGTTCTGCCTACGTGACAGAATGTAACTCAAACACTCCAATGTTGTTCCGTGTGTCATAGGGAAAATTTATGACCTACTCCTATCATATCAGCCTTTTGGAGGCTCAAACTTTCACGTAGGGCTTACATAATTCATACATAAGTACAAGATACTGCAACCCCAACCTCGATCCCTGGGTCGGTACGCCGAGATGACTGACGCTTGATCCTCTTTCTTACTTCTTTATCAGGTCGGGTCAGTAGTCACAGACCACCTCGGGTCGGCCTCCACAGATGCTGAAGTGCTACCAAATCTGATATCTTTTCATTAGATCGGGTCGGTATCCCCACATATCCAATTGGTTCTTCCATCAGGTCCTTTTGCGCCTCGGGCTCGAACCCCTTCGTCTGACCTCTCATCCTCACAAGGTCCTTGGACCTCTATCTATTCAAGTGTAAACCCCATTATACCGCTATTCAAGCTTCAGAGTTCATCGGGACTGGAATTCACCTTCAATATGTTTTATTTGTCATTTTTCAATAAAATCAAATATTACTTCCTGTTAAAATGAATAGAATTTGTATCACGTAATTTACGAACATAACATTAACTTTTCTTTTTTCCAAATATAAGCTATAAGAATAATGATACATGTGTCCTCTCATAAAGAATACATAATATCAGCGACAATCATAAGCTTTCCCAAATTTTAAGGAGTAATAATAGAGTTCAGAGTTATTAAAATGAATACAAATAAAATTTAAAATTATTTTATAAATTTAAAAATTAAAATTTCATTAAATTTGAAAATCTTTATTGTAAATTAAATTTTAAATCCTAGATCAATCGTGTATATCGAGTTTCCCAAGGCTCTTTCTTCGTAACGCAGTATGCCCTTTTATTGCATGGTAAAATTGGGTGTATGATTCATGAACCCGTGTGAAAGTTTGTAATTATCATAGATTCTAACCCTACGCGGAATTTATCATAATATTTTATGACAAGTCCTAAATATTGTTCCTATAGATTAATTAAATTCACAAACACCCTTAAGTCTAACAATTATAATTCAACACAAATAAAAATAATACAGTAAATAAATCAATCACACAAAATCAACACAGATATTTTGGTGAGGAAGTGGAAAACTCATGCGAGTAAAAAACCACTCCGGGTTCTCGGCTACCAGCCCAAAATCCACTATAATAGAGAAATACTTACATCGATGGTAAAAGACCTATGGTGGTAACTCCACCGACTCTAGTACCTCTAGACTGCAAGAACTCAAAGAACTCCTCGAGCCCGTATCCCACAGTTTATTTAGAACCTATAAAGTTTCTGAGTGAATCAATTTTGCAACTCTGAACGCTGACTGCCAATCTTTCTCCTTGAGAACTCTGAAGGTTTAGGAAATTGGGTTTGGATGTGTTGATGGTTTAACAAAGATCAATCTCACCATAAACAATGAAGACAAGAAAAGAAAATAAGTCTTCAAGGAGAGAACAAGAAGATTGAAAACTAAGAATGTGTTTAGGTTCAAGATAATGTGTTTTCAACATGGGGAAATGTGGATATATGTTATTTACATAGGTAGGGTAAAAAGAAAGGCTTCCCAATCCCAAATTAGGTTAAAAATGCTTCCAAAATAACTCAGTTCCGCACGAGCGTTCGAACGGCACTCGAACGCACAACGAACATGTGCTATCTGGAAAGGTTCGTTCGAACGCTTACTTGAACGCACCACAAACATTTGCTCTCTGGAATATTTTGTTCGAACGCTTACTCAAACGCACCACGAACGTTTGCTCTCTGGAATATTTCATTCGAACCCAACATCGAATGTGACACTAATGCCACACGTTTGAACGCTTCAATAAACGCAGCACTAATGAGTTTGCTCCAGCTTTGCCAAATACCAGCCCAATTATTCCAAGTTCTTCAAGACTTATTACAAATCAATTGAACTTATTTTGTTATGGATATTGAACTTGTTTTGTTATGGACATTGCTAATAAAAATGGAACTAACAATCTCCCCATTTGGCATCCTGTGACAAAACACTACCTAATACAAAGACTCGGTAAAAGTCCTAAAAAGAAAATAGCCAACTACCAACCATCATGATAATGACTTATTACATTAAGACTCGATCTAATACCTAACCATGTAGTCTTGAAATCAATGCCACCACAACTACCAAATATGCTTTCCTGAAACATCCATAAACAGCAACATACCGTGAAAAGCACGGGGATTACAAAGAACATATAAAGCAACAATAATACTCATGCATGTATACATAGATAGTAGATATCATACTCCTCCTTAATCTTACTCCCCTTAAAACGGAGATATCAAATGTATATACAATTACTTCCATATACTAATACTCTCCCATATACTGCTCTCCCATTTTTTTGTCATGAAATGACAAATGGTGAAAATACCAGGATAAACAACACATGCAAGAGTATATGCAAACATGACTTACTCTCCCTCACTAACTGCTATACTAAGTTAGCACAAAATCATGCGGGAAATAAACACTCATAGATATGCAAAGAAAATATGTATGCAGAAACTTGAAGCATACACAGGCACACAATGAGGTAGAAATAAAAATCAACAAAATATACTGAAACAACACTTCAAGCAAGTACAATGATACCCAATCAGTATTCAACTATTTATGACATGAGATAATATGCATCACTTTAGATTTTGCTAAATATTACACGTATGCATATGACATAAATACCAAAGCATAATAAGTACTTGCGTGAAATAGAAGTGCCCACCGAATCAAGCCTTAAGACCTTATTTTATGAGCGGGACACATCCAAAGAAATCCCATCTCTTAATAAACCAAGTCCACAAAATATGTGTTCAAACTCAGCACCACCAGGACCTGAAAAGAAGCAACATTGGTTCCATGTTATATTATTCTTCCCATAAATAAGATGAGCTCATAATAAAAACTGTTTGAGTGAATGATTTTTGCCCTTATTTTTTGAATTTTGGCCCATTGGCTCTTTTTCACTTGAGACTTATGTAATTTTATTTATTATTTTTTGTTTATTATTTTTTATTTTACTAGGGTTAGCACAAGGTCATCTAGTCAAAGGTTACACTATCTTGTGAACAAAGTATGATATAGATTAGACTGCTAGTCCAAAAAATCATACATGCGACCAAGCCTTGTCAATAATAAAACTGTGTATGTGAAGTACAGGTACAAGATATATCAATGGTTTTTATCACACACACTCATGCATATAGAGCATCAAGAAAAATAAAAGCATATTACACATGCATAAATATATATCCTACACACCAGGATCACATGCAACAAGTTTTTCACGCTCTAACAAGCTAGCAAAAATATTTTTGGTCTTTTTCATTTTTCATTTTTTTATTTATCAGTTTTAATACCAAAAAAAAATATAAGGACACACCATGGCTTGTCAATATCCAATGGTACATGAAGTTGTATCCCGAGTACAGATCATACTACCGTCCATTCGGAATCGGCTATGAAATTTATGTTCAGATTTTCATCTTATATACCAAGGAATATATATAACAAAAATAAGACTCACACACCCATATTGCAGTGGAAAAAATTAAATGTGCCTAAATATAAAATACACGCACACACACATGCAATGGAAAAATAAAATACAACTTCTAGAAAAATTTACACTGAAGTGCACTCACATCATGACTTTTATGATCAAGGCACTCAGAAGTAGATGAGAAGTTATCATGCTTTCGCACCCAAACTTTCTTAGGAATCTCTTCCACTTGAGAGTTCCTAGTCAATACAACAAGTTTCTCACTAAGGGACTGCGTCAGTTTTGTTAGCACAGAAACCTGAGAAACTAGATTTGACGATTCAAATCTAGATGGAACAATCCTATGCCTTTTATTGTGTCTACACAACAAGAAGCATTGTGGCATAATATGTCATGCCTTGCCACAATGATGACATGCAGGCAAAAACCTCGGATGAGAGCGAGGTTTCCCATTCATACCTCTAGATTGAGGTTGCGACAAAGGATGAAAGATATGATGAGGAATCATGTGATTACAATGAACATGTTTTTTACCAAAGTCACGTGTATGAGGGGTCAACGCATTATGTCCGGACTTGGACTGAGCTGTGACAAACACAGTCTTGGAAGTTGATGCATTGTCACAACTCGACTCAATAAAGCCTAATCTTTTTTTTTACACATGGAGGCATACCAATCCCCAACATATGATCTAGTTTTTCAGTCCCACTAGAAAATACAGACAAATGGGTTCTAGCATCTTCAAGTTTAGTTTCTAAAGAGTTGACTCTATCAATTAGACCCTTATTCCTCTCATCGAGATCATCTACCATCATTAGGCTTTGCTCAAACTTAGTTTGAGCTTCATTCTTTTCTAGCTTTACATATTTCAGCCTTTTAGTGATTTCTATGTTCGTCTTCTTGATAGCTAAACTCTCACTAAACAGTTCAGCATAAGCTACCTGAAGACTATCCTTATCTACGGACTCATCGAGAGAGACTTATGAATCAGCATCATTAACATCATTCTCTCTCTCATCACGGATCATGATCAGTCATAAATCATGATCCGTGAGGGTATTATCATCATCGCTAGACGGATCATGAGCAACTTCCTTTGTGGTTTTCATCGTTATGGTTTTGGGCTTTTCATAGTCAGAAAGCTTCTTCTCATAAACCTGCAGCTTTACTACAATGTCATCTAGTTTAAGCTGATCGAGGTCATTACTTTCCTCGATGGCGGTAATCTTCGGTAGGAACTTATCAAGCAAGGATCTAAGGATTTTCCTTACTATCTTATTAGTAGGAATAATTTCGCCTAGATTAAAGCTTGAGTTAACGACATCGTTAATCTCAGCGTAAAACTCATCAAATATCTCATCATCTTCCATCTGGGCGACCTCAAACCTAGTAGCAAGATCCTAAAGTATATTATTTTTAATAGACATTGTGCCCTCATGCACAGTCTGCAGGATGTCCCAAGCATCCTTGGCTATTTCACACATGGAGATTCTCCTAAATTCTGCATAGCAAATAACACCATGAATGGCATTAATTGCCTTACTATTCCTATTGCTAGCGTCAAAATCATCCTTGGTCCAGGTCAGTTTGTCTTTAGGGGAAGAGACCTCATCAATCAAAACCACGGGAGGTTTCCACCCATACTCTACTGTCATCCAGACTCTCTCATCTAACGATTTCACGAACGCTCTCATGCGAACCTTCCAATGTAAATAGTATGTCCCATCAAAGAATGGGAGACAATTTAGGGTTTGACTTCTTTCTATAGTTAAAAGGGTCAATGATCAAGTTCAGGCTCTGATACCAATTGAAATTTCGTAATTATCCTAGGTTCTGACCCTATGGGAAAATTTATCATAATATTTTAAGACAAGTCCTAAATATTATTTCTATGGATTAATTAAATTCACAAACACCCTTAAGTCTAACAAATATAATTCAACACGAATAAAAATAATGCAATAAATAAATCAATCACACAAAATCAACACATATATTTGGTGACGAAGTGGAAAACTCATGCTAGTAAAAAACCACTCCATGTATCTCGGCTACCAGCCTAAAATCCACTATAATAGAGAAATACTTACAGTGATGGTGAAAGACCTATGGTGGCAACTCCACCGTCTCTAGTACCTCTAGACTGCAAGAACTCTAAGAACTCCTCGAGCCCGTACCCCATGATTTCTTCAGAACCTCTGAAGTCTCTGAGTGAATCAACTTTGCAAATCTGAACGCCGGAACTCCGACTGCCAATCTTCCTCATTGAGAACTCTGAAGGTTTAGGAAATTGGGTTTTGATATGTTGATGGTTTAACAAAGATCAATTTCACCACAAATAATAACGATCAATTTCACCACAAATAATGAAGACAAGAAAAGTAAATAATTATTCAAGGAGAGAACAAGAAGATTGAAAACTAAGAATGTGTTTGGGCTCAAAATAATATGTTTTCAACACGGGGAAATGTGGCTATATGTTCTTTATATAGGTAGCGTAAAAATAGAGGCTTCACAATCCCAAATTAGGTTAAAAACGCGTCCAAAATAACTCATTTCAGTACGGGCGTTCGAACGCCACTCGAACGCGTCACGAATGCGTGCTATCTGGAAAGATTTATTCGAACACTTACTCGAACCCACCACGGAGATTTGCTCTCTGGAATGCTTTGTTTGAACGCTTACTCGAATGCACCACGAATGTTTGTTGTCTGGAATATTTTCTTCGAATCCAACAGTGAACGTGACACTAACGCCACACATTCGAACGATTCAACGAACGCAGTACTAACGAATTTACTCCAGCTTTGCCAAATACCAGTCCAATTGCTCCAATTTCTTCAAGACTTATTACAACTCAATTGAACTAGTTTTGTTTCGGACATTGTCAATAAAAATGGAACTAACACCATGAAAAGAGGAAAAGAAAAGTAAAAATAAAGTCAAAGATGAGAGCAATGTCAAAATTATTGGCAGTTACTGAATATGAATGAGAGATGAGGCAAGCAAATGATGAACAATATTTTGAAAATCAGATTAAATAAATCAATTCGATTGAACGAAATTGAAATCGATAATGAGTCTAGTTTGATTAATTTTTTTAAATTAGTTTGTGAAAAAATAGTCAAAATAGATGAATCTACCAATTTTTGAATATTAAAAAATTATCAAACAAATAAATATATTCTATAATTTTTATTTAATTAAAATAATTTATTATGTCAACCGATTTAACCTAATAAATCAATAATCAATTAAATCTTTTAGATCACTAATATAATTATCGGTCTGAGTTTTTATATCAATGATGATGGCATGGGTCTACTCCATCACATATAAAAAAATAATAAAAGAATTAGCTAAGCTTTAACCGCTAGTCAACGTTGTTGTTCCTTTCATGATAGGCTTGCATGTCCTTTGAATCATACAAATTTCACTCTGATTGACTTAGCCCGACCTCAAAAGATAGTGGGGAACACCGGAGTATATAAATCGGCGGGCTTTAGATATTCAAGCGAGGTGGGATAGTTACTATACACGTCATTCACCCTCCCCACAATGTTGGATCTGATACCACTATGGTGGGCTTAGCCCAACCTAAAAATGACGTCATAAGAAGTTGGGGAACACCTAAGTATATACCTCGACCAATACTTTTGTCCTTTTATTGGAGTTGATGCTTGGAGTCTCAATCCGAATTATACATTTAATTATTTATTAATAAAAAAATAACTACATTATCATTTAATACCTTATTAATGGTATTGTCATTATGCGTATTAGATTGATGTTTAGATATGCTAAGAATGACATCGACCAGTCTTGTAGTAATACTGAACACTAGGTGGTTCGACTTTGGGATAAATATTACTATTGAAAATTATTCTTAAAGTAAATATTCCTAGTCGTTGGTTTTGGAATACGGTCTATTTCCTATAACCTATAAGACTAGCACATGTCATATATTGGAATTGGAGTTCCAATGGATTAACCCGATGTACCATGAGTTTTGGAAACTCGTATATACATGTGGGTATTGGTTGGACCGAATACTGAATGACTAACAGGTGATTCCTAATAGTTAGAAGTACACACCACCGTCAATATGAATATCATCAAGTAGAGTAGCATATGTGATCTTTTGACTATAGGATAGCATTGATTTTGTGTGAGATCCTCCACACTTTGATTCCATGTATGTCTTAAACCTTTTATGGTACCATAAGGGATTTAGGTATCCATGTTAGTAAATTCATGATTCTTAAAGCTTTGACCAAAGTCGATCACCTAGGGTGGATTGCATCAGTTATGAAGAATTGTGGACATGTCGACATGAGATGTGCGCCTCGAAAACTTGACGGTGTATTATATGTTTCCTAAGCACAACTCGGATAGCCTACGACGGAGGGATTGTTAAACATATGTGATGACCTCGACTTGTATAGTTCAGAAAGGTCGTTCGTGTTCTCACACCTAATTATATATATATTTGGACAAATTGGATTAACCCACTTAAAAGTTGATTATAACATTTGTTAATTAAAATTTGCCTAAATTTTGCTATATATAGCAAGCTTTAGGAAGGTTTTAATTACAAATATAAGCATAAGCAAAAGTTTGAGTAAGCTAAACACAAGCAACTCTTGAGAGATTAGCCTAAGTTAGAGAAGTGTTTAGAGAAGCTTGTGAGGTCTCTACAACATTTCCTATAGGAGAAATCAAGATGGGATCTTGAAGTGAAACTTGCTAGCATTGGAAACAAGATTGGATCTTGAAGTCAAGATTGCACACCTTGTAGGTTCTCCAACTATTTCAAAAAAGGAGAAGTATATTGGATCTTGCATCAAGCTTACTAGGCAATGTTTGATCTTCTCCTAAGATATGTTCTTTTGTGTATTGGATGCATGATCACATAACTTAATGTTGAAATAAGGCTAATCAATTGTGTTAGGATACTTTGGAAGTATAAACACAACATGTTTATAAATTAGGTCAAAGATATTCATGTTGGACATGGAACAATTAATAAGAGTTTGGAACTCTATATTAAAGCTTAGAGCTATGGCTACCATTCTAGATTTACTTGACCACCTTTAGGTGAACTAGAATTGTTCATGAGACATTTCTTATTGGGATTCTAAAATGGTTTATGATTAGATTCAAACAAATGCATATAAATATTTAGAATACATGTATACTAGTTGTATAACATTAGTTGATGTTGGTTTTGATGTTAAAATTAGTTTTAAGGTGTATTGAAATGATAGGATAAAATTGGAAGTCTTTAGGATTGGTTTGAACTTGGAAATTGCTCACTGTCTAGGCGAGCGTCGCGACAAGGACCTTCCCGCGTCGCGACACAGAACATCAGACCTCTCAGAGTCGCGACGCCCAGCCTTTCACGTTGCGATGCGCTGATGTTTATCTTTCAGAGTTGCTCTCGGCATTTTGAGCGAATCAACTCCCAAAGCCCGCGCGTCGCGACACTAAGGGCTGATGAACACTAAAACTTCATTTTCTCCATTCCGGAGCATTCGGACTCCGATTGGGTCCTCGTTTTTTCCTACTGACTCGTATCGGAATGTAGTTTTCATTAAAATACTTTAAAATATTTTAAAATACACATATCCTTAATATCCTTGGGTTATACCTACTTACGCTGCGCGGGGCTCCGATCCGACCCTAGGTGTTCCACAACTATGGGATATCAATTCTATGATTCTGAGCAACGAATTGTATTTGTTTTTGGCTTTGCCACTTTTCTTGAAAAGGAATTTTTTAGAAATAGTGGGAGTTGTAGAAAGATTGAACTTGATAATTTTGATCCCAACAGTAAAGAACCTGATATGGAACCAAAGATCCAATTAGGTGAAGGATATACAACGCAGGTTCTATGTAAGTCGAATAGAATATCAAGGCCTCCTGAAAGACTATTTTTAACATTTGATATGAGCCTTGATGTTCTCCTCTTGGAGGAAACAGATCCGACTACGTATAAAGAAGTGATATTGGATATCGATTCAGGAAAATGGCAGGAAGCCATGAAATTCGGAATGGATTCAATGCATGACAATCAAGTCTAGGACTTGGTTAAACTTCTCGAAAGAGTTAAACCTATTGGTTGTAAATGGGTTTACAAAAGGAAGTGAAGGCTCGATGGAAATGTGGAAATCTTTAAGGCCCGACTAGTAGCGAAAGGTTACACTCAACGTCCTAGGATTGACTATGAGGAAACTTTTTCACCAGTAGCCATGCTAAAATCCATTAGGATTCTTTTAGCCATTGCTGCATATCACGACTATGAGATATGTCAGATGGATGTGAAAACTGCTGTCCAAAATGGATTCCTTGAGGAGGATATCTATATGGAACAACCATAGTTGGTTTATAAGCTCCAAAAGTCTATTTATGGACTTAAACAGGCATCCCGAAGCTGGAATCATCATTTTGATGAGATAATTAGATTATCTGGATTCATCAAGAACGAGGAAGAACCATGTGTTTATAAGAAAGTGAGTGGGATCATGATAGTTTTCCTAGTCTTGTATGTAGATGACATCTTTATCATAGGAAATGATATAAGATTGATGCAAAATGTGAAAGCCTACCTTTGCAAGAACTTCTCCATGAATGATATGGGTGAAGCTTCTTATATACTAGGTATAAGGCTTTACTGGGATAGAGTTAGGAAGCTTATAAGATTGTCGCAATCGACGTACATAGGTAAGGTGTTAGAAAGGTAAGGTTTTACCAACTACAAGGTAGCAAATGTACCTTTCTGATACAACATACATCTTTTAAAGAACATGGCACCTCAGACTAAGGAAGAGAGATTTATGATGTTTAACTTGCCATATACTTCTTGTATTGGAAGCATGATGTATGTTATGCTATGTACTAGACCTGACATCAGTTTCAGCTTCAGTGTGACCAGCCGATATCAATCTGATCCAGGTAATGATCATTGGACAACTGTGAAATATATCCTGAAATATCTTAAAGGTACTAAGGATAAGTTTCTGATATATGGAGAAAATGAGCTATAAGTTACGAGTTATATAGACTCCGACTTCCAGGGAGATCCAGATGATAGAAAATCTACATCATGATACATATTTACCCTTAACGGTGGTGCGGTTAATTGGCGATGTTCAAAACAAGGCTCAACAGCTGATTCCACCACTGAGGTGGAATTTATAGCAGCTTCAGAAGCTGCTAAAGAAGTTGTTTGGATTGGAATTTTTATCACAGAACTTGGCGTTGTGCCTAGTATTGTGGATTTGATCCCATTATACTGTGATAATAACGAAGCCATTGCGCAGCTAAGGATCTGAGGGCGCATTCCAAGTCTAAAGACGTGGAAATGAAATATCGCATAATTAGAGAGATATTTGAATGAAAAGACATAGTGGTCTTGAAGGTTCAAGGACTAGACAACATAGCAGACCCGCTAACAAATGCCTTACCTCCTAAGTTATTCGATAAACATATGGAGGAGATTAGACTGCGGTACCATCCAGATTAGAATTAAGCAAGTGTGAGTTTGTTGGAGTTGGTGCTTGGAGTGTCAATCCGTATTATACATTTTATTATTTATTAATAAAAAAATAACTACATTATCATTTCATACCTTATTAATGGTATTTTCATTATGCGTATTAGATTGATGTATAGATATGCTAAGAATGACATCGACCTTAGAATAGTCTTGTAGTAATACTGGACACTAGGTAGTTCGATCTTGGGATAAATATTACTATTATAAAGTATTCTTAAAGTAAATATTCTTAGTCGTTGGTTTTGGAATACGGTCTAATTCCTATAATCTAGAGTACTAGCACATATCGTATATTGGAATTGGAGTTCCAATGGTTTGACTTGATGTACCATGAGTTTTGGAAACTCGTATAGACATGTGGGTATTGGTTGGACCGAATACTGAATGACTCACATGTGAATCCTAATAGTTTTAAGTACACACCATAGTCAATAGGAATCTCCTCGAGTCGATTAGTATATGTGATCCTTTGACAATAGGATAACATTGATTTTGTGTGAGATCCTCCAAATTTTGATGCCATATATGTCAAAAACCTTTTATGGTCTGGCCTCTAGATGTTCGTTGGGTGTGGACCGATGCACTCAGTAATCAAGTGCGAAGCAAGATATGATCTGTTGTCCCGTATGTGTACCATAAAGGGTTTAGGTATCCATGTTTGTAAAGGCATGATTCTTAAAGCTTTGGCCAAAGTCGATCACCTAGGGTGGATCGCATCAGTTATGAAGAATCGTGGACATGTCGACATGAGATATGCACCTCAAAAACTTGACGATGTATTATATGTTTCCTAAGCACAACTCAGATAGCCTATGACGGAGGGATCGTTAAACATATGTGATGACCTCGACTTGTATAGTTCAGAAAGGTTGTTTGTGTTCTCACAAATTCGGAGGTGACCGAATTGCATACATATTAGCTAGGCTTATATGACGAACGTGTCTGAACTTAGAGAGTCACAATATGAAGTGTACTCGTTAAGCACTTGAGTAGCCGATTAATTTTGATAAAAGATAATATTCGATATTATAATTATATTAACTAAGATAATCAAGTGTTATTGGATAACATTGATTATTTACTTTGACCTAATTGGATTAATTCAATAATTACACAAGGGCTTAATTGTAAAATTATAATTATCTACACCATTTGAGGATATTATGGTAATTGTAAGTATGTAATAATAGGTGATTTTGGCTTGATTTAATTAGATTAAATCAAAATGGAAAATATTTAACTAAACCATTTCCTAATCATTGGCTTGATTTAATTGGATTAAATCAAAGTGGGAGACAATGGAGATTAATCACACCTAATTATACATAAGTGGACAAATTGGATTAAGCCCGCTTAAAAATTTATTACAACTTTTATTAATTAAAAATTTCCTAAGTTTTGTTATAAATAGCAAGCTTTAAGAAGGTTTTAATTACAAGTATAAGTATAAGAAAAAGCTTGAGTAAGCTAAACACAAGCAACTCTTGAGAGAATAGCCTAAGTTAGAGAAGTGTTTAGTGAAGCTTGCTAGCATTGGAAATCAAGATTGGATCTTGAAGTCAAGCTTGCACACCTTGGAGGTTCTCCAACCATTTCAACAAAGGAGAAGTAGATTGGATCTTGCATAAAGCTTACTAGGTAATGTTTGATC
Organism: Zanthoxylum bungeanum; assembly: GCA_019454045.1. NCBI lineage: Eukaryota > Viridiplantae > Streptophyta > Magnoliopsida > Sapindales > Rutaceae > Zanthoxylum > Zanthoxylum bungeanum. Next base: position 38,008 of record SKCR01031791.1, read on the forward strand.
TTCTCCTAAGCTATGTTCTTTTATGTATTGGATGGATGATCACATAGCTTAATATCGAAATAAGGCTAATCAATTATGTTAGAATACTTTGGAAGTATATACACAACATGCTTATAAATTAGGTCAAAGATGTTCATGTTGGACATGGAACAATTAATAAATGTTTGGAACTCTAGATTAAAGCTTAGAGCTATTGCTACCATTCTAGATTCACTTGACCACATTTAGGTGAACTAGAATTGTTCATGAGACATTTCTTATTGGGATTCTAAAATGGTTTATGATTAGATTCAAACAAATGCATATAAGTATTTAGAATACATGTATTCTAGTTGTATAATATGTGTTGATGATAATTTTATGTTAAAATTGGTTTTTAGGTGTATTGAAATGATAGGAGAAAATTGGAAGTGTTTAGGATTGGTTTGAACTTGGAAATTACTCACTGCCGAGGCGAGCGTCACGACACGGACCTTCCCGCGTCATGACACAGAGCATCAGACCTCCCAGCTTAGTGATGCCCAGCCTTCCGCATCGCGACGCGCTGACATTCAGTTCTCGGAGTTGCTCTTGGCATTTTGAGCGTTGCGACACCGAGGGCTGATGAACACTAAAACTTCATTTTCTCTGTTCCGGAGCATCCGGACTCCGATTGGGTCCCCATTATTTTCCTACGGACTCGTATCAGAATGTAGTTTTCATTAAAATATTTTAAAATATATTTATCCTTGATATTCTTGGGTTAGACCCACTTAAGCTGCGCGGGGCACCGATCTGACCCTATGGGTTCTACAACTGCCCCACCTTTGTCTTATTATCTCATGCGAGAAATTTATATAACTTATGTTAAGTTCAACTCATCATTTATTTTAATTATTAATATGATTTATATCTTTTAAATTTAAAAAAAATCATATATAGCGCTTTAAAAAGTAAAAAAAAAATAAACCATATGTGTGTGTATAAATTTAAAAATGGCTTATTATTGTAATATCACACATCGTTAGTGAGGGAGTCTTTGGACTCGTTTGTAAGTTATAAACTCTCATAATTTAAATGACATGTTTTAGATTACAAAACCAAATAATAAAATCATTACTAGTTGTTAGTTGTGTGCCCAAAATGGTAATATCATTAAATAATATCTCACATTACTAAATAGGATGGACTAGTTTATAATCAATGTGTTTCCTAACCTAATAGACATGTTTTGGGTTGTAAAGTCTGACACACCCAGAAAGTGGTTATTTACTCCAAAGTATAAGAGTGTCGAAGTAATAAAATAACCCGATAAGTCCGGGATCGATTCACATAGAATAAATTTAGTAAAATAAAATAATAATTTGAGTGAAAATAAAAAGACTAAATTATTTGAAATGATTGACAATTTTTAAATTGGACTGCGACAACAAAATAAAATGATGGGGGCTAGAGGATCCACTTTTGATATTTCAAATTTAGAGAAATCTTACTTTTTATAATATATAAATTGTCAGTATTAACCCAATTAATTTATTTCCTGAATTAATTATGTCAAAACATATAAAATCAGTCATAAAGGCAGTGATAATAATTATCTATAATAAGTCCAGTTAGGTACTCAATTATGCTAAATAAAGAAAACTAGCTATATAGGCGGTAACAAAGTTTGTCAATAATTATTCCAGATTGAAATTAAATATTAGTCTTTAGATTAAAATTAATATATTATAATATAAATATGATGAATCTATATTCTTAAATTAAGAGTTTCACCTTTTACCTCTGCATGATGAAATTAGCTACTCATGATTTAAATAAAAACACATAATATTATTACCGAAAGGTGGATGGCAACAATCCACCATTTTTTTTTAATAATTACATATAACACATTTTGGATTTTTCATCAATTTGGGTCCTTAAAACCTCAGAACTAGAAAATCTTGTAAACAAAAAAGTTATAGATATTTGAATCTTCTTTCATTTGGAACTAGAATCGCCTCAATCCGATATCATAGTAAAAATTTATGGCAAAATTACGAAAATTGCTCATGGTTGAAATTTCCGAAATTGTACACTATTAGAACGTTCTTTTAAATCTTTGGCCTCCAAAATTCAAACGTCACGTCCATTTTTCTAGTTATGCATCCAAAATATTATTTAAGCTACATAAGAAATAAAAATCACAATAAAAATATATAAAACATAAATTTATTTATTATTTTACAATTGTGCTAAATTAAGGGGATTAATGAACTTATAATTGTAAAATTATTTGTTTCTCTTTTATTAAGTGTACACTTTTTAATGTTCATCACACCTCCCAACCAGGTTATTATAAGTCCCTAGTAATTTAAGAGAAAACTTAAAAGAAAAATTCTTATCCAAGTTAATAATTATTTTCTTTCTTTTTAAATAATCAAATAAGTAAATTCTCATATACTTTTTACCCTTCTTTCATATACACATAAAATAAAGTATCAATCAATTCATTGTGCCCACAATATTCACAGGTCTTGTTGAACGAGAGTATTATTATTTTTCTTAAAGTTATATCAAAATTCACACCTATTGGCAATGACAGTTTACAAAAATAATTTTTTTATAATAATAATACATCTTTAACCCTTGTAACGAGCTTTGGGTCATCGACTACCAAACAAATTGGCTTTAAGGCACTATGTGTTAAGACACCCCTACAGATTTAATTGCTCGGATCTCAAATGTTAAAAAGAAGAAATGTCCAATTTCCTGTTGGGTTTCTACTATAGTCCCAGGATCAATTCAAGCAATGAAATCATGTGCGAATACAACAAAGAATCATGGCGGAATCATACTTACATTGAACGGCTTTTGCGATGCGAGGAACAAAAAAATCTTCAAGCTTTTGCTCCATGGTTCTCACGGTTTTGGGCTCCATTTTCGGTCCTTCAAGCTCCAAGCTTGGTGTCCATTCCATGCCCACGGGTGGGTTTCCCTATCACCTTCGTAAGACTCATAAAGTGTGCTGGCACTCGGAAAAATTTGCCGCAAATTCTTCCCTATGCTTCTTCTTCATTCTCGGCAATTGCAGGAATTTTGTGAAGAAAATGGCCCAAGGCCGAGAGGTTGGGGAGAGGAAGAGAAGTGTGGAGTGTTTGACTTGATTTTTGTTTTAAGTATTTGATTTCTAAAATCAAATAAAGCTTTACCAAATATTTGGTAATAAACCAATCAAGACATCAACTTTGAGTGTCCAACACTCAACCATCATTCCATCACCTAAAACCATCACCAAAAGTAAAAGGTTGACAAGTGATGTGACATGATGTGACTGCTGGGCCCCACTTGATTCAAAATACGAGTGGGCCCGCAAACACTCCCGGGCTTGGGTTCGCTAATTTCGAATTAACGAATTTTCTGTTGCGACGTAATTAAATCTAATTTAATAAATAATTATGCCTAGCAAAATTACTATTCACGTCGCAAGCGAATTAATTCTAAATTAACTCGTTTGTCCAAATTAAAATCTAATTTTAATTCCGCGTCGAAATCTAATTTCGTATAATATATCGAATATATTATTTTATCGATTAATTCCAAATTAATCGTTCTCTCTCTTTAACTAATATTTTATCCCAGATAAAATATCTCTGTAATTAATCCCAGATTAATTTTCTCTCTCTTATAATTAATCCCATATTAATAAAGTGCGAGTCATACGTCATCGGTGAATCTTCGGGAAGAGACCCATGAGATCCCCGGATATGTTGGCAGTAAATTCAGTCGTCGGACTATCCGAACACGTACGTACCTAGTACTACGCTTTTACCGATTTACAATACATGGTTGGCTTCTAGCAAAGCACCGTGCCTACCCAATTCTCTAGAAATATTCTTATAGGAATATGTGATCTATATCAGGCGTAGTATACGTAGTATTGCGTATTGCGATCCAGCATCGGATGTCACGTGCAAGGCCCGGGGCTGGAATTGTGTCTGCCCCGTACGAAGCACATATCGGATCTCTGGTAACTAGTCTCTATAATCGGATAATCATGACCTAGTCATATTATCCTGATAGCTGCAGCATATAATAGAACCAGTTCTGTATCCTACGTGATCATCATCTCCACTATGACTGGAGTGATACTTCCATTTCGACATCACACCCAATACACTACGATTCTCAATATACCCAGAAGAGGCGTACACAGAACCTGTTAAAGCCCTGGACAACCAAAACCAAAGTATATTGATTGTCGCAAGTATTAGCGGTGCAAGTATCAGGTTAAGACCAAATACACCTACCCTGAGTCGGACTTCCATAGACACATAGTCATACTACCAATGAAATTCTGATAGGTCTATCCAGAGCGAAGCTGTTTCCGTACCATCGGTAAACACAACCTCCTATTACACTTGTATGAGTATCCTATACCCAAATATATGAGAACTATGTCGTTATGCTCCCACAACACGCACAAGTGTAATACCAGTCTTTTACGCATTATCGATGTCCAATCTTGATAATACTTTGACTAGGGATATTTAATGATTAAATTTTTATGGATTGATACTGTCTCATATCATCTCAATCCAGAACTAATCATATGGACCTTCTATCATTTATACATCTTGGTAATCTAATTACAAATGATAAAAGGGCAATTTCCTTTGTCACATAGTTAATTTGTACAACAACACCATGATCTGTACAAATAGTGATGCTATGGGTCATAATTGTCCAACATTTCCTTAGGCTTTGTCTTTAACCCTTGTAACGAGCTTTGGGCCAGTAACTCCCATACCAATTAACCTTAGGGCACTAAGTGTTAAAAGACCCATACGAATTTAATTGTTCGAGTTAGAGAGGTTACAAAATCGAACTTATTCACATACACTTTTTTTTTAAATAAAACAACTCAAACTCTACCATTTTACGCGAACAATCACTGCTTATTGAGGCAAGATGTCCGGTTACTAAGTAAAAACTTGATTATTATAATTATCATTTTTTTAAAACTAACTCAAGCTCTACCATTTTATGCGAACAATCAATGCTTTCTGAGGCAAGATGTTCAGTTACTAAGTAAAAGCATAGTTAGTTTTTTTTTTAATAAAAACACATATTCCACTTCCTTTAGGTCCTACCTCTAACAAACTAGAGAACTATATATTATAAAATTTTCACTTACAACTCATGATCATATGTTACCGTGTATGTTGATAATATCTATCAAATGAGCATATGAATATCAAATTTAATAAATATTATGGAGAATTCAAAAATTTAAATGATTCAAAAAGAAGGAACAAAAATAAATTTTTATGAAATACTGAGATGCGTCTTAGGAGTGAAAACTCCTTACACTGCTATCTCTGAACAATAATTCCATTTGGTTAGTAAAAAATTTATTTTTGCTTTTTGTATATTTTTTTGAACAAAAACACAAAAGAAAATCAACACAATATTTTTTTTATTTTTACACACAAAATAACAACAAAGAAAAAATAATATAATTTTTTTTCCATAAAACAACAACACAAAAATGAAAACTTTTTTTAAAAGAAAAATACAACAATGAAACCTAAAAAACGAATGCCATCTAGTCAAATATCTCCTCCCCCAACCAAATTGAGATATTGTCTCAAATGTCTTAATAATAAGAAGTAGAGTTTAGAAGACATCACATGTTTAGTGTGAAATTGACAATTGAATTTACGACTATTTAAAAGAAAAAAATTACAGATTAAGATTTAAGTCCACTATACGCTTCTTGCCACGATCGTTATCAGACCAGTTCAACTTGGAAAGAATGAGGTCGATTTCTGGTTCATAAGCAAAGAGTTGGTAATTAATTCATCAGCTTTTCTTACAGTTAGGATGATATATTTTACCGGTTTCAAAATGAACTGAAGTCTTTTGGCATCCTGAAGAAATACTAAAAGAAAATCGAAAAAGTGATCAACATTAAGTAGTCCAACGGGTTTTCGATGAATGTTCAAGTTCACCAATGACGCAACTGTGAGTATTTCTTCCAACGTACCCGGCCCACCTGGTAAAGCAATTAAAGCATCAGCATGATTAATCATTTCAGTAAGTCTTTCAGACATACCTGAGACAATGTATTATTCTCCATTTGATTGTTTGATGAGGTTTTCGTCTGCCAAAGGTTTCAAAATAATCCCCAAAACTTGGCTGCCACCTTCTTGCACGACCTTTGAAACACATCCCATCAATCCATGATTACCACCACTATATACTAAGTGCGTGTTTTTTTTCGCCTTAACTCCACCCAATTCTTTTGCAGCTTCAAAAAATTCTGATTTAGTTATAGAGATTGTTCCACAAAACACACAGATTTTAGTGACTCGTCGTCTTGAAGTATTCTCCATTTTTGTTCTCTCTCTTATCTGGATGTGTCGAAGAGAGAAATGACGCACTGTATTTATAGAACCTAAAAAAAGTTGAGTAATAAAAGCACTAGTACCTGTAAAATGATAATTGTCAGATGAACAATAAAATATATCACAAAAGTTAAAAGTTTAGATACTGTCAACAAAATTAAAGTAAAGGAAATCAAAACAATAAATTAAAGTAAATCAAAACAATAATTTAAAGTAAAGGAAATCAAAATAATAAATTGAAAAAATATGTACTAGTAGTTATGATTGTGGCTCGCATCTTCCTCTAGTTTTACGTCCAGTAATGGCTTGAACGCCCTCTATGGGTTGAAGATATGCTTCTCATCCAATTTTCTTATAAATTGGCAAACATGGTCTTTTAAAGTCAGATTTCTGAGATTGTATTGTTGTCTTTCTTTTTGAAATAGTGTATGCAAATTGCGAATTACTCGATGAACTTGTCCATTAGGATGTGTCTCAAGAGTCAATGATATATCATCTAAAGACTCCTTACTCAAGCCATCTTTAATGAATTGAATTTTATCTTCGTGATTGTCAGACACAATTCCTAAATAACGACAACGAGTGTTGCACGTCCATCATACACATTTATAAAAAACACCTAATTGCTTAGCTCTTCGTTTCTTAACATAGATGTTTTTCCCTAAACTAGATATGTAAGAAATGAAAGAGTCAGATGACTCTCCTGCCAAATGAACCCTTGCTTCAATTACCCAACGAATATCACTAGGAATATCATTGATCATAAGAAGCCTCATTCTTTCGGTGAGTGTTTTGTAAATTTTCATCAGAGCATTTTGAGAGAGATAAGGAAAATGATTGTGGAGTTTTGTGAGAGTTTCTTCCATGACTTGATTGTAGGGTATCAATAATTTTAGGAAACTGAAAGAACTAACTTAGAGTCATGGAATACCGTTATCTGTTGTTTAACTGGGGTGCAAGATTCTGAAAAAATACTACAAAGTTCAAGAAAAAAATGGAAATTAGATAAATACAAAAGAAAATAAAAAAATAACAACTTATAATACATCAATCACAGTACAATGGGTTTGAAAGGAAAATAGATTCTTGAAAATTTGAACATTCCAAAAATGGTTTCAGACATTGTTCATTCACTTTAAATACTTCACCATCCCTAGGATTCTCAATGTCAATAGCTTCATATGGGTAAACGTGCTTCACAATAAATGGGCCACTCTATTTAGATTTCAATTTTCCAGGAAATAAATGAAGACAAGCATTATAAAGTAAATTTTTTTTGATCAATTTCAAATGTTTTTCTTGAAATTCGACTATCATGAAAGATCTTAGTTTTAGCTTTAAGATTAAAAACACAATTTTCACTGTCTTTAGGTGATACCTCCAATAAACTAGAGAACTGAATATTATAAAATTTTCACTTACAACCCACGATTATATATTACCCTGTATATTGATAATACTTATCAAATGAGCAAATGGAAATTAAACTTAATCAATATTATAGAGAATTCACAAATTTGAATGATTCAAAAAGAAATGAACAAAAATAACTTGTTGCGAAATAACATAAAAAAAAATTAATTTTTTATACACAAAACAAAATAATTTTTTTAAAAAAAAATAAAATAACACAAATGAAAATGAAAGCATTCTAGTCAAATATCCTCTCCCCCTAATCAAATTGAGACATTGTCCCCAATTTCGGAATAAGAAGAAGTGGAGTTTAGAAACATCACCTAGTTAGTGTGAAATTGACTATTGAATCTACAACACTGCTACTAAAAAGAAAAGTTATAGCTTAAATCAATCAAAACAATAAATTGAAATGTAATTGTGATTGTGGCTAATATCTTCCTCTGATTTTACGTCTAGTAACGGCTTAAACGCCCTCTATGGATCAGAGATATGCTTCCCATCCAGTTTTCTTACAAATTGACAAACAAGGTCTTTTAAAGTCATATTTCCGAGATTGTATTGTTGTCTTTCTTTTTGAAAATATGTATGCAAATTATGAATTACTCGATGAACATGTGCATTTGGATGCGTCTCAAGAGTCAATGATATATCATCTAAAGATTCTTTACTCAAGCATCTCTAACGAGTTGAATTTTATCTTCGAGATTCTCATATATCATTCCTAAAGAGCGACAACGAGTGTTGCATGTCCAGCGTGCATATTTATAACAAACACCTAATTGTTTAGCTCTTCGTTTCTTAGCCTATGTGTTTTTCCCTAAACCAAGCATGTAAGAAATGAAGGAGTCAGATAACTCACCTGCCAAGTGAAGCTTTGCTTCAATTACCCAACGAATATCACTAGGAATACCATTGATCATAAAAAAAAGTATTGTTCTTTTGGTACGTGCTTTGTAAATTTTCATCAGAGCATTTTGGGGGAGAGAAGGAAATTGTTTGTGGAGTTTTGCAAGAGTTTCTTTCATGTCTTGATTGTAGGGTATCAATAATTTTAGGAAATTGAAAGAACCGACTTAGAATCAGGAAGTACTAGTAATGACTGTTTAACCGGCAAGACTTTGACAAAAAGAAAAAAATTACTGGAAACCTCAAGAAAAAATGGGAATTAGACAAATACAAAAGAAAAGAAAAGAAAAGAAAATAACAGCTTGAAATACATCAATCACAGTACACTGGGTTTGAAAGGAAAAACGATTCTTGAAAATTTGAACACTTTAAAAATGGTTTTAGACGTTGTCCATTTTCTTTAAATACATCATTATCCATAGGATTCTCAATGTCAATAGATCTTTATTGGTAAACGTGTTTCACAATAAATAGGCCACTCCATTTGGATTTCAATATTCCAGGAAATAAATGAAGACGAGAATTATAAAGTAAAATATTTTGACCAATTTCAAATATTTTTCGTGAAATTCGACTATTATGAAATACCTTAGTTTTACCTTTAAGATTTTTCGCATTCTCATATGAATCATTTCTTAACTCTTCAAGTTCATTTAATTGTAATTTACGTTCATGACTGACATTTTCAAGGTTTGAATTGAATGTTTTAATAGCCAAATATGTCTTATGCTCAAGTTCTACGGGAAAATGACAAGGTTTTTCATCAACTAGACGATATGAAGACATTCCCAAAGAAGTTTTAAAAGCTGTTAGATATGCCCAAAGTGCATCAGTCAGTCGAAGAGACCAATCTTTGCGATTTGGGTTAACCATTTTTTCCAAAATTTCTTTGATTTCCCTATTTGCTAGTTCAACTTGACCATTTGTCTTAGGGTGATAGGAGGTAGATTCTTTGTGTAATTCCATACTTTTTCATTAAAGACTCAAAAGGCTTGTTACAAAAGTGTTTACCTCCATCACTTATAATGGCCCGAGGGATTCCAAATCAAATTAAAATATTTTTTAAAAAAACAATTCATCATAGTTTTGTGATCATTGTTTCGACAAGGAATCGCCTCAACCCATTTTGAGATGTAATCAACTGCAACTAAGATATATAAATATCCAAATGACGGTGGAAATGGACCCATGAAATCTATTCCCCAACAATCAAAGATTTCGATGACAAATATGAGATTTAAAAGCATCATGTTTCTTTTTGAAATGGATCCCAACTTTTAATAATTTTCACAAGTTTTGCAGAAAGCATTTGTATCTTTAAATAAGGTGGGCCAATAAAATCCACACTGTAAGATTTTTATATTATTTTTTTTAGACGAGAAGCGACATTCGCATGCTTCTGTATGAAAAAACTGAATAACACCACTTATCTCATTGTCTGGTATGCATCTTCGAAAAATCTGATCAGGGCAATACTTGAAAAGATATGGATCGTCCCAGTAGAATCATTGACTTCAGTCAAAAATTTCTTCTTGTCTTGATGGCTCCAATATGGAGGTATTTTTCATGTTGCAGGAAAATTGACAATATTAGCATACCAAAGCATTGCATTTATAAAAAATACAAAATCATCAGGAAAATAGTCATTGATAGGAGTTGTGTCAATTGATGATTCATTTGTGAGTCTCGATAAATGATCTGCAACCATATTCTCTGCTCCTTTATTGTCATTGATTATGAGATTGAATTCTTAAAATAAAAAAATCCATCGTAGTAATCTTGGCTTTGCATCCTATTTAGACATCAAATATCTAACAACGGCATGGTCAGAATAAACAACGGTTGATGAACTAATTAAATATGATCGAAATTTATCCAATGAAAATATTACAACAAGTAGTTCTTTTTCTGTGGTAGTGTAATTCATTTGTGCATTGTTTAAAGTTATACTTGCATAATAACCTTCTTTTCTCTACCCTAATACTGCGCCAATTGCATAATTACTGGCGTCACACATTAGCTCAAAAGGAAAAAACCAATTAGATGATAGGAGCAGAAGTTAAAAGACTGATAATCTTTTCAAATGATTTTTGACATTCTTCTATCCATTCGAATATTGCATCTTTTAATAGGAGGTTACACAAGGGTCTGGATATAGTACTAAAGTTTTTAATGAACCTCCTATAAAATCATGCATGTCCTAAGAAATAATGAATTTCTCTGACTGTTTTTGGTGTGGCAATTTAGAGATTACCTCTATTTTTGCCTTGCCAACTTCAATATCTTTAGATGACACAACGTGACCCAAAATAATTCATGAATTAGTCATGAATGGTATTTTTCTCAGTTTAACACAAGTCCATTTTCTTCACATCTTTTCAAAATATTTTCCTAATTATTCAAGCAATTATCAAATGAGTCCTAAAAAACAGTTATATCATCCATAAAGACCTCAAGACAATGTTCAACCATATCACTAAATATGCTTAATATGCATCATTGGAATGTTACAAAGTCCACAAGGTATTTTCCTAAATGCAAATGCTCTAAAGGGACATGTGAGTGTGGTCTTCTAAAGTAATGAGAATTTGATAATTGTTAGGGTCAAGCGTAGCGGAAGAGTGCGGTTTGGGCGAAATTGTAACTTTAAAATTTTTAAACTTACCGAATAATTTTCGAAAATTATTCCAATGCCCAATACACATCTAATACATTTAAATAATATATTTTTCATAAAAAACTATTCCATAATTTCCAGATCTAATCTTGGTGCAAAAATAATCATTTTTCATGCTTTAAATCCAATTTTCTCAACATTAATCATATTAATATTAACACCAATCAAAGTCTCCACCAATGAAGAACTCAAGAACAATTCTGGGAGTTACAAGAGTGGTCATAACACTCTAGAATGGAAACCAAGTCATCAAATGACCAAAAGTATACTTGTTAACCATTAACAAGCTTACTTTAATTATCATACATGCATATATGCTTTTATCAAGCTTTCAAGAATCTCAACACAAAATAAATAGAGTGAAAAATAAAACTTACATCATATGTTGAGCTAAGGAATCATGGGAACAATTTCCAATTTAAAGAAAATAAGAAACTACCTTAGATTTCAAGTTTTCTTTGCAAAAATCCTTTAGCCTTTTGCTTTTTCTCTCAACTCTCTAACTTTGTATTCTTGAAAAATCTTAACCTAATTTTGCAAAAGAGAAATGAAACCCTGTTATACTTCTCTCATGTGGTCGAAATTTGTAAGAAAATAATAAAAAGATATTTTCTTATTTTCCAAATAAAATAAGGAAATCAAATCTTATTTGATAACCTTTTCTTTAAATGTAAACGTCAAATATTTACAATTTAATCATTTCCAAATTTTAAATATCAACTTAGATATTTTATATTTCAATTACTTTAATTATTTAACAATTAAATAATTAAATAATTACTTAAATACAAATATCTAAATATATGTATTATATTTACTTTAAATAATCCAAATACATATATTAATGATATATGTCAAATATCTCATTTGATAATTAATTAATGTGTATTTAATAAAATCATATATTAAATACAAATACACATTATTTAATAAATAACCGAAATATCCCTTATGCATTTATTTTTCGTTTAACCGTTAAACAATTTGAATTAACTTATTTAATCCGATAAAGTATTATGAATAATCTGTATTATTCATAATGCGTTGCCCAAGTGCTCTACGAGTACACTTCATATTGTGGGACTCTCTAAGTTTAGGTTTATCCGTCACAGAATCAAATTTTGTGTCCATAATTCACCCACTCGTAAATTATGATGACCACATATCATCTTTCTAAACTATGCAATTCGAGGTCATTGCATATGTAATCCCTCCATCACAGGCTATCAATATTATACCATGGATATAGAAATGAACGTCAAATCCCTAAGGTATAATATAGTTGAATTTCAAATTTATGATCTCTAAATAACACTCGGAACTCGCTTTCGAAGTATACCACGGCCATGGATTTACTAGATCGCAAATACGTACATGATACCTATGCACTGTATACATAACTGACGGATTCTATCTGATACTCACAGGATATCATGAGCATGGGTCCACACTGACCAGCGTAAACACACACGTATAACGCAAGCGTACGTATCGTTCAAGTAGTATAAAAAGTATCGATCCCACGAGGACTTAAAACCTTATCTTATTAATTTTTATGAGGTTAACTGATTACTGGTATCTAACGAATTGAATTGATTTGGTTGGAAAAAGGCGATGATTCTAAATTTAAAACAAGTAAAAAATTTTTGCTTAAGTGAAATGAAGAAAAATTCAATTTATAAAAACTATCCAGGTTGTGACTTATTTCAATATTATTTAAAAGATGAAGTAGTTATCCTATAGTTGGGTAATATATCAATTAATAACCTGGAACACTTAATTATGTAAAAGCATCTTCCGATGGTCAATTACAAATACCTAGTATAATCCAATTGAACCATATGTCTATGTCAACCAAATTACCTAGATTCATTACATTCAAGTTCCAATTATGGCTACCCCCGCCCGACAGGTATATTCCTATCCTGTAAGGAAATCTATTAAAGGGTTATCTATCCTTAAGGAAGATCGTGGGCTATTGAATCTAAGGTCTTAAACTTAAAATCCCTATGTCTAGTTCATTTTAAGTTTACCTAATCAATTTAATTAATGGCCAGTTAAATAAAGAGCATTAAGATTAAGACTCAATAAATAAATCATTAAATTACCCAAACTATAATCTAACCCTTATAAATCGGTTAAATTGAAATTCATCACAACCCTAGATAACTAAATTAGCTACGACACATAATTAGGGCTAAAAACTTAAAAGACTTAAAATAAAATGCATAAAGTAAATGCGGTAAAATAAATGCTGAAAGTGAATTAAAATAAAATTGCTAAGGTAAAAGAAATTACTTCTACTATATACTAATTAGATTTCTCCCATAATATAATATAAGCTTTGCAAAACATTATCAACCAGCCATATAGGCGGAATTTTGATTTAATCAGTTTAAAAACAACCAGCCATAAAGGCGGAATCATTTTAATATAAACCAGCCATAAAGGCGGAACCAAAATAACCAGCCATAAAGGCGGAATCAAAATAACCAGCCATAAGGCGGAATATGAATTTTATTACCCACCGACCAATCTGGCGGTATCCTGATTAAGTCAATTTAAAACTTTGAATATATTATAATTATGGGAGAATAATCTAAGAAGCAATAGTAAAAGAATTACCTTTTACCCTAACAGAGGGAAGTTACCTCCTCATTATGAGTAGTAAAAACTGTAAAATAAAGAAAGTAAATTATTATTATTACAGAACTTAATTAAAAATTACAAAACTTTATTAAAAGAAACTTAGAGAGAGAAGAACTCCCTAACTACATCAAAGAAGTGGGAGGAAATGGTACAACAAGAACTGAAATCTCGCGCTCTATTTATAGGCGCGGATGGGGTCTGGGCGTCGCGACGCTAGTTCCGCATCGCGACGCGCGCTACAGTGACACGTGTCACTTGCTGATTTGTCGGCTTAGATCTTATCCGATGACGTGGCACTGTTCATGACGTCATTGCTTACGTCACTCTGAGGTGCGACCGTGACAGCGTCAGATCGTGACACGTGGCAGCGGCGCATTTTAGCAAGTCCGTTGCGATGTCAACACGTGTCAAGGCGCAAGATAGCACAGATGATGATTGTCGGCACCGTGTGATGATGACACGTGGCAGCGTAAGTTAGCAAGTCTTCTGTGATGGTGACACGTGGCACGGCGCACGTTAGCAAAGTCAAACTTTTTCAAATTGTTGATCGGTTGACCCGGCGCATTTTAGCAAAACCGGCGCATGTTGGGCGGCGCGGCGCGCAATGCTCCAGCGTCGCGACGCGCAGAAGATGAAAATATTCCTGTTGACGCATTTTTGTCCGGTTTTGCCCCAAATTGCCTCCAGTGCTGTCCAAACTTTATTTATCTGCAAAATAACAACAAAACACATCAAAACGTTCATAAATCTCGAGAAACAAAACAAAACATTAGGTCAAATGAGTGAGAAATAGTGATATAAATACCACTCATCACACCCCCAAACCTAACATTTTGCTAGTCCTCGAGCAAAACAGAAAATAAAATAACATGAAAATAAAATTTGACTAAGCCACTTTCGTAGGGATCACGGTTGCATTTAGCATATGCAACAAGCCTTTAAACCCCTAGGTGTCCCTAGTGGACGAGTGTAGTCTCGTGAGGGTTTACAGCAATGATACCCACAAACATTTTACAAAAGTAAAAAGGTAGTAAAACTAATGCACACAAAAGCAAAAAAACAAGCGAAAAGAGAATAAAGAAAGTTAGTGACTAATCAGGTGAAAATTCTACTCCAAGTTACTAGTTGTTTTGTTTCTTTCTAAATTACCGACTAAGTAAATTCTCCGATTATTTTTACCATTCTTCATATACACAGCCAACAAAATTAATCAACTCATTTTTGCCCACAACAGTCATAAGTGCAGTTGATAAGAGAGTAATATTTTTGTCCTAAAGTTCTATCAGATTTCGCACCTTTTTGTAGCAATGGAATAATTTCTGATTTTTCTGATTTTTTCTTTGATTTTTTTTTCTCTATTTTTTATTTATATACAATACCTCCGTCTATGTAGCGAGCTTTGGGTCGGTGGCTCCCAAACCAGTTGGCTTTAGGGCACCAGGTGTTAAGACACCCCTACGAACTTAATTACTCATACTTCAGATATATATTTTTGCAGCATCTTCGATCCATGTAACGAGCTTTGGGCCAGTGACTCCCAAACCAGTTGGTTTTAGGGCACTAGGTGTTAAAACACCCTTACAGACTTAATAACCCGGATCTTAGATACTTTATTTTTGTAAATCAGATTTTTTTTTTTTTTTTTACTCCATCACTTTTTGAGATGCTTCCTCCAATTAAACTATAGCACTGAATATTACAAATTTTCAATTTTAGCTCATGACCGTATGTTTCCATGTATGTTGGTAATACCTGCCAACTGAGCATAAGAAGATCCATTTTAGTCCGTTTTATGGAGAATTTACGAATTAAATAATTTAAAAGGAAATAAACAAAAATTAACTTGTTTTAAAAATAAATGGTTTGAGATACGTATCAGGAGTGAAAATTCCTTACTCAGCTACCTCTCACCAATTTCACCTTTTTAGTCAAAACAAAAACACAAAAATGCAAAATATTTTTGTAATTTTTGAAAATTTTTCAATTTTTTTTTGTATTTTTCAAAAAATTTTGGACTAAAAATAAAAACAACATACAAACTAAAAACAAGGTACTAATCAACTAAATCCCTCCCCCAAACCTAAATGAGACATTGTCCCCAATGTCTTAAACAGTAAAATGAGAGTTAGAAGGTTGTACCTGGTTAGCTGAAATCTACAGGAAATTAAAGGTTAAGATCCAGATTAACACGACGCCTCTTACCACGATCGTCCTCGGACCAATTTATCTTCGAAATAATAGGGTCAACTTATGGTTCATAGGCTATGAGTTGGTCTATTAGATCCGGAGCAAGTCTGGCAGTGAAGAGGAGTTCTTTCATAGGTTTTGACACGAACCCATTTCTCCGAGCATCATCAAGAAACACACAAAGAAAATCATAAAATCCATCAACGTTGAGCAATCCAAGCGGTTTCTGGTGTATGTTCAGGTTCGCCCAAGATAGAACTATAAAAATTTCCTCCAATGTACCCAAACCACCTGGCAAAGCAATAAAAGCATCAGCACGGTTAATCATTTCTACCAAACGTTCAGACATACCTGGTACGATCAGTTCCTCTCCGTTTGATGATCCAATAAGATTTGCCTCTGCCAAGGGTTTTGGGACGATTCCCAAAACGTGACTGCCTCCTTCCTGTACGGCCTTTGAAACGATCCCCATAAGTCCGAGATTTCCTCCGCCATATATTAAGTGCATATTCCTTGCAGCTAAAACTCGACCCAATTCCTGTGCTGCTTCTATGTATTGTGGTTTAGTACCAACAGTACTACCGCAAAACACACAGATGTTTTCAACTCGTCTTCTTGAAGTGGCTTCCATTTTTTTATGTTTTTCTTTCTCAACTCTGGATGACTTCAAAGGTGCAATGATGAGCTGAATTTATAGTACCTGAAAAGGGTGAGTAAAAATAACACAAGTATCTTCCAAAGGACGATTAGTAGCAAAATAGTAAATAGATTATGATAGTCAACAAGATCTGGATCCTGTCGGAGAAAAACAAAAGAAACAACAAAACAAATCAATATTATTAGGAAAAGACAAAGAGATATAATATGTACAAAATTTACAGCTTGATTAACGTCTATGCGTCAGGGACAAGCTTCCCATCCAATTTTCTTATAAATTGGCAAACAGGGTCTTTTTTAGTCAGATTCCCAAGACTTAACTGTTGTCTTTCTTTTTGAAATTGTGTATGTAATCTGCGAAATTCTATGTGAACATATCCACTGGGATGCGTCTCAAGAGTCGAAGATATATCATCTAAAGACTCCTTACTCAAGCCATTCCTAATGAATTTAATTTTGTCTTCGCGATTATCAGACACCATTCCTAAAGAACGACAACGAGTATTGCAATTCCAACGTGCACATTTGTAACAAACACCCATTTGCTTAGCTCTTCGTTTCTTTGCATAGGTGCTTCTTCCAAAACCAGGCAAGTGTGAAATAAAAGAGTCAGAAGACTCACCTGCCAATCGGACTCGTGCTTCAATTACCCAACGAATGTCATTGGGAACACCATAGATTGTCAGTAACCTCATCCGTTCCAAGCGAGCTTTATAGATTTTCATCAGAGATTTTTGAGGGAGAGAAGGAAATTGCTTGTGAAGATTTGAGAGAGCTTCGTCCATCTTGAAATGACTTAATCTGCAAAAACTAAACACACAAAATTAAATCACACCAAATCACAATATATACAAAAATTGCATGGGTTGCCTCCCTGCGAGCGCTAAGTTAAAGTCGTCAGCTAGACGTGACTTCTTGAATGTTTATGCTGGATCTGAAAGTGTGACACTTTCTTTTTGTCGCTCAAATGATTCTCCCCAGTAGTGCTTGACACGCTGACTGTTAACTTTGAATGTGTTGTTGGTATTGGGATCCAGTAACTCAACAGCTCCATATGGTAAAACCTGAGTGATCACAAATGGTCCGGACCACCTAGATTTCAACTTTCCAGGGAAAAGTTTCAATCTCGAGTTGTACAACACACATGCTGCCTTGGTTCTAACTGTCTGTGCACTATTTTTCGGTCATGCCATTTTTTGGTCTTTTCTTTGTAATTTGGCATTGTCATAAGCCTGTAGGCGAAATTCCTCCAATTCATTGAGTTGGTGAAGTCTTTTCTCTCCTGCAGCTTGTGAGTCAAGATTCAACTTCTTCAGTGCCCAGTACGCCTTGTGTTCAAGCTCAACTGGCAGATGGCATGCTTTTCCAAACACCAATCGATATGGAGACATACCAATGGGTGTCTTGTAAGCTGTTCGGTAGGCCCATAATGCATCATCTAATTTTGTAGACCAGTCCCTCCTTGTTGATCCAACGGTCCTTTCTAGGATTCTCTTGATCTCCCTGTTTGAAACCTCAACCTGTCCATTTGACTGTGGATGGTAAGCAGTGGCAACTTTGTGAGTAACTCCGTATTTGGATAGGAGTGCATCAAGTATTTGTTGCAGAAATGAGAGCCACCATCGCTGATGATTGCTCGAGGTGTTCCAAACCGAGTGAAAATGTTCTTTTTCAGGAATTTGATCACCACTTTGGAATCATTGGATGGTAGTGCAATTGCCTCAACCCATTTGGATACGTAGTCTACAGCAACCAGGATGTACAGGTTTCCAAATGATGGAACAAAGGGTCCCATGAAATCAATACCCCATACATCGAATATTTCCACTTCCAGAATGTTTTGCAATGGTCCTTCGTTTCTCCTCGAAATATTCCCTGTTCTCTGGCACCTGTCACATTGAAAAGCAAAAAGATAAGCATCTTTAAAAAGTGTGGGCCAGAACAAACCTGATTGAAGGACTTTGGCTGCAGTTTTGTTTCCACTAAAGTGTCCGCCGTATGGTGATGAATGACAGTGTTGCAAAACATTGTTGACCTCCTCCTGTGGAACACACCGTCTCAGTAATTGATCAGCACAGCGTTTAAACAGGTACGGTTCATCCCAGACATAGTGCTTGACTTCTTTGAAGAACTTCTTCCGTTGCTGAGTTGTCCATTCCAACGGCCATTTTCCTGATACAATATAATTGACATAGTCAGCATACCAAGGGACTTCCTGTTGTTTTATGGAAAACAGTTGTTCATCTGGAAAATTTTCTTTGATTGTCAGTTCTTTATCAGCTGTTTCTCCATTCTCGAGCCTCGATAAGTGATCTGCCACCTGGTTTTCTGTTCCTTTCCTGTCTCGGATCTCCACGTCGAATTCTTGCAAAAGAAGTATCCAACGGATCAATCTGGGTTTGGCATCTTTCTTTGTGATCAGATATTTGATTGCTGAATGATCTGTGTAGACCACCACTTTGGGACCCAGCAGATAGGAGCGGAATTTGTCAAAAGCGTACACAACTGCTAGCAACTCCTTTTCAGTGGTTGTGTAGTTGAGTTGAGCTTCATTCAGAGTTCTGCTGGAGTAGTAAATGATGTGGAAAATCTTTGCTTTGCGTTGTCCCAAAACTGCACCTACAGCAAAATCACTAGCATCACACATTACCTCTCGAATGGAAGGGTCCAATCTGGTGCTACAATGATGGGGGCAGAAATCAGCTTCTGTTTTAAGATTTCGAAAGCTTCCTGGCATTCTTTGGTGAAGTTGAAAGGCACATCCTTTTCCAGAAGATTGCAAAGAGGTTTGGCAATCTTGGAAAAGTCTTTGATAAATCTCCTGTAAAAACCTGCATGTCCAAGAAAACTTCGAATCCCTTTGACAGATGTTGGTGGAGGTAGTTTCTCAATTGTCTCGATCTTTGCTTTGTCTACCTCGATTCCCTTTTGTGAGATCCGATGTCCAAGAACAATGCCTTCTTGTACCATGAAATGGCATTTCTCCCAATTGAGTACCAGGTTTGTATCTTCGCACCTTTGTAATACCTGTTCCAAATTTTTCAAACAATGGTCAAAAGAATCTCCAAACACAGAAAAATCATCCATAAAAACCTCCATACTCTGCTCCAGCATGTCTGAGAAGATGGCCATCATGCAACGCTGAAACGTGGCAGGGGCATTACATAATCCAAATGGCATCCTGCGGAAAGCAAAAGTACCATAGGGACATGTAAAAGTAGTTTTCTCCTGGTCTTCTGGTGCGATGGCAATCTGATTGTACCCTGAATATCCGTCAAGAAAGCAATAGAACTCATGTCCCGCCAGTCTGTCTAACATCTGGTCAATGAATGGCAGCGGAAAATGGTCCTTTCTCGTGGCTTTGTTCAGCTTCCTGTAATCCATACATACTCTCCATCCAGTCACTGTTCTTGTTGGAATCAGCTCGTTCTTTTCATTGGTGACAACAATAATTCCTCCTTTCTTTGGTACACACTGCATAGGACTTACCCAAGTGCTATCTGAGATGGGGTAAATGATGCCAGCATCCAACCATTTGATGATTCTTTCTTCACGACCTTCCTTCATGATTGGATTGAGTCTCCGTTGATGCTCCACTGTGGGTTTGTATTCATCATTCATCAGGATCTTGTGCATGCAAAATGATGGACTAATGCCTCGAATGTCTGCTATAGTCCAGCCAATGGCTCTTTTGTGCTCTCGTAACACTCTTAGTAGCTTTTCTTCCTGTTCCAATGTTAGTGAAGAAGAAATAATAACAGGTAATTCAGAAGAGTTTCCAAGAAATGCATACCTGAGATGGCTTGGAAGTAACTTTAATTCCAGCTGCGGTGGTTCTTCAATCGAAGGTTTGATTCGATCTTTCTTTGGCAGTTCCAAGCTTTCAACTGGTGGTGTTACTTTGAATCGGAATGGTTTGTCAAGGTAGTTGATACATTCCAAGATTTCAGTATCTAGCTCGCTGTCAGTCATGTTGGTGATGCAAGCTTCAAGTGTATCCGTGGGATTTGACTCAGTGTTTTGAACAATTTTATCAACAACATCAATTCTGAAGCATTCTTCTTCTTCCTTTTCATCGCTTGGAAATTTCATGGCTTGGAAAACATTAAAGGTCACTTCTTGGTCCTGCACTTTCATGGTTAGTTCTCCTTTTTGCACATCAATCACAGTTTTACCTGTAGCCAAAAATGGTCTCCCAAGAATGATAGGTACTTCTTTGTCTTCTTCCATGTCAAGGATAATGAAGTCTGCTGGAAGGATTAGTTTGTCAACTTTAACCAGTACATTTTCCACGACTCCTCTCGGAAATGCGAGTGTTCGATCAGCAAGTTGCAAAGATACTGAGGTAGGCATTGCTTCTCCAATTTGCAATTTCCTGTAAATAGAAAAAGGCATTAAATTAACACTGGCACCTAAATCACATAAAGCTTTACCGATGTAATGTTCTCCAATGGTGCATGGAACTGTGAAACTGCCAGGATCTTTCAACTTCGGGGGAAGTTTCCTTTGAATGATGGCGCTGCATTCTTCTGTCAAAGCTACTGTCTCGTAATCTCCCAATCTTCGTTTTCGTGAAAGAATGTCTTTCATGAATTTTACATAACTGGGCATTTGTTCCAAGGCTTCTGCAAATGGTATGTTAATGTGCAGCTTTTTGAAAATCTCCAAGAAACGAGCAAACTGTTTGTCCAGTTTGTTTTTCTGAAGACGTTGAGGAAAAGGTGGTAGTGGAGTGATCTGTTCTTTTTCTTTTTCCTTTGCTTCTTTTTCTTTTGCTTCTTTTTCCTCAGCTTCTTTTGGAACTTCTTCTTGAGACATCTGGATTCCAACATCTTTGTTGATCTCAGTACCACTCTTTAAGGTAATGGCTTGACATTGCTCCTTCCCTCGGTTCCTTGGATTTGGTTCTGTGTTGCTGGGAAGATTACCTGGCGGTCTGTAGCTCTGAGCATTGGCCAGTTGTCCGATTTGATTCTCCAGTGCTTTGATGGAAGCTGATTGGCTCTGAATCATGGCTTCATATCTTTTTAATTGAGCTAGCATCTCTGCCATTACTGGTTCATTTGTCTGCTCATGGCCTTTATTCTGTTGCTGGAATTCGGGTGGTGGATAGTTCTTTTGCCCTGAATTGTTGCTCCATGAAAAATTAGGATGATTCCTCCACCCTGGGTTGTAGGTGTTGGAATATGGATTGTTCCTCTGTCTGTTGAAATTGTTGACATAATTCACCGTCTCTTCAAGTTGTTGTGGTTCTGGTACTCCTCCATATGGTGAACTTGTGGATCCAGTGGTAAGAGTCTCCATGAATTTGCATATTTGATCTAACTTGGTGTTGACTGCTGTATTGGCTCCAACTTCATAAATTCCTGCAATTCTTTGAATCAGACTTCTTTCTGTTGGCCACAAGGAATTGTTATTGGCCATTTCTTCGATTAGTTCCCAGGCTTGATCTTCTCCTTTTGCCATCAAGGCACCTCCAGCAGCAGCATCAATTGTGGTTCTCATTATTCCAGAAAGTCCATTGTAGAATGTTTGGACTTGAAGCCATTTTGGAATCTCATGGTGTGGACATTTCCGGAGTAAATCTTTATACCTTTCCAAGCTTCGTACAGGGATTCTGAATCTTGCTGCACAAAGGATGTGATGTCATTTCTCAGCTTTCCAGTTCTGGCTGGTGGAAAGTATTTTGCATGAAATTTGGTGGCTAAAGTGTTCCATGTTGTGATAGACCCTGCTGGTAATGAATGTAGCCACACTTTAGCTCTGTCCTTCAAGGAGTATGGGAATACACGTAGTCTCATTGCTTCTTCAGCTTCTCGGTTGTAATTGAAAGTGCCACAAACTTCCAGGAAGTTGCTGATGTGGGCATTAGGATCTTCAGTTGCATTTCCTCCAAACTGAACTGACTGCTGAATCATCTGAATGCAAGTTTTGATGTCTCCTGCATTTTCTGGTAATGGAGGAAGTACAATACATGAAATGAGTCTGTCAACCACCAGAATGGTTCTGTCTCGAATGGGAATTGGTGGTGCGACCTCCAAAGGTTCAGGTTCCATGTTGACTAAAGCTTCTTGGGCTTCTCGCCTTTCCCTTCTCAACTGTCTGATGGTTCTTTCAATTTCTGGGTCAAGCGGTTGAAGTTCAAAGCTTCTGGTTCGTCTCATGAAGTTTCTGAGAACCTGAAACACAAGAAAACAAAAACAATAAGTGAAAAGAAATTAGATACAAGTAAAAGTATCTAACCCCTAAACTAATAATAAAAGATAACTAAGTCCCCGGCAACGGCGCCAAAAACTTGACCAGCGTAAACACACACGTATAACGCAAGCGTACGTATCGTTCAAGTAGTATAAAAAGTATCGATCCCACGAGGACTTAAAACCTTATCTTATTAATTTTTATGAGGTTAACTGATTACTGGTATCTAACGAATTGAATTGATTTGGTTGGAAAAAGGCGATGATTCTAAATTTAAAACAAGTAAATAAATTTTTGCTTAAGTGAAATGAAGAAAAATTCAATTTATAAAAACTATCCAGGGTTGTGACTTATTTCAATATTATTTAAAAGATGAAGTAGTTATCCTATAGTTGGGTAATATATCAATTTAATAACCTGGAACACTTAATTATGTAAAAGCCTCTTCCGATGGTCAATTACAAATACCTAGTATAATCCAATTGAATCATATGTCTATGTCAACCAAATTACCTAGATTCATTACATTCAAGTTCCAATTATGGCTACCCCCGCCCGACAGGTATATTCCTATCCTGTAAGGAAATCTATTAAAGGGTTATCTATCCTTAAGGAAGATCGTGGGCTATTGAATCTAAGGTCTTAAACTTAAAATCCCTATGTCTAGTTCATTTTAAGTTTACCTAATCAATTTAATTAATGGCCAGTTAAATAAAGAGCATTAAGATTAAGACTCAATAAATAAATCATTAAATTACCCAAACTATAATCTAACCCTTATAAATCGGTTAAATTGAAATTCATCACAACCCTAGATAACTAAATTAGCTACGACACATAATTAGGGCTAAAAACTTAAAAGACTTAAAATAAAATTGCATAAAGTAAATGCGGTAAAATAAATGCTGAAAGTGAATTAAAATAAAATTGCTAAGGTAAAAGAAATTACTTCTACTATATACTAATTAGATTTCTCCCATAATATAATATAAGCTTTGCAAAACATTATCAACCAGCCATATAGACGGAATTTTGATTTAATCAGTTTAAAAACAACCAGCCATAAAGGCGGAATCATTTTAATATAAACCAGCCATAAAGGCGGAACCAAAATAACCAGCCATAAAGGCGGAATCAAAATAACCAGCCATAAAGGCGGAATATGAATTTTATTACCCACCGACCAATCTGGCGGTATCCTGATTAAGTCAATTTAAAACTTTGAATATATTATAATTATGGGAGAATAATCTAAGAAGCAATAGTAAAAGAATTACCTTTTACCCTAACAGAGGGAAGTTACCTCCTCATTATGAGTAGTAAAAACTGTAAAATAAAGAAAGTAAATTATTATTATTACAGAACTTAATTAAAAATTACAAAACTTTATTAAAGAAAACTTAGAGAGAGAAGAACTCCCTAACTACATCAAAGAAGTGGGAGGAAATGGTACAACAAGAACTGAAATCTCGCGCTCTATTTATAGGCGCGGATGGGGTCTGGGCGTCGCGACGCTAGTTCCGCATCGCGACGCGCGCTACAGTGACACGTGTCACTTTCTGATTTGTCGGCTTAGATCTTATCCGATGACGTGGCACTGTTCATGACGTCATTGCTTACGTCACTCTGAGGTGCGACTGTCGACAGCGTCAGATCGTGACACGTGGCAGCGGCGCATTTTAGCAAGTCCGTTGCGATGTCAACACGTGTCAAGGCGCAAGATAGCATAGATGATGATTGTCGGCACCGTTGTGATGATGACACGTGGCAGCGTAAGTTAGCAAGTCTTCTGTGATGGTGACACGTGGCACGGCGCACGTTAGCAAAGTCAAACTTTTTCAAATTGTTGATCGGTTGACCCGGCGCATTTTAGCAAAACCGGCGCATGTTGGGCGGCGCGGCGCACAATGCTCCAGCGTCGCGACGCGCAGAAGATGAAAATATTCCTGTTGACGCATTTTTGTCCGGTTTTGCCCCAAATTGCCTCCAGTGCTGTCCAAACTTTATTTATCTGTAAAATAACAACAAAACACATCAAAACGTTCATAAATCTCGAGAAACAAAACAAAACATTAGGTCAAATGAGTGAGAAATAGTGATATAAATACCACTCATCACACACCCAATGAGCAGGCGGAAGTCTGATCTAAATAGATCGGTGACGTGACTGTCATTTAAGTGTGGAGGATGTCTCATATATCCACAGTGGTATTGCAAGTCAAGGGATCATTATGCTACTCGACTCGAGAAGATTCCTATTGACGTTAGTGTACCATATATTAGGAAAATTTTAGTGAGCCGTTCAGTGTTTATCAAATAAACACCTACATGTCTATACGAGTCTCCTGAGACTCATGGTTCATTGGGATAAACCATCGAACCAAGTCTGATATACGACATGTACTGGTCTCAGCATATTTTACTAACCGACCCGTGTCAGTAAATCTTGACCATAAACTTTATTTGAGAATATACAACTTATATTGACACTTCCCAATGTCAATTATAAACTACATTGTAACTGCGCACTACATTGTAAATTCTGAGGTCTTTGTCTAATATATGCAAATCACTAAATCAAGTTTAATTTCAATCTAATGATAATTAGATCGAATACGTATATATAAAAAAAAGATGTGTAACCATAAATATGTAATATTATAGAAAAATGAATTATTTATATTCATGAATCGGACATAAATACGATCTGGATTGGCGCTCTGAGCACCAACCCTAACAATAATAACCTGGGTAACCATCAAGAAAGCAATAGTAAGGATGTCCTGCTATTTTTTCCAAAATTTGGTCAAGAAATGGTAAAGGAAAATGATCTTTCCTAATGACGTCATTTAGTTTTCTATAATCAATGCACATATGTCAACTAGATGGTATTCGAGTTGGAATTGATTCTCCTTTATCATTTTTTATAACAGTTATTCCAGATTTTTTAGGCACAACTTGTGTAGGATTTATCCACTTACTATCGGAGATATGGTAGATAATGCCTATATCAAGAAGTTTAAGGACTTCTGTTTTTACCACTTCTTTCATCTGAGGGTTTAATCTTCTTTGGGGTTGACGATATGTCCTAGTATTATCTTTTAAATGTATTATGTGTGTATGGATCAAAGGATGAATATTTTTTATGTCTTTTAAAGTCCAACCAATTGCCAGTTTATGTTCTCTGAACATATTTAACAACTTACATTCTTGATCGCTTGTGAGGGAAGAAGAAATTACCACATGGTAATTTTTTTCATCACCAAGAAATGCATACTTCAATCTTTATGGCAAAGTCTTTAATTCCAATTTGGGTTTTTCCTCATATTTTTATTCTTCCAATTCATAGTTCCTCAAAATTTTATTTCTCTCCATCGTCTTCCAGTACCTATTTAGAATCAATTAAAAAATCATTAGGAATATCTGAATCTAATTGCATACTTGATTCAAGAAAATTCGCTTTACAAATTTCCATAGGATCAGATAAACTCCCCTGAATATTTTCATTCAAAATTGGTTCAATTAGTTATATGTTCTCGTTTTCACGGTCCTCATCGTATGGTTGTTTTCACATGTTAAAAATATTAAGCTCTAATGTTATATTGCCAAAAGATAAATTCATGATTCCATTCCTGCACTTAATTAAAGCATTAACTGTTGCTAAAAATGGGCAACCAAGTATTACAATAATTGGCTTATAACTGTCTGCTACAGGTTGTGTTTCGAAGACAATAAAATACACATGATATATGAATTTATCTACTTGTAATAACACATCTTTTACAATTCCTTTCAGTACTTTGACTGATCTATTTACAAGTAAAAGAGTAGTTGATGTTGGATTTAACTCGCCAATTTTAAGTTGTTGGTAAACCGAAAACAGAAGCAAATTGACACTGGCTCCAAGATCAAGCAAAACATGTTCAATTTTTTGATTTCCAATAATACATGAAATAGTTGGACAACCATGGCCTTTGTATTTTAATGCATTATTGGTTGAGAGAATGAAACTTACTTGTTCAGCTAGAAAAGCTTTCTTTCTTACCTAATATCTTCTCTTATCGATGTATAAGTCTTTCATAAATTTGGCATAAGATGGTATCTGTTTGATGGCATCTAACAAAGGAATATTGAATTTCACTTGTTTGAATATTTCATATATCTATCGGGAATGGTTCAATTTCTTTATTTTTAATGCTTGAGGAAATGGAGGTGCATGAGAAAAAATGTTATTATCAACGATAAGTAATGGTTCATCAACCCCTTCCTTACCCTCTGAATCTGATTTATTTTCAACTTCACGAGGTTCAAGAATAGGTATATTGATGACCTTACCACTATGAAGAGTAATAACAGATTTGACTTGGTCTATGTGTTGACTATCAGAACTACCCTCATGAGAGTTTTGATGACTCTTAGGGTTTAGCTATAATTGTGCAATGAACTTTCATTTCTCATTAATGGTCAATGCAGATGTGATTTTGGTAAAATTATCTTTCAAATCAATCAATGTTTGCACATTTTAGTTATTGATGACTTCTTGTTTTTCAATAAATACATGCAAGGTATCATCAAGGGTTTTCCTAGGCGGTGGGACATATGGTGCATAATTTTGGGAATTTTTGAAATTTCGGTGTACCTGGGGAGGTTTTTGCGATGATTGTGCTTGGTTATCATTCCTCCAATTGAAGTTTTGATGGTTTCTCCAACAAGAATTGTAGGTTTGGGAGTATGAGTTTGGATTTGGTTTCTTGAAGGTATTCATAGAACTGACTTGGTCATAAAGACATTCTTACAGGGCTGACAAGGTTGGGTAAACTTGTGTGACTTATTCATTTGAATTATAGATATTAAGTGTGAGTTCTTGAATTGACTTTACATGATCACTCTTCCTTATTTCTAATGTCTCGACTTTTTTTAGCTAAAGATGCATATTTAGCATAAATGTCATGGTCTTCCCTAAGGTTAAACATACATCTACCAGATGATTGTGGTTTTACAGACAACTCATAAGTGCCAACTGTGTCCCATTATTGTGAATTCTCTGCTATGAGTTCTAGGTAATCTAATGCATCTTCAGGATTTTTGTCTCGAAACTCACCTTTACACAGCATTTCCATTACTTGTCTACCTTAGAGTGTTAAACTCTCGTATAAGTAGGAAACCGGCCTCCATGTTTCAAACCCATGATGTAGATAAATATTCAAAATCTCTTTAATTCTCTCCCAACATTATTAAAGTATTCCCCTGACTCTTGTGTGAAAGTTATGATTCTTCTCTTAACGGAGTTTGTCCTGTGAGGGGGAAAAAAGTTTTTTAGAAATTGCTCTTGCAAATCATCCCATGTTCTGATGGATCCCGACCTAAGATTTTACAGTTATATTTTAGCTTTATCCTTTTTTAAAGAAAAGGGAAAAAACTTGAGTTGAATTATATTCATGCTACAATTTTGGTCTGTGCAAGTATTACATAACTTTTCAAATTCCTTTAAGTGCTGATAAAGATTTTCTGATTTTAGACTATGGAATTTGGGTAAAAGTTGGATGACATCTGGTTTAAAATTGAAACGTGCTGCATCTGGGGGGAAAATAATGCAAGATGGTGATCCTATCCCAGTAGGATTCATGAATTGTCTGAGTGTCCTAGGATGATTAAGATCGCCATGTTGATACTCGTTTTCTACCTGATAAACTGGATTTTCATCTCGGGTATGTGGGTTTTCATTTTGGTTCTCGGTCATTTTGACTGACGATGAAGGTGATGGAGACTCTCTATTTAATCTACCACTAGATGATCGAGACCAATGTCTCATGCAACCTAAATACAGACAATATACTAAAATTTAAAAATACAAATGTAATACTTACAAAAAATAAAATTAAAATTAAAATTAAACGACAAAAGAAAGGAAAAAAATGTAATGATTAGATCCTAAAAACATCATCTGATTCTTATCAATTTAGATCTCAATTGAATTTCTCGTTCCACTATTTCAATTTCTAGAATTAGGTTCTCACAAAAAAATATGGAAGAATCTCTATATGAGGATGGTTCAAGAAATTCTTTGGCAAAATGCAACCTCCATTTAATTGAGATTTATCTCTCCTTTAACCTTGAAGAATTAAGTATAGTGTTTATGTATATGGGGGATGTATGGGTTCAGAATTCATTTAAGATCAATCAGGACATCTTGGATCTACACAAAAACAAAGAAAAAAGTGAAATGTAGAAAAAATAGAAAGAAAAAAATAAAAAGAAGTTAAATTATTATTTTATCTACTAAATTATATTCTCCGGCAACAGCGCCAAAAACTTGACACATTTACAAAGTGGTTTTTTACTCCCAAGTATAAGAGTGTCGAAGTAATAAAATAACCCGGTAAGTTCGGGGTCGATCCACAAGGAATAGATTTAGTAAAATAAAATAATAATTTGAGGGAAAATAAAAATACTGAATTATTTGAAATGATTGACAATTTCTAAATTGGACTGCAACAATAAAATAAAATAATGGGGCAAGTGGATCCACTTTTAGTATTTCAAATTTAGAGAAATCTTACTTTTTATAATATATAAATTGTCATATTACCCAATTAATTTATTTCATGAATTAATTATGCCAAAACATATAAAACCAGCCATAAAGGCAGTGATAATATTTGTCTATAACAAGTCCAGTTAGGTACTCAATTATACCAAATAAATAAAACCAGCCATATAGGCGGTAACAAAATTTGTCAATAATTAATCCAGATTTAAATTAAATATTAGTCTTTAGATTACAATTCATATATTATAATATCAATAATATTAATCTATATTCTTATATTAAGAGTTTCACCCTTTACCCCAGCATGATGAAATTAACTACTCATGATTTAAATAAAAACACACATAATGTTATTAATGAAAGAAAAAGAAATTACAAGAAAGCTTGAAAAAATAAAACACACAAGATACCCTCTCTCAAATGCTACAAGAGAACTTTGAAAGAAAATATGAAAAATTAAGAGCTGAGCATCCTCTTATTTATAGAGGATGCTCAACTCTTCAACAATTGCAAATTGAAATTGTTGAAGACAACTACATGTGGAGGGTCCATCCACCGAAAGATGGATGACAACCCTCCACCGATTTTATTTTTAATAATTACATATAATACACTTTGGATTTTTCATCAATTTCGATCTGAAAACTTCAGAATTAGAAATCTTTTAAACAGAAAAGTTGTATATATTTGAATCTTCTTTTATCTGAAACTATAATCGTCTTAATCCGATATCGGATTAAAAAGTTATGGCCAAATTACGAAACTTGCACAGGTTTCAAATTTCAAAAATTGTACAATGTTAGAACTCTCTTTTAAGTTTTTGCCCTCCAAAATACAAATATCTTATTTTTCTAGTTATGCATCCAAAGTATTATTTCACTTACATAAGAAATAAAAATTACAATAAAAATATATAAAACATAAATTTAATTATTATTTTATAAATGTGATAAATTAAGGGGATTAATGAACTTATAAATGTAAAATTATTAGTTTCTCTTTTATTAATTGTACACTTTTCAATATTCATCAAAGTCCAATAATAAAATCACAATATATTGTGTGCCTAAAGCTATGGCATATGGCTGTGCACGGTCAAGTTTGGTTCAGTATAATTAAGAAAAATTATAATTATAAATTAGTCAATTTAAAAAAGCTTTTAAAATTTTCTTTTAAAAAAAATAATGGGCTTAGTTCCATTCATTTTTTTTAGTTTGTTAACAATAACAATAAAAAAATTAGTAACAATCATTAATATAACATTTATTAAAAAAAAATTACACTATAACTCTTCTAATCGTCACAACTGCACCAATATAAGCTGTTGATGGTGGTTTTTCACCTGAGAAATGTTTAAATACCAAGAAGAGGTAGAATGAGTATTGTACTTAGCAAAAAATGGATAAAAAAATGCCTAGAGGCATTGACACATAAACAGAGTTTGACAAAAGGACCCGACCCTGTTGTATAAAAGAGTTAACCCAAAAGGCAGAGCATGTTAAAGATGGAGTGAGTTATCATACCGACCCGACCTAGTGAAGGGATGCTGGATTTATGGTTATTAGAGAATTTATTGAGCCCGACTTGATGATGTTCATGCATGCCGACCTGGCCTAGTTGAGAAACCTAGATGAAGCTTTGATAAGTATCATCTACCTCGATATACCGACCTGAGAAATGAAAATGGGATCACATGCCAATATGTATTTAAGTTATATGACATATGCCCTAAGTGAGGAGATGAGCTTCTAGAGGGCTAGATGACATGACATATGCCATATCTGGGATTTTGGGCTTCTAAAAGGCTAATGATGATAGAAGTTGATCAAAAACTCATACTGGAAGAAGACTATCAGCTATTCATATGATAGAATAGCGCTGGAGCAGTTGAGTCATAGGCTGTCACATCAACAAAACGTATAGCAATGGCTAAAAGTTGTAATGATATGTTTCTATTGACAGAGGTGGTTTAGCCTAGTGGCAGTACAACTGTTTGTTGAGTGGTTGGGGAAAGCAACATAGTGGCGATGATGGTCTGGTAACGATGGCTGACATCATGGGTTGATAGAATAGTGGATTTGGGAGCCTATATAAAGGAGTTGAAGTCTTAGATTCAAGGGTTAGAAAATTTTGCATCTCATCACTTAGAGATAAGCTGAGAGTTGAAGAGTTAGTGATAGATAGATAAAGAAGGTCAGCACCCGACCACCTAAGAGATTTATTTCGGGCTTATTATAAGACCCGAGGTGCTTATTTTTGTAATTTTATATCCCCCGTACTTGTAGCTCTGGTCGGTCTTAACCCCGAATAGGAATAAAATTCACCCTCTTTCTCCCGTGGACGTAGGTTGGAGCTACTCTTCGTTGAACCACGTAAACTCTATTTTTTCTTGTCTGCTTACTAAATTTATTTTTGGTTCCCTAATAACCAAATAAATTTACTGCTTGAGGGAGATTTGTTCTAGGGGTTAATTTCCTATATTGCCATTGGAATGAGAAATAACCGTCAATAGTTGGCACTGTTTATGGGGGAATAGTATGAAAAACAGCAAACACACTAAGATGATGGTAGGAGAGAGAAACCATAGAGCTTTAGAGACTTCCACGACGGAGTGGATGAAAAAGATGGAAGAGAACTTACGGTTGGAAAAGGAGAATGCACGAAACGAAAAAGAGGTAACCCTGGCCTTCATGAAAATCATGGTGGAAAAGATTGAGAAGTTGGAAAGGAAAACAGGAGAACATGCACAACGGGGCCTAGTAGAAAGAGGGAAGAAATTGCTAGTGAGGGTAATACAGACCCTAAGTCGCATGTAGAGAAATTTATTTTACTTATGAAGATTCAAGACATGGTCAGAGAGGCAATTTGCAAGGTATTCCCGCAAACCCTGGAAGGCCCGACCAGCTTATGGGTCAATAATCTAACACAATGAAGTATCAACAGCTTCTTCCAGCTAAGGAAATTCCTTGTGCGCTATTTCAATGGGGCATGTGCAATGAAGAAGACAGTTGGATCGTTGAGGGTGATGACGCAGCGGGATGCTGGGCCACTGAATTGTTTTTGGATAGATACCACAATTTGATAATAAAAGTAAGGGCGTATGAGTCCTCAAAAGCGTTGAAAAGTTCTAAAGAGGCTTTAAGGGTTGGGAGATTGTGGTCTCATCTCAAGATTCAGGAAGTTCCGGACTATGAACAGCTTTGGAACATGCCAAGGGGTTTGTGTTGTTAGAGGAGAAGTAGAATATAACCCGATGAGCTCGAGAAAAGATGAGCCAAGGAAAGAAACTTGTCGGGATGATGCGATGGATGGAAAAGATCGGGCATGATGAGGCAAGGATTCAAGCTCATAAATCAGGGGCAACTCATTGTCCGAAATGAGACTCTAATTCTAAGTTGCGCATATTGCGAGGGGCATGACTTACATGGCCCTCAACAAGCTATTATCCTAGATAGTTCGAAAAATACAAGACAAAAGGCAGCTGACAGAGCCCGACCCGAGAAGGTTCTCAATAGAGAAGAAGAGAAACAAGGCATATTGCTCTCACCATAATACAAAGTGACATACCATAGAGAGCTGCAGAGACTTGTAAGAGCAGGTTGAAGATATGATCAATAATGAATACCTCTAGGAATGCATCGACCACAATCCCATGAGGGCGAGGGGGTGTCGGTAGTAGAGGTCATCATATCGGGTGTCTATCATATGGAGCATCTGAATGGCACCTGGCTCAGAAAGCCATGGAATGTGGAGCTGTAGCGGGAGCGTTGTGATAAAGTCTTTCTTGAAATGACCCACAAAGAGTTGTAAGATGGACGGTAAGACGTTTCGGGTCAATCACAGCCATTGAATGCGAATGAAAGGTTTGGATTAGAGCCACGAGCTCAGTTAATTACAGCTATTTTGACGGGCGAATCACAAATGGATGACATCTGACGTGTTAGGGGAGACGAAGCGAAAACAGAGTTGATGGATGTGATAGGCATTTAAGGAAGACCATTATGCCATCACATTTTCATAGGGACGATTCAGAAATCCTAGGAAATATTTTTGAACTGACAGTGAAAGAAAGACAATCGTCACCAAAAGGGAATCTTTGGCAATATATGGAGCAACCTGACCAGAGGTATATAAATTTGGGGAGAGCTGAGGCTATATGAAGTTTTCAGAAGCTAACAACCCAATAACGTTGGGTCGGTCTGCACCACTGTATTTTATAAAGTTCCCAGCGTCAATTCACTAACTCGTTGATACCGAGAACTAAGGGACATATGTTGATGGTATTTTCACCACGAGGAAGGTTCAAATACTAAGGAGGGGCAAAATGGGTATTGTACTAAGCCAAAAATAGATAAAAAAAAAGTCTTAGGGACCTGAAGACATAGATGAAGTTTAACAGAAGAGATTAACCCTGTTGTACAGAGGAGTTCACCCAAAGAACAGAACGCGTTAGGTTGAAGTGATTATCAAACCGACCTGACCTAGTGAAGGAATGATGGATTTTGGGTTATTAGAGAATTTGTTGAGCCGAACCTGATGATGTACATGTATGCCAACCCGACCTTGTTGAGAAAGCTATAATGAGCTTTCATAAGTATCATTTGCCTCAGTATATTGACCCGATGAATGAAGATGGGATCACAGACCAATTTGTAATTAAGTCATATGACGTGTGCCCTAAGTGAGGAGATGAGCTTCTGGAGGGCTATGTCACATACTGTAAGCCCTATCTGGGATTTTGAACTTCTAGAAGGCTAATGATGACAAAATTTGATCAACAACTCTTAATGGAGGAAGAATGTCATCTATTCATGGGACAGAACAGTGCCAAAGTAGTTGAGTCAAATGATGTCGCGTCAACACAATGTGTAACCGTGGTTAAAGGTTTTAATTATAGGTTTCTTGTTGGGGCAGTTGTAGAATCCCGAGAGTCGGATCGATGCCCCGTGTAGCGAAAATGAGTCTAACCCGTGGATATCAAGCATAGGTGTAATTTTAAAATATTTAATGAAAATTATATTTCATTACAAATGTATAAGAAAATCCGGGGCTGAATCAGAGTCTCGAAACTCAAGAACGAGCAAAAACCAAATTCATCGCGCGAACTACCATGACGCTTGCGCTACAGTGCGCGCACTGCGCATATACACATTTTTTTATTTGTTTCTTTAAGTGTCTTCCACTCTCTGGAAAATTTCCAAAGAGCTAAAGGAATTATGGTCTATTACCCTAATTGTTTGCAACTCTCCCTAAACACTTCAAAAATACCCAAAATTAATTTTTAATATCAAAATCAACATCAACATATGTTATAGAATAAAAATCAAGTTTTTCAAAATATAATATATTTTTACAAAAACATAAATTTATTCTAAATATGCACCTGCGTAAATTTTAAATATAAAACACAAACCAAATTAGAATCTAACAATGAAGTGACTCGTGAACAATTCTAGGTCACCCAAAGGTGGTCAAGTGAATCCAGAATTGTAGCCTTAGCTCTAAGCTATATCTAGAGTTCCAAACTCTAATTTTATGTCTATGCCTTAGCTCTAAGCTATATCTAGAGTTCCAAACTCTAATTTTATGTCTATGCCTTAGCTCTAAGCTATATCTAGAGTTCCAAACTCTAATTTTATGTCTATGTCTAACATAAATATTTTGACCCAATTACAAGCATATTGTGTTTATACTTCCAAAGCATCCTAACACAATTAATTAGCCTAATTTCAACATTATGTATTTAATACATAATTCAACACTATATGTCTCACTAATGAAAAATATAGCTTTTGGAGAATATCAAACTTGCTTAGCAAGGTTGTTTCAAAGATCCAATCTACTTCTCCTTGTTTAAATGTTTGGAGAGCTTCCAAGGATTAGCAAGCTTGACTCCAAGATCCAATCTTGATTCCAATGCTAGCAAGTTTCACCCCAAGATCCAATATTGATTTCTCCTAGATGAAATATTGTAGAGACCTCACAAAACTTCTCTAACTTGTGCTAATTTCTCTAATTCTTACTTGTATTTAGCTTTCCCAAGCTTTTGCTTTTGCTTAATTAAAACATTCCTGAAGCTTGCTATTTATAGCAAAACTTAGGGAATTTTTGATTAATAAAAGTTGCAATCAACTTTTATGTGGGTTTAATATAATTTTTCCAAATATGTATAATTAGGTGTGATTAATCTTCATTATCTACCACTTTGATTTAATCCAATTAAATCAAGATAAGGATTAAGAAATGGATTAGTTAAATATTTACCACATTGATTTAATCCAATTAAATCAAGCCAAAACCACATATTATTACATACTTACAATTACTATAATATCCTCTAATGGTATAGATAATTATGTTTTTCAATTAAGCCATTGTGTAATTATTGAATTAATCTAATTAGGTCAAAGTAAATAATCAATGTTATCCAATAACACTTAATTATCTTAGTTGATAATTATAATATTGAATATTATCTTTTATAAAACTTAATCGGCTACCTAAGTGTTCAACGAGTACACTTCATATTGGGACTCTTTAAGTTCAGACATGTTCGTCATATAAGCCTAGCTAATATGTACGCAATTCGGCCACATCCAAATTCGCAAAGAACACGAACGATCTTTCTGAACTATACAAGTCAAGGTCATCACATATATTTAATAATCCCTCAATCGTAGGTTGTCCGAGCTATGCTTAGGAAACATAGAATACACCGTCAAGTTTCTGAGGCGCACATCTCATGTCGACATGTCTACGATTCTTCATAACTGATGTGATCCACCATAGGTGATCGAATTTGGCCAAAGCTTTAAGAATCGTGACTTTACTCACAATGATACTTAAACCCCTTATGGTACACATACAAGCCGACAGATTCTATCTTGCTTCGCACTTGATTACTGAGTGCATCGGTCCACACCCAACGAACATCTAGAGGTCGGACCATGAAAGATTTCTGACATACATGACATCAAAGTGTGGAAGATCTCATACAAAATCAATGTTATCCTATAGTCAAAGGATTACATATGTTACTCGACTCGAGAAGATTCCTATTAACGGTGGTGTGTACTTTCAACTATTAGGAATCACCCGTGAGTCCTTTAGTATTCGGTCCAACCAATACCCACACATCTATACAAGTTTCCAAAACTCATGGTACATCAGGTTAAACCATTAGAACTCCGGTTCCAATATACGACATGTGCTAGTCTTCTAAGTTATAGAAATTCAACCATATTCCAAAACCAACGACTAGAAATATATTTATATACTTTAAGAATAATTTACAATAGTAATACTTATCTCAATATCGAACCACCTAGTGTCCAGTATTACTACAAGACTATTATAAGATCGATGTCATTCTTAGCATATCTATACATCAATTTAATACTCATAATGACAATACCATTAATAAGGTATGAAACGAAAATGTAGTTATTTTATTAATAAATAATAAAATGTACAATTCGGATTGGCACTTCAAGCACCAACTCCAACATTTCTGTTGACAGGGGTGGTTGAGACTAGTGGCAGTACAACTGTTTGTTGAGTGGTTGAGGAAAACAACATGGGGGCAATGATGGTCTGGTTACAACAGCTAACATCATGGTTGGTAGAATAGTGGATTTGGGAACCTATATAAAGGGGTTGAAGTCTCAGATTCAATGGTTGGAAAATTTTGCATCTCACCACTTGGAGAGAAGTTGAGAGTTGAAGAGTTAGTGATAGAGAGAGAAAATAAGTCAGCACCCGACCGCCTGAGAGTTCCAGACTTATTTTAAGACCCGATGTGCTTATTTTTCTAATCTTATATCCCCTCACTTTAGCTCGGGTCGATCTTTACCCCGAGCTGGAATATAATACATCCATTTTCTCATGTGGACGTAGGTTGGAGTCACTCTTTGCCGAACCACGTGAACTCTATTTTTCTTATTTGCTTGCTAAATTTACTTTTGATTTCATACTAACCAACAAATTCACTACTTGATGGAGGTTTGTTCGAGGGGATAATTTCTCATAATACCCTTGGAACAAGAAACAACCGTCAACATAAGCTTTTCATGAAATACAATTATCATTTAACTAATTTAAAATGTAACCAAAAAAGATCACACTAAAAAAATATTACGAAAATTTCATGAATTAATCATTATTAAACACTAAAACATAAAATACAATTGATTGAAAAATTAAGAAAATCTAATTATTCAGCTAGTTCGTTTATTTTTTAGTAGAAAACTGAACAATTAATTTTAAATTTTAAAAGCTATCGGTTTGATTTTTTCGATTTTTTTCTTTTTTGCACATCGCTTTCTAAAGTGGACAATATTTACTCGGTTGGTGGGCCTAGGCCGTTACAAATGATATCATAGACGACTCGCGACTCGATATGTGAATGGACATGATTTCATTCCGTATTGTCCCTCATGAGGACATGAGGTTTTAATGGGAGGATAATGTAATATCATCCCACATCGTTAGCTTGGGAGTTCTGGGACTGGTTTATAAACCATAGTCTCATAATTTAATAGATATGTTTTGAATTGTAAAGTTCAATATTTAGTCAGTTGATTGGCTTTGTTGTTGTTGTTGGCTGGAATATGCACTTTATCGAACGAGAGATAATAACTGATTTACCGTGTCCTCAAGGGGTGCGGCTTGATGGTGTAGGGCTCAAGATCTCACTTTGAGGTCCTGGGTTCGAATTCAGAGATTGTGTTTCTTGTAAGAATCTAAGACAGTCGGAAGTTTTACTTGCTCCGCTTAAGCCCGGAATGGATGGTTTGGCGGCGGTGTTTCCAACGTTTCCAAAAAAAAACTGATTTACCGTTCTAAATCGTTGATGTTTTCATGAATATACTTAAGTTGAGGTATGGCCAAATAAAAAAAAAAAAAAAAAAAACAAAAAAAAAAAAAAACAAAAAACAAAAAACAAAAACAAAAAACAAAAAAAAAAAAAACAAAAACAAAAACAAAAAAAACAAAAAAAAACAAAAAACAAAAAACAAAAACAAAATGCAGCTCATATACCCTTAGCACAATTTTGCTTCCCGAGTTGGAAGGTTTCTAACTCCCCAAAGTAATTTAAAAAGAAAAAAGAAAAACACAATATCACAATTATGTAACTCTTTAGTCTTACTCACAACCGCAGGTGAATCTTCTATGGGGTGTTGGCCCAACTCCACAATCTTGAGGTCACGAGAAGTGCTGTTAGTTTCTGAGAATAAGTGTCCATGTGGTAGTATCGAAAATCACAGTATTTTTTAAGGTTAAATTCTGTTGAGATCATTTAATAATATTGACGGCTGTTTTTTGTTTTAGGGACAACTCGGGAAAATTCACTCTATAATAAACTTCCTTTAAGCAGTGAATTTGTTTGGTTAGTTGGGAACCAAATATAAATTTGGCAAGCAAATAAGAAAGCACACAGACAAAACAGAGAATTTAACGTGGTGCGGCGGAATGGATCAAATCTACATCTACGGGTACAAAGGAAATAAAATATTTTATTACCACATTGGGTTAGACCGACCTCCTATTCTCTCTCTAACACGACGCTTTTTTTGAATTTTTATTGTTCTAAGAATGCTAAAATTGCCAGGATAACCATTAGCCAACTATGAGAATAAAGTTAACCAACCCCCCACCATTAGTCCTCAACTCCTTTATATGGTGCACTCAAACCCACTATTTCATCAACTCGTGACGTCAACCACGTTACCAAGTTATCATTGTGTACGCTCTCTTCCCCAATCACCCTACAAATAGTAGCTCTGCCGCCTGACACAGCCACTCTCTACCACCTGAATCTCATTAATTTACCATTTCTTGGTAACTATTTCACGTTCTGCCCAAGTGACAGCCTGTATTCCAACCACTCATACGCGGTTGCGTGTGTCAGTGAATAAATCTGAAGCCCTCTTCTGTCCCATCAGCCGTTGGCCTACTCCCATCTCATCAGCCTTTGGGAGGCTCAAACTTCCGTTTAAGGCTTACGTCGTCCGTACGTGAGCATAATGTTACAAACCCGACCTAAATCCTCGGGTCGGTACATCAAAACAAGTGACTTCCTTCCTTGCATCTATTAATAGGTTGGGTCGGCAGAGATGCCTTCACTTTCCTCACTTTCCCTTTGTAATTCCTGAACATTCTTGACAAGTGTTTGAAAACTCATGGGCTCAATCGTGGGCATCTGACTTGTATCTTCTAGTGATCACCTTCTTATGTTCCTTTGCTACTAATAAAAGCTTCATTGGGTGTATGTGACCGTGCCTCAGCTGGTTTTTCCCGAGCACTCATCCATGCTGTTACAAACCCAAAACCGACATCCTCGGGTCAGTCTTCAAATGTAACTGAATCTGATCTTCTGGTTGGGTCAAACGCCTTTGTTCCTTGGGCCTGGCCCTTATCTTCGCAAAGATCTTGGGCCCCTAGCTTGGTAAGTGAAAATCCCTTTATACCCTTCTCCATCTTTCGAATCTTCTCGGGTCCGAAAATCACCATCAACAAATAATATATTCAAAAGCGTTAGGTATGTAACATTCCCAACTGACCCTAAGTCCATAGCAAACTCCTCCTCTACCTATTATGTTTTGCTTATCATTAATTGATCTCAAAAACGGCTATCCAGAAGCATCCCTGATGACTATTTTGCTGCAATTCGATTTAATTCGGCATGCCCATTGTCACCATTACAGTTTGTTTCCAATCAATGCGAATAATTATATCATGAATTCAGTGGCATATATATACGACACTGGTAGTCTAGTAATTCTTTGACAGCATCATTATACAAGTAACAGGATTCCACCGACCCAACCAATCATGTGGAATTACATTAAATATAATTATTATTTATTTTAATTATTTTTTATTAATTTAACACACGTTGTAAGATATTATTGAATTGTTATATTGGTGACAGTGGTCTCTCGTTGCAAGGTAGAATTTTTCCTGATAATCATGCCCAGTCATATATATTACTAACAG
The DNA here is from genome assembly GCA_019454045.1 of Zanthoxylum bungeanum. Lineage (NCBI taxonomy): Eukaryota > Viridiplantae > Streptophyta > Magnoliopsida > Sapindales > Rutaceae > Zanthoxylum > Zanthoxylum bungeanum. The sequence goes on from SKCR01031791.1 coordinate 78,617, forward strand.
GTTCTTAAAAGCATGAACATATAATGATATATGTACCTTAGAAACAGTACAAATTAATTAAAATAGCAAAAGATAGCTACATATTAAATGTTGCAGCATAAAACTCTTGCCAAACCATCAGTTATCAATCCACATTTTTTTTTACAGCTGAGGCATCATCACTTCTCCCTTCAAGCTTTTGGATCTCTAGTACCCAAACGTGGTCCTCTTCATCATCCTGATGAATTCATCAGGGTTTACTTCTCCATCATCTGTATATTTCACAAAATATAAGGTAACTGGAAAGCATAAAACTATCATAAGAAAATCAGACAGAGAGTGTGATGTGTGCGTATATATACACTTCAAAATTCAGGAAATTAACAATAAAAGAAAGAAGGAAAAAGATGGAGGAAGAATCAAAATATCTCCTCTGCACAAAATTTGTTCCATGATGTGAAAAATGGTAAATATTATACAGTTAGTCACTACTGAATTTTGCATGCTAGCAGTAATCAGAATATCTACAAGATATGAATATCGCTGGCAGGCCACGATAAGAGATCATTTGTTTTAAAACGTTGGAAACCCCACCGTCAAACCACCCGACCCGAGTTTAAACGGAACAGGTAAAACCCCCAGCTACCCCAGGTTCTTACAAGAAGTGCACCCCCTGGATTCGAACCTAGGACTTGAGCAACCAAATCTTAAGCCTTATGCCACCAAGGCATACCCCTTCGGGACATACGATAAGAGACCATATTAAACTATTAAACATCTTTGCCTAATTCGAGTTGAGGAGGCTTAGACCAATCTATTTTCCGTTCATTTGACTTTCTAACATGATTCAACATGCATAACATTCAATATTATTACAATCATTGGCTCTTTATTCTGCATGTGAACTAATAGCCAAGTCAACAAAGAAGCCAGGCTTTGACATGACTTCTTTAAAGTGAAAATCAGGGCATTGAACAATTGTCAGAATCACTGATCTTAAACGAATTTGATTTGACCTAGAGACTGAGATGGTCAATTTGCACCAGGTAAGGAGACGGACTGAGAGAGCACATAACAGTAAAATAAATAAATAAATAACAGGTAATGAAAAATCACAATCTCCTTTGTGCACAATTTGAACTACTTGTTTGGTTTGAAAATCAATAGCAAAATAAATCCTATGCCGGCACGTTATAAAGAATAAAATTATATGCAGAACTTCATAAGAGTATGAGATCCTAAATAAGACGTTAACTTACGATCTCTGTCTGCGTCCTCAACCATCTCGTAAATTTCTCTGTCAGTGAAGTTTTCACCCAGCTCCTTCGCAATACGCTTGATATCTTCAACTGATATCTTTCCCTGCACATATAGGAATGAAGAATCAGCACTAATTTGCAAAGTACAGCCCAAAGGTCTAATAAACAGAACTCACATTGTTATCTTGGTCAATGACGTGGAATGCTTTCATGAGCTCTTCCTTACTATCCCTTTCTCCAATCTTAGCTGTCATCATATGTACAAATTCATCAAAATCAATTGCACCACTTCCATCCTTGTCCACGTCTGCAATCATTTGTTGGATTTGCTGTAATGACACAGAAGATCAATATGTTAAGCACAGAAGAATTTACATTACACTTGTATATACAAGGGCAATTCTCCGCCCCTGTAAACCAGAATTCAAAATCATAACTAGACAAATGAAGTGTGGAACCAGTAAATGCATTATGGAAAGAAGTTACCTCTTCGGTCATCTCGAAACCAAGGGCTCTATCATAAGAAAAATATAGTTTAAAATTTTAATATTCCATCACTGTTCAGCTTAAACTTAAAAGTATTCTTAACAATAATTTGATATCCATACCTCATGGCAACATTCAGCTCTTTGGCATCAATAGTTCCTAAACAAAACATCCAAAATAACAACTTAATAAAAAATTAGCCATACGAATTCAAGAAAAACACCAAATAATAGATCATTTCCAACCTGAGCCATCTGTGTCAAATAGTTCAAATGCTTCCTTAATCTCTTGCCTCTTCTGTTGCGATAACCCATGATGACGTCCTCTGGGTTTTTCTTTTCTAGATCCCATTCTATAAAGACTTGCCTGCCATGGTCATTACAAATTCATTTAAATACATCATCATACAATACATGAGTTACAACAAAAAAACAACTTTCATCAACTTTTAAGAAAAATGTAAATACGCGATAAAATTCACTACAAAAGCAACACGATGATATTGATCCAAGTCCCAAGAGTTCTCAAAAACTAATTGTGTATGTTCTATGGACTCCAAAAATAGCATGTTGCACTCATATAAAAGAACACAATGCTATTCTAGCACACTGTAATAGCCATAGATCTCAATAGCAGATGCTAGTGCTAGACATCAGCTTCATTGCTATGAAACAATCCCATGGAATGAAATCACTATTCAAAAGGGTCACGACATGATACAAAACCAAGTTATTTCTGCTTTTAATGACTCCGTTTGGTATAGCTTTTCAAATAGAGCTTCTTTAAGTAGAGTTTTTAATAGAGCTTTTAGAAGTAGAGTTTTTGATTAAAAAAATTTAGATGTTTGGTTGTGAGTGGAAGCTTTTATTAAACATTATAAAAATTAATTTATTGGATAAATTTTTTTAAGTCGTGTTATGAAAGAAATGAATTAATATTATTAAATTAATTAAGTGTATTATAGACAATTTAAATCATTAAAAAAAATGTCAATTTCTACTCACAAAAACCCAAATTTTGAAATTTTGTTAATAGAGACAAAATAGATTTTTTAATCCTCAAAAGCTCTACTTAAAATGCAACCAAACCTCACCGAAAATTTTGAAAAGAGCTTTTAAAATTAAAAAAGTTATTTTTACCTCTGCTAGAAGTCATACCAAACAGGCATGTATGCAGCTTTCATTAGCTATCAGATCAAAAAATATTCTTTCAAATTTTTTTTTTAGAACAAAGAACGCATACACTTTTGAATAAGCAAAAGAAACTGAAAGAACTTCTGGGTCATGATTTAACAAAAAATAAAAATAAAAAAATCTCACCCCATAAAATCTTTCGATTTTTGGTTTCAAAGTTGTTCAAGATCACAATTTATACATTAATTAAAAAAGTTCTCGATCAATTTTTACAAGATTTAAATAAAAATTACACAAAACTAAAAAACCATATCACCAAATTGTAATAAGATACATAATCACACAGAAATAATAGTACACAAAACGCACCATTGCCTTCGTCGACGAGATCGCACCGCGTTTCAAAATGAAAGGTAAAGAAAGGAAAGACGAGTCAAATTCACGGTCTTTTATTTGTTTTCTGAGATGTAAAGGCCCAAAACCAGAGCGGGATGCAGAGTTTAATTAAATAAAAGATGGGGGCTAAATAGACTGTATATTAGAAAGATTATGGGCCTTAATGGGCTCGGATGATCTTAATATGGGTTCAAAAAGCAGCCACAATTCTGATCAAATTATCATTGTCCCCCTTTGCAGCTTCAAGTAATAAGCCCAAAACATACATCGACTTTGCCTCGCATGCAGCGTTAGCAAGGCCACTATACCTCCAAACCTGTTTTGCAAACTTACAAAAGAATAAGGCATGAAGAACATCCTCCACAACATCTGTGACATATATTTTTAATAATCATTTTCTTTTTCCACAAATTGTCTATAGTGGGCAATAAGTTTTGAGCCGCTCTCCACATAAATATCTTAACATTCTCAGGCAAATTTAGCTTCCAAATGACATTCCACTGCATTTTACTTGGGTCCGAACAATAAGGATTTTCCAAATACTTCATTCTAAGGACTACTTGATATCTTGACCGTGTATTCCCCTCTTTTGTCATAATGTCAGCAGATTCGGTCTTCTTGAGGTGTTCTTGGCAGAGGCATGCTGCAAATGGTGTCAACATCTTCTTGATCAAAATAATTCATGAGTAGCTCCATATTCCATTGTCCGCCGACTGAAATCAATTGAGATACTAAGCTATCTTCATGTAGTCTGCAGGGAAAATTGGTTTAAAGGTAATTGGCCCGGAATCCAATTACTACTATACACTTTAATTCTCTGTCCATTTCCAACTCTTCATCTCCCTCCTTGCTGGATGACCCCTCTACCCCAATAATACTCCTCCAAACATACGAAGGGTTTGAGCCTATATTAGCTTCCAGAAAATCTGAGTTTCTAAAATATCTGGCCTTCAGGATTCTTGCCACAAGTGAGTCGGGTTTCTGCAAAATCCTCCAATTTTGCTTTGCCACCAATGCGTGATTAAAACTAGAGATGTCCCTAAACCTCATACCCCATCTACTCTTGGCAATAAACATCTTCTCTCACTTCCTCCAATGAATATTTCCCTTTATTGGAGTAGAACCCCACCAGAACTTAGCCACCTATCTTTGAATGTCATCACATAAACCTTGTGAGATTTTGAAAACACTCATAGGATAGGCCGGAATTACCTGAGCTACCGCCTTAATGAGGATTTCTTTGCCTCCACTTGAGAACACTTTACTGTGCCAACCTGTAATCTTATTCATAACTCTGATCTTTATGTCGTTAAAAAAGATTTCTTCCTCATACCAACAATTGCCGGCAAACCCATATATTTTTCGTGTCTTGCTACCACCTTAAGTTGAGTATTTCCTTGATCAACTCTATTTGATGTGTCATACATTCCTACTGAAAAACATTGATGATTTCTCGAAATTGAAAATCTGCCCAGAGGTTTGAGCGTAGTCATCCAATATTCGCTTAAGGTTTTTGCATTCTTGAACATCAGCTCTTGTAAAAATGAGACTGTCATCTGCAAAAAGTAGATGAGAAATTTGGAGCTCTCTGCTGAAATGAAGTCCATGAATCAGTCTTCTATCCTCAGCTTACTTCAACATATTAGAGATACCTTCTACACAAATATGGTGATAGGGGGCATCCTTGCCTAAGCCCCCTATGTGGTTTGAAAAAGCCTCTTGCTTGTCCGTTAATCACAACCGAGAAAGAGAAGGTAGAAATGCAATCCATTACTTGATTAATCCAACGGTGGGAGAAACTATCACAATCATGCTCTCTTTCAAAAAATCCCACTCAACTCTATCATAAGCTTTACTAATGTCCATCTTTAGAGCTATCCATCCCTTTTTCCTCCCCTTAGCTCCTTTTATCTTGGGCAGACATTCATACCCTATAATCACATTATCGGTTATAAGTCTTTGAGGGATGAAAGCACTTTGGTTAGGAGCAATCAGCTCGTGAAGGCAATTTTTCAGTCTATAGACAAAGTTTTCGCTATTATCCTGTATATCACATTACACAAGCTAATAGGTCTGAAATCACTCACTCTGCAAGGTTTTTCGGTCTTAGGAATAAAGACTATATGTGTGTGGTTTAAAGAGCCGAGATTACCTCTTTGATTCAGCACATGAAGGCACGTTTGGATCACTCGCCGCTTGACTGATGCCCAATGTTTCTGGAAAAATGATGCTGGCAACCCATCTGGACCGAGGGCTTTCGTAGGGTTCATCTGCATCAGGGCATTGGTAATTTCCTCTTCAGTAAAGGAGTTTTCCAGAAAATCTGCCATCTCCGATGAAACCTTCCTCGTCATTCCTTGCAAAACCTCCTTAATATGCCCTTGACTTGGTCTAGTGGATGTAAACAAAACTGTGAAATAATCACAAATTAGCCCTTCCAAGCCTTCTTCATCCTCAATCCATCTTCTATTGTTGTCGTACAACCCTACAATTTTGTTTTTCCTCCTTCTTGAAGACGCTTTAGCGTGAAAAATATGGTATTCTTGTCACCCGCTTTTAGCCGGTCCACCCTTGATCTTTGCTTCCACTAAATTTATTCATCCATCAGGTATCCATCAATCTGTGCTTCTTCTATGGGATGTGCTTAACGGTGGCTGTCTTGCATTTAGGAATTTCTATATGTATTTCCTCATATTAATTTTTCAACCTATACCCGTCAGGCTCTCTCACTATTAATGTGGTTTATGTAAACGAATTAATAATATATCAAATCACGAGTTTGGTTTTAATTTTTTATTTGTTTGAAAACCTCCGCCTCCAAATCACCAGACCCAAACTTAAGCGGAGCTCGTAAAACTTTCAACTGCCTCAAGCTCTTATAAAAAATGTACCACATATACTTATGACAATCAAGTTGTTAGTCATTTGCCACCAAACCAAAAAATATATATATATATATACATATTGGTTTTAATTTATTTTTGGGCTGTGACCAATCATTCATTTTGTTTAGGAATTACACGAGGTTGATTTTATTTTTTAGATCATGAAGTTTTGTCATTTGATCATGCAATTCAATGGTGAAAATGATGGTTATTTTATTATTTAGTTTATAAGATATGTGATGTGGTTATATTTTATCTATTAATTCATTAATTTTTTTTACTTAATTTAAAGTTAGTTTATAATTTATTTTATCTTAATTTATTTTATTGTGTGAATTTAAATAGATTTGGAAATAAGCAGTGAAAAAGTGTAATAAAAGTTGTTAATTGGGAAATTATCATGCGACAAGGAAGACAATTAAAGAAATAATTTAATTTGGAAACAGATTAAATTAGAAGAATTAAAAAGTGAAGAATCCTAAAATATTGAGAATTTATTTTAAGTCATTAGGGCTGAGATATTATAAAAGGATACACGTGACAAAGCTATGAGGAGAGAGTTTTCATAACCTAAAATTACAGCCTCCAAATAGATTTTCTGAGGGAAAAGCCAAGAACACATCAAATGAGCACAACACAAGAACTCAACAGGAAGAAGCGAAGAACTGGCGATCTCGATAGAGTTTCTTCTTTCCTTTACTTCTTTAATGTTTTATTTATCTTTGTTTAATTATTTAGAGTTTCTGAGCATGTGTAGTAACTAAACCTCTAATCTGAGGTTGTGATGAAACCCGTATTTATGAACTTATAAATTGATTTTCTTATATTCTGTGTGATGTTTTGGTTTATTTATTGAATCTTATACTTAATGCTTCCTGTTGCCTGATCACTAATAGGATTGATGTGGTAAACTTAGATGAACTTGACAAATAAATTTTAGGTTTAGCCTCAGATTCAATAGCACACGATCTCATCTTAGGGATTTCCCTCCATGATAGAAATATAGTTGTAGGGCGGGTGTAGCCATAATTGGAACTTGTTCGTAATGAGTTTGAGGTGATTTATTTGACATAGAAATATAGTTAATTAAGTTACTTTGGATATTTTCATTCGACTATCGAAAGAGGCTTAGTGTTCCAGGTTAATAAAACAATATATTACATAAATATAGGATAACCAATTCATCTTTAAAATAATATTGGGTGGATTCACAACCCTGAATGTTTTCTCTCTGTGATTATCTCTATAAACTTCCAATTTATATTTATTTGCATTAGCCTTAGTTCAAACATAAATTAAAATCACATTTAATTTTAATTAGATACTCATAGGTAATTAGTCTTAATAATTAGTAACATAGGTGATAAGTCCTCGTGAGATTGATAAATTGTTATACTACTTGAGCGATACGTGCGCTTGCGTAACGTGTGAAAATCGTAATCAAGTTTTTGGCGCCGTTGCCAAGAACTTATTATAACCTTTATTATTAATTTGAAGCCTAAGTACTTTACTAGTGTCTAGTCGTTTTTATTTTTTATTTTATTAATTTTCTCATTCTAGTTCTAAGTAAGGTTCTAGTGTTGTTATATGAAACGAAGTAAAAGCTGTGAAATCCTTCTGCTTGACCTAAAAATCGAAAGAATCATCCGACAGTTGAGAAGGGATAAATGAGAAGATCAAGAAGTGCAGCTCAACATGAATAATCGGGAACCTGAACCTTTGGAAGAAGCACCACCAATTCTCATTCGGGATAGAACAATCATTGTGGTTGACGGGTTCATCTCTTGCATTGTCTTGCCACCCCTGCCTGCAAACACATGCGATATCAAGACATGTATTCAAATGATTCAACAATTGGTACAATTTGGGGGGTGGTGCACTGGAAGATCCAAACGCCCGCATCAACAGCTTCCTGAAAAGTGTGCGTCACTTTTAATTATAATCGAGAGGCAGAGGAAGCGACGCGCTTGCACGCTTTTTCATATTCCTTAAGAGATATAGCGAAAGGATTGCTAAATTCACTACCAGTAGGGTCCATCAGAACTTGGGCAGACTTAGCAATAAAATTCCTCGCAAAATACTTTCTCCCAGCTAGGACTGCAAAATTAAGAAATGACATCACATCCTTCGTGCAATATAACTTTGAAACTCCTTACGAGGCATGAGAGAGGTATAAGAAGCTACTACGGAAGTGCCTCCATAATGAGATTTCTAAATGGTTTCAAGTATAAACTTTTTATAATGGGCTTAGTAGGATGATAAAGTCCACCGTGGATGCAGCCGTGGGAGGTGCACTAATGGGAAAATGGGAACACCAAATATGAGATTTAATAGAATAAATAGCTAACAATAATTCATTGTGGCCAACAGATATGAATATATCCCAACGAGTAGCAGGCGTACATGAGGTCGGGCTCAATCCAGTTGTTAGTGCCAAACTCGATCAAATTTGCAAATGCCTAAAGGTCTTGGGTATGCAAGCTCTGAATAATGCTGGTGCCACGGGTACATGATATATGGGAGGATCGAATAGGGAGCCACATAATCAATATAGTGAATCTGTCAACTATGTGAACAACTTCAACAGGCTAGGCCATAACCCTTATTCGAACAACTACAATCCTAGATGGAAAGATCATCCAAATTTTGGGTGAAAAAATAACCAAGGGGCATGACCACATGATATATCACATGGCCCGCAGTAGAACAAAGAAGCTATTCAAGAGATCAAGCTACCCATGGAAGAGCTACTAATACAAGTGGTGAATCACAACAAGCTTCTTATAGAGCAAACCGTGGAAAATGCCAAGAACACTACAAGATTAGAGGCATTAATATACTGTCAGGCCACTTCTTAGAAGACACTAGAGAGTCAACTAGGATAATTGAAAAGTGGGAAAAACTACAGACTATTGGGTGCCCTCCTAAGGGATACAGAACCTAACCCGATGGGCCGGAATAATGAGTCATGCAACGCTATCACACTAAATAGTGGGATTGTCATTGACAAGGACAACAGAGTAGACCGACTGAAAGAGAATGAGGCAGAGTCAACCAAAGAAAAGAGGAGAGAAGAAGGAAAGCCTGAAGCGGCAAACCCAACAGAGTATCTGCCTCCTCTATACCCTCAACGTTTGTAGCAACACAAGCTAGATAACCAGTTTTCAAAATTCTTAGAAATCTTCAAGCAACTGCACATCAATATTTCTTTCGCCAATGCCTTAGAGAAAATGCCCAACTATGTGAAGTTTTTGAAAGAAATCTTGTCAAAGAAGAGGAAGCTGTGTGAGTTTGAAACTGTGGCCCTCATCGATGAATGTAGTGCAATTATACAGAAGAAGTTACCACATAAGCTAATGACCATGGTAGTTTTACTATACCATGTATCATTGGTAACCATTACTTTGGTAAAGCTCTATGTGATTTGGGTGCGAGCATCAACCTAATGTCGTTGTCCATTTATCAGAATTTGGGTTTGGGAAATGCGAGACCAACAACAGTTATGCTACAACTAGAAAATAGATCTCTCACATACCCTCGAGGCAAAATAGAGGACGTGTTGGTAAAAGTAGACAATTTAGTCTTTCCCGCGGACTTCATAGCTTTAGACATGGAGGAAGATAGTGAAGTTACTATCATCCTTGAATGACTCTTTTTAGCAACAGGCAAAATATTGATCGATGTGCGAAAGGGTAAGCTGACTATGTCAGTACAAGATCAAGAAATGTCTTTTCATGTCTTCAAAGCCATGCCATGCCAGCAAAATGATGAAGAATGCCACATGATAGATAGCATTGGTGATGAAAGCCCAGAAGGGGTCAACATAGATCACCGCCATGATAGGTTTGAAATGAAGCCACCGTAAACATTCTGTGCAAACAAAAGAACTGATGAGTTACATATGTATGTTGGCAAATCACCACCACTCGTAACACATGAACCGTGGATGGAGATGTTTGTTGAACTGTTGATAGATCATGAGGGATAGTACACAGACAGAACACTACCGCATAACGCTCAGCTCATGCCATCCTGTGAGCAACAAAGGAGCGAGCATTGGGCGATCATATCTCGGTCTACTAAGTTAGCAAGGGAACCACCATGACCAATTGGGTGGTTACGTCTGATTGAAGACGTTAAACTTAGCGCTAGCGGGGAGGCAACCCTCGCAATTATGTTTAATTTCGTGATTTTATTTATTTATTTTTTATTTTTATTTTTATTTTCATTTTTATTTTTATGTGTTACTTGTGTGTTTCATAATATTGCATGTGTACTTATGCAGATACTGACACAAACCATCCACTCCGTACGGTTGGAGTTTGCTAAGATATTGAGCCAGGAGCTCGTCGCGCTGCTACATGTGGCGTCGCGACTCGGGACCTAAAGGCGTCGAAGAATGGTACACCTCATGCACGGTAGTGTTGTTCCTCTCTCTTATACTTTAAGTTTATTTTACATTGAGGACAATGTAAATTTTAAGTTTGGGGTGTGTGCATGTGTTGTGTTAGTTAATTCCTGCTATAAATTTTTTTTTATCCTGTGGTAATGAAACATAGTTCACATGATGAGTTTGTTTGCTTTATGATGCTATCGTAGAAATGATAAGTGCTCAATTTACTTTTATCTGATGCCTTGAATAGTTTATCTAGGTTAGACTCGTATAACTACACAATAGTTTTCTAGTAGTAAGAACCTACGTTGTTGGCAATGTGACTAGTTTGAGAAATTACTTTCTGATGAATGACTGTTTTCCTAGATGTCTATCTTTGTTTGCTAGTGTTATGATGTATGGTATGGTTGAAAAAAATGAAAAAAACAATAGAAAAGAATGGATGTGAAAAAAATTAATAAATAAATAAAAAGAAGAAGTTAAACCACCTATAATCGATAAACGTGAAGCTACCCATGGGAGAGTGTTAGGACCATCATGAGGAGAAATGCTACCTTAAAGGGTAGGTGTGTGAAAAAAAAAGAAAGAAAAATAATATCGTACCATACTAAGTAAGGGTGGGCATCGGATCGGATCAAATCAGATCCGATCCGATTATTTAATCCGATCGAATAGAGTTGAAGCGGTTCGACGGATTTCGAATCCGATGGAATTTTATCCGATCCGATCCGCTCGATTTTTTTTATTTAATATGCAAAACGACGTCATTTTGGAGTATTTAAACGACGTCGCTTTGCTAAGTTAATTATGGTTCATTTTCCAGTCTTCTCTTCTGAGTCTGACTCTTCTTCACTTCAGCACAGCACATCAGTCTTCAATCTTTATTTCACAGTTTTCATTTTCACTCTTTACTCTTTACTCTCTTCATTCTTGATCTCTTCATCGCTCTGATTTTCTTGTTTCATCTCTGCGGGTTATCATTCATCATCGGCCATCGCTCTGATTTTCTTGTTTCATCTTCTCTAAGGGGAAATCGTCGAATCGAAGATTCAAGAAAGTAAGTTACCTTCTTCATTTGTAAAATTAGGGATTTTTTATAGTGTTAATTGCGATAAATGAATATGCAATGTGGAAAAAATTGGTGTTTATGGGTGTTTTGTTCGCAAAATTAGGGATTTATTCCGTCTTTTGATGATTCGTTGAATTGAATCAATTGATGTTTATGGGTGTTTTGTTTGCTGATCTGATAGGGTGATTGCATATTTATCCACAAATATATGCATTTTACAAATGCATGTAGAGGAATGTGTCTATGGACGTCTTCATCTGTATTACAAAACTGTGCCTCCATGGCTCCATGTCGTGCTTTATGGCACCATTGTTTAAGCATCCAATGCCTTCATGTCATGTAATTGTAATATATAGTAAGAAAAAATGGGTAAAGCATCAAATAGCATTGTAGTTTTAAGGGACAAAAATGCATTACATCCTGCAAGCAAATTAATACCATTTTTGTTCTTTTTGGTCTCCGTTTAGAGTATAATCATACATTACTCACCATCTTTATGTTGAGCTGGCTGTTATCTTCCAGGATTAAATATATTCTTAGCTTTGAGTTGAATTTTAACAATTCTTATGATGTTTGGCTATCCTTAGCTAAGCAATTTGGTACACAATCTCATGCCAAAGTTATGAATCTTAGGTCAATGCTCACTGGTACTAAGAAGGAATCACTTAGTATTATAAATTATTGTTTAGATTTTAGCTATAATCTTGGCAATAGTTTTAATCAATTTACTAGTTATGGAATTGGTTCTGGTCAAGGCAACTGTAGTGGTCATTGGAGTGGTAATGCTATGAGTCAGATGATGAATAACAAAGGCAAGAGTTCTGATAATGCAAATGTCAATCCTTTTGGAAATTTGAAGAACTTTCAAAGAAATAACTCAAAGCCTACTTGTCAAATTTGCCACAAAACTGGTCACACTGCAAATGTTTGCTGTGATTTGGAGGAGTTTCTGGTTTCAAGAGCCTACATACCACCACCTAATAGAAACATATAAGCTTTTGTTTCACCTATAATGAGATTTGCAAGATTCATACTAGCTTTAAAAACCTGGCGCATAATGAACATCCTCTTTTGCATGACATAGCCATATCTATGAAGATGAAGTTTGATAATTATTGGGAGACCACTGCCAAAATCAATAAATTATTGATTGTGAGTACTATTCTTGATCCACGACGTAAGATGACATTTGCCTCTATTTGCTTTGGTATTCTTTTTGATAATGATGATGTGAAGATAGAGGAAATAAGAAAGTTTACTAGAGATTTATTGAAAAGATTATATGATATGTATAATGATTGGTATGGCACAAATGGGTTGTTTGTTGAGAGTGATGGATCAAGGGCTGGGGGTGTAACTGGTGTTGGTGGAGATGGATCTAGTGCTGGTATGACACAATCTCAGCCGTTTGTTAGACCGTGAGCACATGATAGAGTGCGTAAGCACAATACAAATGTGCAACCTGATGATCCATTTCAAGTTTTTCAGACTAGTCATGCAATGCATCAAGATGATAGTACTGAGGTTGAAGTGTATTTGATGGAACCCTATGAGACTAGTCGGGACCCTAGCTTTAGTGTTCTGATGTGGTGGAAAATAAATACTGGTAAGTATCCAATTTTGACTAGGATTGCTCGTGACATTTTTGCAATGCCGGTATCGACAGTGGCATCTGAATCGGCATTTAGTACGGGCGGTCGTGTTCTTGATAGTTTTCGTAGCTCATTAACTCCCGTTATGGTCGAGGCTCTAATATGCACTCAAAATTGGATAAGAAATAAGCTTACAATTGACAAAACCAATGAAGTTGAAGCCATGCTATTGGAGGCAGAGTACTACGAAAAGCTTGAGGAAGGTAAACAAATTTATTAATTAGTTTTTTAATTTTTATAGTGAATACCATATAATGCAAACTTACTAACTTAGAATATATATATTTTTTTGTATTTTATTTGAAGAATATCATAAGTTACAATCTGAATCACAATCACTGGATCATGTTGTTGGCAACAGAGTTTGAGTCCAATTATCTTGAAGGTACAATTTTGACAAAGTTCTTTTTTTCTTTGATTATTTATCTGAATAACAATCTCATTAAAGATTATCACAATACTTGTTTACAAACATTTATTATTGTCATGAACTGGTTTTTAATGCCTTGGTGTATCATAAGACACATATTACTATCTGGAATTTGGTGTATAATATTTGGTCTTTGATGAACTTACTGCTTTGGGTGGCTTTGCTTTCTACATTCTTTTCAAATTTTTTTTGATTCATATACTTATGATTCTCTGTGTAATCACTTCTATTTAGTTTTATTACGTAATTACAATGACTATTAGATAGTAAGGTTGATATCTTATGTTAGATTTGGAGCATTTGTCATTGAAACCAGAAATTGCAAGAAATTTTCAAAATGTTGATAGAAATTTTCATCTTTTGCAGGCGTGATGGTGGTGACTCATGAGAAAGATTTTGTGTTACACTTTTGTTAACTGTTGGATGTTGGTGTGCTGGAAGTGGAAGGGCACTGTGGATAGTATTGTGGATTGATCTTGTGGTCATGTAACTCATGTTGTTATTGTTGATCTTGTGGTCATGTTGGCCAAAACTAGATTATGCTTGCAGTTGTCATTGGCTTGTGTTGATCTTATGGTCGTGTTGTGTGTACTGTGTAGTGAAAATTTCGGCTTTTCTTTATGATTGTAGACTAAAACCAGATTATGCTTGCTTGCAGTTGCCATTGGCTTGTGGTCATGTTGTGTAATGTGTCATATGTGTAATGTGTACTGTGTAACGAATTCGGAATGGATCGGATCGAATCAATGCGATCTGAAATAATTCGAATCGGATCGAACCAATCTGATCCGATATAAGATGATTTTGGATCGAATCAGTCTGATCCGAAATCATTCGAATCAGATCGAACCAATATGATCTGATACGATATTTATCGGATCGGATCGAGTTCGATAAGAAAATTATATCCGATCGAATCAAACTTCTCTGCGTATTTTGGATCGGATCGGATTCAGATTTGGTTCGATCCGATCCGAATCCGATAATGCCCAAGGCTAATACTAAGCCAAAAAAAACAAATAAAACTATATTTTGAGATATCTAGGTTGGTTTGACCCATCAGATCCCAATTTTTAAGATGAAATCATTAAGTTGACTTACTTGAGGATCGAGCTGTGACTATACCTTCACACATACACTGTGAATTTGGCTTAGATAATTTATTCAAGAATTTAGATTTGAGTTATGTTGGGTACTTTGAAGATTTTTGGTTGTCGTTACTAAAACATTCTCTGATGACAATATTATGTGCAACTCCCAAGACAATTTTATTAAGTTATTTAATTTTTGTATTTGTGTGTTATTGCATATGTGTGTAAATGACGTTTATAAGTGTCATCGTTGTAAGCCCTCACTAGACTATAACTCGTCC
Organism: Zanthoxylum bungeanum; assembly: GCA_019454045.1. Taxonomy (NCBI): domain Eukaryota; kingdom Viridiplantae; phylum Streptophyta; class Magnoliopsida; order Sapindales; family Rutaceae; genus Zanthoxylum; species Zanthoxylum bungeanum. Next base: position 93,671 of record SKCR01031791.1, read on the forward strand.
ACTATGGCCGCCTAGGGGTTTAAAGGCTTGTTGCATACGCTAATGCAATCATGATCCCTACGAAAGTGGATTTGTAATTAGTTTTTTTTTGTTTATTAATTTTATTTCTTTTAGTTTTTGCTCGAGGACTGGCAACATATTAAGTTTTGGGGTATTTGATGTGCTTATATTTTATCTATTATTTCATTATCTTTTTACTTAATTTTAAGTTTCTTTATAATTTATTTTATTTATTTTGTCTTAATTTATTTTATTGTGTGAATTTAAATATGTTTTGGAAATAAGCAGTGGAATATGGTAATAAAAGCTGTTAATTGGGAAATTCACATGCGATAAGGAAGACAATTAAATAAATAATTTAATTTGGAAACAGATTAAATTAGAATAGTTACAAAGTGAAGAATCCTAAAATATTGAGAATTTATTTTAAGTCATTAGGCCTGAGATATTATAAAAGGATGCACGTGACGAAGCTATGAGGAGAGAGTTTTCATAACCTAAAATTACAGCCTCCAAAGAGAATTTCTGAGGGAAAAGCCAAGAACAAAGTGAAGGACTGGCGATCTCGACAGTGTTTCTTCTTTCCTTTACTTACTTAATATTTTGTTTATCTTTGTTTAATTATTTAGAGTTTCTGAGTGTTGGACAATTATGACCCATATCATCACTATATGTAAAGAACATTGTGTTTTTGTACAAATTAACTATGTGACAAAAGGAAATTGCTATTTTATCATTATTGTTATTGGATTACTTGAATATATATAATGATGAAAGTCCATATGGTTAAATCGGATTAAGAAGATATGAGACAGTATTAATCCACGAACGATTTAATCATTAAATATCCATAGTCGTAGTATTATCGAGACTGGACATAGATAATGCGGAATAGACTAGTATTACACTTGTGCGCGTTATGGAAGCTTAACAACATAGTTCTCATATATTTAGATATTACATACTTATGCAAGTGTAATAAGAGGTTCTGTTAGCCATTGGACCGTGAACAGTTTTGCTCTGGATAGACCCCATCGGAATCCCATTGGTAGTATGACTATGTGTCTATGGGAATCCAAATTAGGGTAGGTGTATGTGATCTTTAACTTGAGACTTGCTTCACTATTACTTGCGATAATTAGTTTACTTTGGTATTGGTCGTCTGGAGCCTTAACAGGTTCTGTGTATGCCTCTATTGGGTTTACTGAGAATCGTAGTATATTGGATGTGATGTCAAGATGGGAGTATCACTTCAGTCATATGGATATGATGGTCACACATGATATGGAACTAGTACTCTTAAAAGCTACAGCTATCGAGAAAGTATGACTAGGTCATGACATTTTGATTACAGAGACTAGTTACTTGGGATCCGATATATGTTTCATATGGGGCAGACACAGAGCCAGCCCTAGGCCTAGTATGTGACATCCGATACTGGATCGTATTACGTATTACATTGTATTACTACGTGTAGGCACTGCATTTTTTGCATATAAGTCCCTATGATGAGTCTCATTTAGAGGCACTACCTTTTATGTCACGGAAGTCGCGGGAAACGGACGTCAAAAGGGGAAATTCAGAATAAGTATGTCATCAGATTCATTTCACAAGTTCACTGTTTTCGTTCGTGCTGCGTTCGTGACCACGTTCGAACGTCAACCAGATTGTGGGCGTTCATGTAGCGTTCGAATCGGCATTCGAACGGTGTCAGTATTTCTGGTTTTGCTGCTAGCCTCACACCCAAGCCCAATTAGCCCACCAAAGCCCATAAAACACATCCAAATTAAATAAATGCATATTTAACACATGGGGAATTAAATAAAATCTAAAAATCATATACCAAATTAAAATCAATCAAACAAATTTCATGCCTAAACAAAACAAATTAAATATATTGACTTCATAATTAAACCAAATCTTGTCCCCAATCAATCTTTTGCTTTCCTTGTAAGACACTAATTGATTCCTTCCTTTTCAAACAAGGAGAAGCCCTAGCCTTTGTCTATAAAAGAAACTCAATTCCAACCCTTCACACCCCCTGGCTGATACACATAATTCACACAAGAAATCCTTTCATTGCCGTCCAACAAGAAGCCTTGAAACACACTTACATTGCCGCATCCTCTCATCATCAAAAGACCCTTGTAATCACCGCAAATACAGCCCCTGAAATAGCTCAGACATCACCGAAAATAACCCATATTCAGCAGCCCCATATTACCAAAACTTACAGCCTAAAACAACCACTGTACCACCGAAAAAATGGTCTCTGGAACTGCTCACTGTTTCACCGAAAATCACCCATAAAGCAGCCCACTGCACCCCTGAAATTACCGAAAAACACACCCAAAACAGTAGCCTAAATACAGCAAACACAGTGACCAAAAATCAGCAACAAAACAGCAGCGAAACGGAGTGAAAACGGTAGCTTGAGCAGCGAAACAGCGAGAGAAAACATTGAACCAGTGAACCGGAGGAGTTTCGACGACCGTGTACGGTACTTTCGAGAGTCGACATAAAAGGTTAGACCTGAGGGCACTTTTCGTATTTATTTTTATTCATCTTTTAATCGTTTTAGTTATTTATTTCGTATGAGAGTCGTTCATTGATGCATGTTGTGGCTTTGAATAAAATGGAAAATGTGTCGCCTCTTGTGGTATATTGGATGGAAACCCGGACATAAATTTCATAGCCGATTCCGAATGGACGGTAGTATGATATGTACTCGGGATACAACTCCATGTACCAGTTGAGTATACGGCACATATTTTATTTCATGTTATCTTGATTTGTTTATTATCGTTATTTAATTTCTACATGTTATTTGTTTATGTAATAATGTGATGCGCATGGGCTTAGTAAGTCGGATTAAAGGTCCTCCATTTCAAGAGGTTAAAATCCTTTACCACGATGCTTCGTCGCACTGGATGACGTATATTCGGTTGAATGTAAGATGTGTTCAATCGGGTATACAAAGTCCGCTATTGTTGTCTTTATTTTTATATGCATCATGTTATTAGCGCATGGGCTTAGTAAGTTGGATTAAAGGTCCTCTATTTCGAGGGGTTAAAATCCTTTACCACGATGCTTTTCCACGCCTTTTAGCCCGTTATTATTTATTAGGTGTCATCTATTCATCCGTTCACGTATGTGTCATGTTGTTTACTGCATTTTGGGGGTCACTGTTGTAACCTCGTTCGAACGCGTTTCAAAACGCCGCACGAACGCATATTTTCTGTCTTAGTTCGTTCGAATGCGTTTACGAACGCAACTCGAACGTGCATGCATTTTGCATTATCATGCATCAGGTCTCATTCTGTTCGAACACGTTTACGAACGCTACTCGAACGCGGACCTTCTGTTTACCGTTCGAACGCGGATATGAATGCCACACGAACGCCCACGATAAACAGGCCATCTTCCATCATATCTCATGCACGGTTACTTATTTTGTCATTTACCTTTTTGATTGTTCATGTTCTCGCAGTTAGTCATTTATTGTGTTCACAAGATCACATGTTCGTTTCCATGATGCATGTTTAAACGATAGTTATCTACTTATGCTTCCGCATTAATCCATTCAACATGTTCATGAAGTTATATGATTGTCGTTATTTCGATTTGCTTTCATGCGTGATTATGCAATTATTATCTACTGGCATGCCTATGATCAAATGTAATGTGCTTATGACATTGTATGTTTGTCGTATTTCAATTCATCTTTATGCATGCAAATTGGGACATAGATTATATGCAAATAGGTTGTATGCAAATTCAGACATAGATTATATGCAAATAGGTTGTATGCAAATTCGGACATAAATTATATGCAAATATGTTATATGCAAATTCGGACATAGGTTATATGCAAACTTAGATATGAGCCTTGTACTTATGCATGCGAACTTAAAAGTAGAATACTCTTGGAAATATGTTGCGTAGATTCGATTAAATTATTGCACAAATCATTTTATTACAAGTGGCATAAGTAAGGGACCATTCCGAACCCAACGGTTTGAGGTCTTCCCTTGCGAGGGGTGAGTGCGACCTTAAATCATTTTCCCAGTTCACACTGGGTGGCGACTTCATTATTCTCTGGTTTAGTCCCCCGCGGGCTACTCCGTACTCCCAACCGGGCCGCGAGCCCAGAACAGCATGCGTCGCCCATTTCCTGTGTTCCCACAGTCTGGCGACTCCACTGGGGATAGAGAATCGGCCCCAAAATAATGTCTTGTAATATTATGATTTGTGCTTTAATTAACCGTGTCTACTGTGGGTTAAAAGGGGCTTAATCAAAAGCACTTTTTTAAGATTGGGTAATGGTTTGGTGTCTTCCTTCATTCACTACATTTCTATAAGGAAAAGTTGTGAAGGCACCTAGATAATCACTTACTTGTAGCCTATTGTGATGGACTAATTTGGAGGACTCGTTGTTTATTCCTGTCACCAAGCGATAAGAGCCTAAGAGGCTTGGGTTTTTAAGAGATTTCGCTCCGCCCTCCCTCTGGGGAATCTACAACGGGAAATCCATTTGACAGTCAGTCACCCACCATAACTCGTTGGCACGTACAGTAAGGTATAAAAACGATGCGCTCACTTGGTCGCTCGAACCCTTGAGTGGGGAGACCTAGTTGTGGGCAATCGTTCGCCATCGAGAGTCTTTGTCTACACTCCCGCAAACCCACACATAGATCAGAGTTGTATGGCCTATAGCAACCATTTCCTTGTGCTTGTGGACCATCCTCATTTGGATGCAGTTGGACTTCTTGTCAGAAATGCGAACTTGTTGGGCCATTTAAACTGGGACGAGTTCGTATCCTATGACAATTAGGCCAAAAGCTTCTGAAATGTTGATGGGCCACTCTGTAGAAATTATTTATGTATGCTTGTGTTTGGGAACATGGTCGCTTGGATCTATTCGGACCTTTTGTCATGAGGTATGGGCTTGTTGGGCCATTTAAACTAGGACAAGAACGTATCTTATGATGATTGGGCCAAAAGCTTCTAAAACGCCAATGGGCCATTATATGTTTGTGTTTAGGAGCATTATCATTTGGATACAGTTGGACTTCTTTCCATGAGATGTGAACTTGTTGGGCCATTTAAACTGGGACGAGTTCACTCCTATGACAGTTAGCCCAAAAGCTTCTAAAATATTGATGGGCCGATTTGTGTGAAAATTTTAATGAGTTGATATATTCCTTGTATCGCATGCATCTCATTCATCTCATGCATACATATATCATGTTAACACCCTCTATGTCTCTAAAAGATATCATAGAGTCCCGTTGGGTTAAGGAAGAGGGAAGACTCACTAAAAAGGCCGATAACAAATATGAGTGGGTCAGAAAATGAGATATCTCGCATGGACCAACTGAAGAATGGTTTCGCCAAGATTACCGAACAATTACAAGCCTTGACTACTGCCATGGCAAATATGGTTGTGCCCCGTGTTGGGGGAAACTCTGAGAATGTAAGACGTGAAGAGCCTCCGAATAGGTTGGGGGATGACATCCCTTCTTTTGATGATGATATGGTTGAATATGCTACGGAGAGAATAACAGGGTCTCAGGCCGAGATACAGAAACTCCGTGACCAGGTAGAGTCCGTTACCCGTAAGATGAAGGGTAAGGACAAAGACTTACTAGACTATGAGGCGATGACCTTTGAAGAACAGCTGACAGCTCAGTTTTAAATGCCTGATATGGCCAAGTTCAATGGGAATGGGGACCCGAGGGTCCATCTCCGACAATATGTGTCAATTATGAGTTCAGTGGGCCTGACACAGCGCCAAGTTCAGAAGATGTTTGGGATGTCACTTGAGGGGGCACCCGTAGTGTGGTACCATAGCCTTGAAAGAAAAGTTAAGGAGGATTGGAGGGAATTGACAGATGCATTTCTGAAACAGTATGTTACAGACTTGGAGATTGATTTGTCACTCCGTGATTTGGAGAACACTAAACAGAAACCGGAAGAAAGCTTCAAGGAGTATGTAGACCGCTGGAGAAGCCAGCTTCTGAAGATGCAGACTCGGCCCTCAGAGAAGAACCAAATCAAAATGATCATCAAGGGCACCAAGCCCTCCATTTATGGCAAGTTGAGGAGAATGACCTCCATGATTGCAGATTTTCGACAGTTGAGGGAAACTGTCATGGATATAAATGAAGAAGAGGCTGAGAATAGAAAGTTCTATGGCCAGAATAGAAAGACTTTTGGGGGGCATTATGAGACTAAGCCCGCTACTGCCGAGGTTGTTGCCATCAGGAACCGGTAATTCTCCAACCTTGGTAGACCTTTGTCGAAGGTGTTTGAAAAGTTACAGGGACAAGGACTCTTGAAACCCTTAGAAGGCAAACCACTTCCACACCTGCACCGCCACACATAAATGTGAACCTTTATTGTCACTTCCACCAGCTACATGGCCATGACACCGACAACTGCACCCGCCTCAGGCATGAAATTCAAGATCTCATAGATTCCCATAAAATACCCGACCCAGGAAAAGAACAACCCAACACACACAGAAACCCTCTACCAAACTACCACTCTGTTCCCCCACCCACCTACATGATCAACTCTGGATTGCCCGAAACTTTTATCCTCCAAACCCTCAACCACCAAGCTTCTTACATGGATGACAGTAAAGAACCATAGTCCGAGGAAGAAGGTAGTGCTGCAGATGATGGAACTGTTCCTCCTAGTCTATTGATCAAGCATTTTTTAAAGACATTGATTTTATTTACTTGTTCGAACTCTTTTTCTCAAACGATAATTAAGACGTTCATTTCGTTTACTTGCCTAAAGCCTCTTCCTGCAACATGAGTACATTTGACAAAAGCACTAAACCTTGGTACTATGATACTCATCGATATTTAGAACATGGGGAATCTTTGAAAGAAACAAACAGAAAAGATAAGATAGCCATTCAGAAAGTGGGAAATAAGGGCAGTGAGGCTGTCATATTTGGAAGGGAACGAGTTCACTAAGCCGATCAATGTTGACAGATTGAAGCTGTACTTTGCCTGAGGAATAGAAGAATGGTCACTAGAGGAATTGGCAGAAGACCTAACCCAACGAGATAGAAAATTCACTCATACATGCATGCATACACGTAACACATTTTGCATTCTTTTTTGTGTTTGTTTTGTTCTGTATTCAAAGGTTTCAAAGAAGAAAAAAGAGAAAGCGGCAAAGACAAGCCAACCAGAATCAGCAATATATGAGTAGTAGTTTCGAGGATGAGTCCCATGGTTGAGGCCCATATCAGTTTCAGTCTTGGGGATGAGTCCCAGGGCGAGGCCCATATCAATATCAGTTTGGGGCGAGGCCCACATCATTCTGGGGGCGAGGCCCACATCAGCATTAGTCTAGGGGCGAGGCCCATATTAGCATCAGTATCAATCTTGTCGAGAGTGGCACTCCGAGAATGGAGCATAGTTCAAGAATGAACAAGCCGAGAATGGCAAACCGAGAATGGAGCATGGTTCGAGAATGAACAAGCCGAGAATGGAGCAAGGTTCGAGAATGAACAAGCCGAGAATGGTAATTCAAGAATGGAGCAAGGTTCGAGAATGAACAAGTCGAGGATGGTAATCCGAGAATGGAGCAGGTTCGAGAATGAACAAGCCGAGAATGGTAATCTGAGAATGGAGCAAGGTTCGAGAATGAACAAGCCGAGAATGGTAATCCGAGAATGGAGCAGGTTCGAGAATGAACAAGCCGAGGATGGTAATCCGAGAATGGAGCAGGTTCGAGAATGAACAAGCCGAGAATGGTAATCTGAGAATGGAGCAAGGTTCGAGAATGAACAAGCCGAGAATGGTAATCCGAGAATGGAGCAGGTTCGAGAATGAACAAGCCGAGAATGGCAATCCGAGAATGGAAACACAGTTCGGGAATGAACAAGCCGGGAATGGCACTCCAAGAATGGAAACACAGTTCGGGAATGAACAAGCCGGGAATGGCACTCCGAGAATAAAGCACGGTTCGGGAATGCACCACCTCACAGTAACAGTTCGGGAATGGACCACTTTACAATAACAGTTCTAGAATGGACCACATTACAGTAACGGTTCGGGAAAGGATCACCTCACAGTAATGGTTCGGCAATGGACACCTCACGATAACGGTTTGGGAATGGACCACATCACAGAAACGGTTCGGGAATAAACCAGGGTCGCAGCACCTCACCACCAAATCAACTCAACTCAACAGATGGCAAGTCAAGTGGCAGTTGGCGAGCCAGGTAAGTAAAAATACATTGCATAACTTTGATAAGATTGTCACTGTTACACATTACACAAGTCCCATCAAAGTGGGGGCGACTGTAAGCACTGTATTTTTTTGCATATAAGTCCCTATGATGAGTCTCATTTAGAGGCAATACCTTTTATGTCACGGAAGTCGCGGGAAACAGACGTCGGAAGGGGAAATTCAGAATAAGTATGTCATCAGATTCATTTCACAAGTTCACTGTTTTCGTTCGTGCTGCGTTCGTGACCACGTTAGAACCTCATGTAGATTACGGGCGTTCGTGTAGCGTTCGAATCGGCGTTCGAACAGTGTCGGTATTTCTGGTTTTACTGCTAGCCTCACACCAAAGCCCAATTAGCCTACCAAAGCCCATAAAACACATCCAAATTAAATAAATGCATATTTAACACATGGGGAATTAAATAAAATCTAAAAATCATATACCAAATTAAAATCAATCAAACAAATTTCATACCTTAACAAAACAAATTAAATATATTGACTTCATAATTAAACCAAATCTTGTCCCCAATCAATCTTTTTCTTTCCTTGTAAGACACTAATTGATTCCTTCCTTTTCAAACAAGGAGAAGCCCTAGCCTTTGTCTATAAAAGAAACTCAATTCCAACCCTTCACACCCCCTGGCTAATACACATAATTCACACAAGAAATCCTTGCATTGCCGTCCAACAAGAAGCCTTGAAACACACCTACATTGCCACATCCTCTCATCACCAAAAGACCCTTGTAATCACCGTAAATACAGCCCCTGAAATAGCCCACACATCACCGAAATAACCCCTAATCAGCAGCCCCATATTACCAAAACTTACAGCCTAAACCAACCACTGTACCACCGAAAAAATGGTCCTTGAAACTGCTAACTGTTTCACCGAAAATCACCCATAAAGTAGCCCACTGCACCCCTGAAATTACCGAAAAACACACCCAAAACAGTAGCCTAAATACATCAAACACAGTGACCGTAAATCAGCAGCAAAACAGCAGCGAAATGGAGCGAAAATGGTAGCTTGAGCAGCGAAACAGTGAGAGAAAATGTTGAACCAGTGAACCGGAGGAGTTTCGACGACCGTGTACAGTACTTTCGAGAGTCGACATAAAAGGTTAAACCTGAGGGCACTTTTCGTATTTATTTTTATTCATCTTTTAATCGTTTTAGTTATTTATTTTGTATGAGAGTCGTTCATGGATGCATGTTGTGGCTTTGAATAAAATGAAAAATGTGTCACCTCTTGTGGTATATAGGATGGAAACCCGGACATAAATTTCATAGCCGATTCCGAATGGACGGTAGTATGATATGTACTACTCGGATACAACTCCATGTAACATTTGAGTATATGACACATATTTTATTTCATGTTATCTTGATTTTTTATTATCGTTATTTAATTTCTGCATGTTATTTGTTTATGTAATAATGTGATGCGCATGGGCTTAGTAAGTTGGATTAAAGGTCCTCCATTTCGAGAGGTTAAAATCTTTTACCACGATGCTTCACTGCGCCGGATGACGTATATTCGGTTGAATCTAAGATGTGTTCAATCGGGTATACAAAGTCCGATATTGTTGTCTTTATTTTTATATGCATCATGTTATTAGTGTAGGGCTTAGTAAGTTGGATTAAAGGTCCTCTATTTCTAGGGGTTTAAAATCCTTTACCACGAAGCTTTGCCGCGCCTTTTAGCCCGTTATTATTTATTAGGTGTCATCTATTCATCCGTTCACGTATGTGTCATGTTGTTTACTGCATTTTGGGGGTCACTGATGTAACCCCGTTCGAACGCATTTCAGAACGCCGTACTAACGCATGTTTTCTGTCTCGGTTCGTTCGAACGCGTTTACGAACGCAACTCGAACGTGCATGCATTTTTCCTTATCATGCATCAGGTCTCATTCCGTTCGAATACTTTTACGAACGCTACTCGAACGCGAACCTTTTTTTACCGTTCGAACGCGGATACGAATGCCACACGAACGCCCACGATAAACAGGCCATCTTCCATATCATCTCATGCACAGTTACTTATTTTGTCATTTACCTTTTTGATTGTTCATGTTCTCGCAGTTAGTCATTTATTGTGTTCACAAGATCACATGTTCGTTTCCATGATGCATGTTTAAACGATAGTTATCTACTTATGCTTCCGCATTCATCCATTCAACATGTTCATAAAGTTATATGATTGTCGTTATTCCGATTTGCTTTCATGCGTGATTGTACAATTATTATCTACTGGCATGCCTATGATCAAATGTAATGTGCTTATGACATTGTATGCTTGCCGTATTTCAATTCATCTTTATGCATGCAAATTGGGACATAGATTATATGCAAATAGGTTGTATGCAAATTCGGACATAGATTATATGCAAATAGGTTGTATGCAAAATTCAGATAGATTATATGCAAATAGGTTGTATGCAAATTCGGACATAGATTATATGCAAATTCGGACATAGGTTATATGCAAACTTAGATATGAGCCTTGTACTTATGCATGCGAACTTAAAAGTAGATACTCTTGGAAATATGTTGCGTGATTCGATTAAATTATTGCACAAATCATTTTATTACAAGTGGCATAGGTAAGGGACGATTCCGAACCCAACGGTTTGAGGTCTTCCCTGCGAGGGGTGAGTACGGCCTTAAATCATTTTTCCCGGTTCACAGGGGTTGGCGACTTCATTATTCTTCGGTTAGTCCCCCGTGGGCTACTCCGTACTCCCAACCGGGCCGCGAGCCCGGAACAGCATGCGTCGCCCAGTTCATGTGTTCCCACACTACGCCTGATACATTGCTAGCACTTGATGAGTCATTTAAGGTGATAGGGAAACTCACTGAAAGGTTTAACAAGAAATCAAAAAGCTTGGAGCTTCATCCATTCAAAGAAATTAGAATTTCTCCAAAACAATGTAAGTCATTCCGTAACTTTACTTATTTATTCACACAATAAATCATGTTTAGAGATCTTGGAGCATGTCTTAGAGACTGACAATGGTATCAGAGCCTTGCTAAACTTGATTTGAATTCTAGGGTTATAAACTTTATTTGGTTATTTTTACTTGGAACATGAAATTCAAAAATTGATTGTTTGGTTGATGTTAGATGATGATAACTTAGAGTTGTGCATCATTGGATTGTTAAAAAAATGATTAGATCAAATTTCTCCAATCCTTAGCTTGGCCGAATACAACCCTAGATAAACTCATGGTGATTTTTTGAAATTAGACACTTGGATGTGTTAATGGTATGAAAAATGTTGAATGTTGATTTAATTGGATTGAAATCAAATTGCATGATTAATTTCTTGTCAATTGCCTTGTGTGAAACATGTTGTGGAGACTTGATTTTGCTTCATTTGTATTGGACATGAGGGAAGATAAGCATGATTAATTAGATTAAAAATATTTTGGAAATGTTAGATAATTAATTAGTTGTGTTAATTGTATTAATTGTATTAATGTATACTTGGAATATTATATTAATCTAATTTGGTATATTTTATAATTATAGTAAGTAATAAGTGCTTGGTTTTGGTTTAGTTTGATTAATGAGCTGGTTGGGCCAAGTTTTGGTTGGAATGGTTGGTTGGCCAATTGGGCTAAACCATTTCCATAAAAGTCAAAATATGATTTGTGCCTTTAATAATTTAATTGGGCCTAATAGACCAAAATTAATTTATAGCTATGGTGATTCCTAAATGGGCGAAGGCATTATGGGTTTGATCCATAATGGCCAAAAGTCCATGCCTAAAGAATTAATTAAAAGCCCATTGGACCTAATAGAATTTCATTGGATGCTAATTGGGCCTTTGAGACCATTGGGATTGGATTTGGAATCAAGTCAAAATGTACTATTATAAGTGTAATTGGTTTAATTTGGAATTAAACATGAATTAGTATTGAATACAATTTAAATGGATTTAATATTGTAGTTCGATATAATTCAAGAATACTTACTTTGAGTATTTATTCTTAAACGAGTTGGACTCGCGCAAATCAAATCATTATATGAACATTGGATGGTCATTAATTGAAGAATTAATTAATTGGATTAGATTGATTGACAACATGCTATGTGTGAATACTTGGATGTATTTGTTGAATAATGTATATCGGATAGATATTAGATGGGTGTGGGGCAATTTTGGAAATTATTGTAAATATGGTATTTATTTGAAATTGGACCTGCGTGTCCAGCTTATCACCTCTTATTCTCATTGTATTTCTCTTCTCACCAATTCCCCTCAATGTAAATGAGGTTTCTTATAGTGTTATGTAATTGGGTATAGGAGAATGTAAAGTGCTACCGGGAGAGAAGAGAGAGAAAGAGATTTGTTCTATGAACAAATTGTGAAATCTGCATATCATTATTAAATTTATCGCGCCTTATTATGCTTTTAGTATGCATGTTTAAGGGTGTATGATGAGACCTAATCAAAGATAATAAACTGGTTGCCAATTTACGAAAAACACCCTCACTTTTAATATTAAGTGTTTCCTTCCATTGAGTGGTTCTCTCTCAAGATCCAAGATTGGCTTGATTTGTTGGCCAAAGTCAAGATCATTGTCTATCGCCGATGTGGTTTGAATAATGAAAGCTTTGTTAACGGGATGTTTGGGCAGTTGTGACTTATTGGCCAAAGTCAATGTCACTTTTGTCATCGACGTGGATTACGAAAGTTTTCCCACTGTCAATGGGTCGCGCTTAACATGGAATCATTAAGCTTTGAGCCAAAGCCAGGCTTAGTTGATTCAGAGGAGGAAACATGTTAGGAAATATATTGGATATATATTTTGGACTTGGATGTCCACCTACCGGATCTAGGAATTAGATGGGATCCAATTGATCTTAGAGATCTACCTAGTTAAATTTTATACAGCTTGTTGGGCAAAGTCAAGGTTGGATTATTTAACGGGATCCCAGCCCACTAGGAAACTAAGTTCCCGAGTACTCAACGGAGGGTTAGAGGCTCGACGAAAAATGAGGGGCGGGCTGGTGGTATAAATTTTCAATTCATTTACTCGCTAAAATACGCGGTCTTTTATTATTACTTCTCGTTATTGTTTATATTAGTTTGACTAATATTATTTTATTGTTTTCTTTGAACAGTTAGACTGTACTCAAAACTACTCCATTTGTAGTTGGTTATATAGTTGGACTATAGTAACCATTGCATTTGAGTGTACTCGAATATCTGAACAGTAATACGAAGTGATTCTAAGGAAGGAGTTAGGGTTGGTTCATGATCTTCCCTACATTCAATAGGAGGAAATCCCTTTGTCTTAGCTCCCTTACTCTTCCCTCTTTTGGGACTGGATCACCATCAACCCTTACGATGACACTCCTTTGACCAGGAACTTTTTGTTTGCGGGTGCAACTGAGATTGGTGCTTCTTTTCTGCAGAGTGGAAGTGGACTGAGTCTCCGTCTCGAATGTCCAGCTTCCAACCTTTTGTTAGAGTTGCCTTGGGACTCTACTTTAATAGAATAGGCGTCACTTGATTGGGATAGTCGGACTATACAAATCAAGATGGCTGAAAAGATTAGCGTTAGGGACATAATCATGGGCGAGAATTCTTAACGGCGTAAATTTTCCAGACTGGGAAATGAACCTCAGGATAGTCCTGGGAGCTGAGAAGTTGCTCTATGTAATAGAGAGGCCCTCTCGCCTGAGCCCCGAAACTTGAGCAGCCAGTAGAGCATGAGCTTTGGAAGACTCATCGTGATGATAACTTACTACTCAATCGTTATGCTTGCTAAAAGGACTCCTCAGTTTCATCGTCAAAATAAGGGATTGGATCCTTATGCGATGATGTTGAAGTTGAAGGATCTTCACATATCTAATCTTAGATATCAGAAGTACGATTTGCAAAAGAAGCTCTTTCGCTCTCGTATGTCAGAGGGTACATCTGTCGAACACTACGTATCTCAGATGATTATTGACATCGAACAGCTAGGTCAGTTGGGCATTACCTTCGAGGCCGAGACTTCCATAGATTTGATCTTACAATATCTGCCCAACTGCTGGGGCGGGTTCGTCATGAACTATAATATAATGAACCAAGAAAAATCTTGGAGAGTTAATGGCTATGCTGAAAGAGGCAGAGCCAGAGCTTCTGAAAGGCAAGAAGCGCGAGGCGCATCTTACTTCGACATCTAAGAAGGCCAAGACTTGGCCGAAGCCTTCTAGGGGTGTGAAGAAAAAGAAAAAGAAGGACAAGGCTCAATCGTCACAGTCTTATGGGAAGACAAAAGACATATCCCAAGACGTCTACCTACATTGTGGAAAACAGGGTCACAGGAAGCGTAACTGTCGTAAGTACAAAGCGGACTTGAAGGAAACGAACGCGGGCAAGACACCGGCTTCAGGTATGTTTGTTATTGAAATAAACATGTCCACCACTGGTTTTAAAAATTGGATTTTTGATACTGGATGTGGTACTCACATATGTACTGATGTGCAGGATCTGCAGATTAGCAGGAGATTGACTTTAGGTGAGATTGATCTACGAGTCGGAAATGGGACGAGAGTCGCTGTTTTGGCCATTGGCACCTATGTTTTGAATCTGCCATCGGAGCATGTCTTACATTAGGTGACTGTTATTTTGTACCTAGTTTGACTAGGAACATCACCTCTGTATCTAGTTTAACCTGATGCGGGTATACCTTTGTATTAAGGAACACTGGGTGTTTTTATATAAAGATGATATTTTGATATGTACAACAGATGTGAATAATGGTCTTTATATTTTGAATATAAACGAATCTCAAACATATAACATGACAAATAAAAAGCTCAAAATAAGTAAAACAGATGAGACTTATTTGTGGCATTGTCGTCTGAGACACATAAACAAAATTCGTATATCCACACTTTCGAAGAATGGATACTTGGACGTATTTGATCCTAATTCATATGATGTCTACGAGTCTTGTTTGTTAGGCAAAATGCCTAAAACACCTTTTAGTGGTAAAGGTGTACGTGCCACCGAGCTGTTAGCCCTCATTCATAGTGACGTATGTGGGCCCATGTCTAGCCAGGCTAGAGGTGGATATGAATACTTCGTAACCTTAACGGATGATGCATCGGGTTATGGTTATGTGTATCTTATGAAACACAAGTCGAAACTTTTGAGAAATTCAAAGAGTTTCGACACGAAGTAGAAAAACAGACTGGCAAAAGTATTAAAACAATTACGGTCGGACCGTGGTGGAGAATACTTAGCAATGGGTTTCAAGATTACTTGAAAGATATTGTATTCTTTCACAGTGGACTCCTCCCGAAATACCTCAATTGAACGGTGTGTTCCGAACGGAAACCAAACTTTGTTGGATATGATAAGGTCAATGATAAGTGGCACAGAGCTACCAATTTCCTTCTGAGGATACATATTATACAGTGCAATACTTATTTTGAATAAGGTTCCGTCAAAGTCTGTTAGACAGACCCCATATGAGATATGGACAGGAAAGAAACCGGGTTTCTCATTCCTGAAGATTTGGGGATGCTGGGCATATGTTAAACGTTTGGATGGTACCAAACTAGAACCCAAATCGGATAAGTGCCTATTTATAGGTTATCCTAGGGAAACCAAAGGATATTATTTCTACAACCCACAAGAGAATAAAATATTTGTTGCTGTCATGTAGTTTTCCTCGAAAAGGAATTCATAAATGCAGTGATAAGTGGAGGAAAGTAGAACTCGATGAAAATTAGAGTGATACTGTTCCTGGCACCGACCCCCTCACGAAACACGAACAGTCCATCATGGATGATACTGTTCCACAATCTTCTAATACACAAGGACCGCGTAAGTCGGAGAGAGTCAGAAAATAACTTGAGAGGTATGAGTTTCTGATCTCACCTCATGTAGACATTAATATTATTGAGGAATATGAACCGGCTACATATGATGAAGCGATACAAGGTATCTACTCTGCTTTATGGCAATGAGTCATGAAGTCCGAAATGGATTCCATGTATACCAACAAAGTTTGGACATTGGTTGATGCACCAGAATGCATTAAGCCTATTGGTTGTAAATGGGTCTTTAAAAAGAAGACAGACATGGAGGGCAACATACAAACGTACAAAGCTAGACGTGTAGCTAAAGGTTATCGTCAACGAGATGGTGTCGATTACGATGAAACTTTTTCACCTGTTGCCATGATGAAATCCATTCGGATTATGCTTGCTATTGTTGCATATTTCGATTATGAAATAAGGCAGATGGACGTCAAAACCATTTTCCTTAATGGAAACCTTTTAGAGGATGTTTATATGCAACAGCCTGATGGTTTTGTCGTACCAAAACATGCAAACAAGGTTTGCAAGTTAAACCGATCCATTTATGGATTAAAGCAAGCATTGCGTTCTTGGAACCAACATTTTTATGAGATCATAAAAGAATATGGTTTCATTCAAAACGAAGATGATTCTTGTGTATATAAGAAGATTAGTAGGAGCGCACTGACATTCATTGTCCTATACGTTGATGATGTATTGCTTCTTGGCAATGACATTCCCATGCTACAATTGGTGAAAGCTTGGTTTTTATTAAAATTCTCCATGAAAGACCTGAGAGAGACAGCCTTTATTCTTGGAATAAGAATCTACCGAGATAGATCTAGAAAGATGCTTGGACTCTCCCAAAGCTCGTACATTGACAAAGTGTTGAAGAGATTCAACATAGATCAGTCCAATAGGGGACTGCTTCCGGTGTCACATGGCATCTATCTATCTAAGGATATGTGTCCTAACACTCAAGATGAGAGAGATGCAATGATTTGGATCCCGTATGCTTCAGTAGTCGGATCGATCATATACGCCATGATATGTACGCGACCTGATGTCTCATATGCTTTGAGCATGTGCAGTCGCTATCAGGCCGATCCAAGTGATGGTAATTGGATTACTGTAAAGAACATCCTTAAGTATCTTAGACGATCTAAGGATGCTTTCTTAGTCTATGGGGAAGAGAGAACTTGAGGTGAGAGGGGTTCGCCGATGCAAGTTTCCAAACCGAAAAAGATGACTGTAAGTCGCAATCAGGGTACATATTTTTTTTTGAACAACGGAGCAGTGAATTGGAAATCTTCAAAGTAAGAGACTGTTGCCGATTCAACAACAGAAGCAGAATATATTGCTGCAGCTGAGGCAATAAAAGAAGCAGTTTGGATCCGTAAATTCCTAATTGGATTAGGAGTAGTTTTGTTAGCAGCTGAGCCCGTACCTTTGTATTGTGACAATAATGGGGCTATAGCACAGGCTAAGGAACCACGGTCTCATCAACGATCCAAGCATGTACTTCGACGATTTCATCTGATTCGTGAGATCATACATCGTGGCGATGTGAAGATCGAGAAGATCACATCAGATGACACATTGCAGATCGCTTACGAAAGTTGTATCTCAGCAAAAGTTGAGAGACATGTACATAGTTCAGGTATTAGACACTTGAGTGATTGGTTATAGGCCAAGTGGGAGATTGTTGGACAATTATGTCCCATAGCATCACTATTTGTAAAGAACATTGTGTTTTTGTACAAATTAACTATTTGACAAAAGGAAATTGCTATTTTATCATTATTGTAATTGAATTACTTGAATATATATAATGATGAAAGTCCATATGGTTAAATCAGATTAATAAGATATGAGACAGTATTAATCCACGAACGGTTTAATCATTAAATATCCATAGTCATAGTATTATCGAGACTGGACATCGATAATGCGAAATAGACTAGTATTACACTTGTGCGCGTTATGGAAGCTTAACAACATAGTTCTCATATATTTAGGTATTGGATACTTATGCAAGTGTAATAAGAGGTTCTGTTAGCCGTTGGACCGGGAACAGTTTCGCTCTGGATAGACCTCATCAGAATCCCATTGGTAGTATGACTATGTGTCTATGGGAATCCGAATTAGGGTAGGTGTGTGTGATCTTTAACCTGAGACTTGCATCGCTATTACTTGCGACAATCAGTTTACTTTGGTATTAGTCGTCTGGAGCTTTAACAGGTTATGTGTACGCCTCTATTGGGTTTACTGAAAATCGTAGTGTATTGGATGTGATGTCAAGATGGGAGTATCACTTCAGTCATATGGAGATGATGGTCACACAAGATACAAAACTAGTACTGTTAAAGTGCAGCTATCGGGAAAGTATGACTAGGTCATGACTTTCCGATTACAGAGACTAGTTACTCGGGATCTGATATATGTTTCGTATGGGGCAGACACAGAGCCATCCCTAGGCCTAGCATGTGACATCTGATATTGGATCGTATTACGCATTACATTGTATTACTACGCCTGATACAGATGATATTCCTCGGGGAATTTTTCTGGAGAATTGGGTAGGCAAGGTGCTTTGCTATAAGCCAACCATGTCTTGTAAATCGGTGAGAACGTGGTACGAGGTACGCACGTGTTCGGATGGTCCGATGATCGTATTTACAGCCAACATATCCATGAATATCTTGGGTCGCTTCCCAAAGATTCACCAATGACATTTGACTCATATAGAATTAATCTGGGATTAATTATGAGAGAGAAAATTAATCTGGGATTAATTGCGGCAAAAATTAATCTGGGATTAAATTCGTCTAGAAGAGAGAACACGATTAATTTAGTATTAATCGATAAAATAAATTTAATAGTTAAATTATATTTTTCTATTTAATTTATTTATTTGGGCTAAAATAATATATCGATATATTAGTTGAAATTGGATTTCAATACGAAATTAAAATTGAATTTTAATTCGAGCGAACGAATTAATTTAGAATTAATTCGTAAGCGAAAATCGTAATAATTTTGCGAGGCATAATTATTTAATTAAATTGTATTTAATTATGTCGCAATGACAAATTCGTTTAATTTGGAATTAAACGAACCCGGGCCCAAGTTAAGTTGTGTGTTGGAGAAGCCAACTTAAATTTTGAATTTAAAAGTAGTGGGACCACTTGACTTACATCAACTTTTGACATTTGATGGAAGTGATTGGCCATAATAAATTGGATTCATTAACACACACAACAATCAACTTTTGAAAAGCACTATTCACTCTCCTCTTTTCTCTCATGGCCGAAACTCTCTCTATTTGGAAGGAAAATTTTTGCTTCAAAAATTACCAATAGCTAGCACTTGATGAGTCATTTGAGGTGATAGGGAAACTCACCAAAGGGTTTAACAACAAATCAAAAAGCTTGGAGCTTCATCCATTCAAAGAAATTTCGAATTTCTCAAAAACAATGTAAGTCATTCCGCAACTTTTACTTGTTTATTCACACAATAAATCATGTTTAGAGATATTGGAGCATGTCTTAGAGACTAACACTGAGCATGTGTAGTAACTAAACCTCTAATCCGAGGTTGTGATGAAACCTGTGTTTATGAACTTATAAATTTATGTTCTTATATTCTGTGTGATGTTTTGGTTTATTTATTGAATCTTATGCTTAATGCTTCTTGTTGCCTGATCACCAATAGGATTGATATGGTAAACTTAGATGAGCTTGACAAATGAATTTTAGGTTTAGCCTTAGATTTAATAGCACACGATCTCATCTTAGGGATTTCCCTCCAGGATAGAAATATACATGTAGGGCGGGTGTAGCCCTAATTGGAATTCATATTATCCCGACAGCTGCAGCATACAAGAGTACCAGTTTCGTATCCTACGTGACTATCATCTCCATATGACTGGAGTGATACTTCTATCTCGACATCACACCCAATACACTACGATTCTCAATATACCCAGAAGAGGCGTACACAGAACCTGTTAAAGCCCCGGATGTCCAAAACCAAAGTATATTGATTGTCGCAAGTATTAGTGATGCAAGTCTCAGGTTAAGACCAAATATACCTACCCTGATTCGGACTTCCATAGACACATAGTCATACTACCAATGGAATTCCGAGGGGTCTATCCAGAGTGAAGCTATTTCCGTACCATCGGAAAACACAACCTCCTATTACACTTGCATGAGTATCCAATACCCAAATATATGAGAACTATGATGTTATGCTCCTATAACACGCACAAGTGCAATACTAGTCTATTATGTATTATCGATGTCCAATCTCGATAATACTACGACTAGGGATGTTTTAATGATTAAACCTTAGTGGATTAATACTGTCTCATATCTTATTAATCCGGATCTAATCATATGGACTTTTATCATTTATACATCTCGGTAATCTAATTACAAATGATAAAAGAGCAATTTCCTTTGTCACACAGTTAATTTGTACAACAACACCATGTTCTGTACAAATAGTGATGTTATGGGTCATTATTGTCGAACAATCTCCCACTTGGCCTATAGCCAATCACTCAAGTGTCCTACACTTGAACTATGTACTGGTCGCTCAAATTTCTGCTGAGAAACTGCTTTCGTCAGCGGATTTGCAAAGTTATCATCTGATGCGATTTATTTGATCATCACATCGCCACGATGTATGATCCGAACGAATCAGATGAATAATTGAAGTATATACTTGGATCGTTGAGGAGACCATTAATTCTTTAGCATGTGCTGTAGCCTAGCTCAGCGCCTAACAGAACTAATCCTAATCCAATTAGGATTATATAGATCCAAAGTGTTTCTATTGCTGCCTCAGCTGCAGCAATATTCCGCTTTTGTTGTTTATTCAGCAACAGTATCTTACTTGGAAGATTTCCAACTCACTGTTCCATTATTCTAACTATATAGTTGATGAGTGATATTTATATCACTATTTCCCACTCATTTAATCTAATATTTTGTATAGTTTCTTGAGTTTTGTGAATGTTTTGATGTGTTTTGTGTTATTTTGTAGATAAATAAAGTTTCAGGACATTCTGGAGGTGATTTGGAGTAAAACAGTGAAAATTGGCGAAAAAGGGCATTTTGGTAATTTCCAGCGCGCGCCGCCCAGACCTTCCGCGTCGCGACGCCCAGCATGCGCCGAATCTGCTAAAGTGCGCCGGGTCAACATGTCAGAATTTGAGAAGTTTGACTTTGCTAAAATGCGCCGTGCCACGTGTCACCATCACATCCAATCTGCTAACGTGCGCCGTGCCACGTGTCAACATCATATGCTGCCGACACTCAGACTTGACACGTGTCGCCTCGTCATCAGCCACATCAGTGGTCAACGAGTCAACTTCGCCATGTGTGATGCCACGTCATCAGCCACGTCAGCGGGTCAACTAAGTCAACTTGCCACGTCAACATCTGCCAATCACAGCGTGACACGTGTCGCCACGTGTCGCTATCCTATTGCGCCGACACAATTGCAACATGCGTCAGCGCCACGTCAGCGCCACATCATCGCCACGTCATCAATGACGTCATCACAATAATTGAGTCTTAGCCGCATTGCCACATGTCGCGTGAACAGTCAGCCGCCATGCCACGTGTCGCCTTCTCAGCGTGCCACGTCTTACTATTGCAGCGTCGCGACGCTGATCTGGCGTCGCGACGCTGAAGGAAAATTTTTCTATAAATATTGCGCGAATTTTCATTTTTCAGTGTTGTTTTCTCTCTCCAAATTCCGTGTAAAGAGAGTTTCTCTCTCTAA
>SKCR01031792.1:0-134295 GCA_019454045.1 Zanthoxylum bungeanum
TTACCTCCAAATCTCTTAATTTCCTTAAACGTTTTATTGATTTCTTCACTTTCTTCCTTTTTTCTTCAACTAAAATTTGGGAGCTTTTCTTTTGTAGAGGATTTGGTCATGGAGTCTTATGAATGAGAAAAAAAAATTCTCACGTTAAATAATAAGCATAACCGACTTTAGGGGGGAATAAGGGCATTTTGGTCATTTGGTCAATTAATCTAATTAATAATAATAATAATAATAATAATAATAATAATAATAATAATATATAATAATAATAAGCTTTAAGTTAATAAATCCAATTTGTATACTTAAGCTTAGAAGAATCATGCCACATGTAACCAATAATAATCAAACATATTACATAACAATTATGTAATATTGATATAATTCAATTACCTAGATATTTAATATTTAAACATCTAAATAATTAATTAATGCGATTATTATATATGTATTTTTATTTACATTAAATAACAAATACATATATTAATGGCATGTGTCAAAGTCTCATTTGACAATTAATTAATATGTATCAAATCAAATCTTGCATCAAATACAAATACACATTAATTATTAATTGACCGAAATGCCCCTAATGCATGTATTTTCGTTTAGCCGTTTAAACGATTCGAATTAACTCATTTAATCTGGTGAAGTATTATGAATAATCTGTATTATTCATAACACGTTGCCCAAGTACTCAACGAGTACACTTCATATTGTAGAACTCTCTAAGTTTAGTTTATCCGTCATGGAATCAAATTTCGTGTCTATAGTTCACCCACTCATAATATATGACGA
Organism: Zanthoxylum bungeanum; assembly: GCA_019454045.1. NCBI lineage: Eukaryota > Viridiplantae > Streptophyta > Magnoliopsida > Sapindales > Rutaceae > Zanthoxylum > Zanthoxylum bungeanum. The sequence continues at coordinate 796 of SKCR01031792.1, forward strand.
CCACGGTTAATCTCGTTAAACTATGCAAGTCGAGGTCATTGCATACTTATAATCCCTCTGTCACAGGCTATCAATATTATACCGGGGATATAGAGAAGAACGTTAAATTCCTAAGGTATAATATAGTTTACTTTCAAATTTACGATCTCTAAATAAAACTCGATACCTTGTACACAGGACTGACAGATTCTATCTGATACTCACAAGATATCATGAGTATTAGTCCACACCCAACAAACAGGCGGAGGTCTGATATAAATATATCGGTGACGTGATTGCCATCAAAGTGTTGAGGATATCTCATATATCCACAGTGGTATCTCAAGTCGAATGACCACTATGTTACTCAACTGGAGAAGATTCCTATTGACGTTGGTGTACCATCTATTAGGAAATCTTCGGTGAGTCGTTCAGTGTTTATCAAATAAACACCTACATGTCTATATAAGTCTCTCGAGACTCATGGTTCATTGGGATAAACCATCGGACCAAGTCATGATATACAACATGTACTGGCCTCAGTGGATTTTACTAACCGACCCGTGTAAGTAAATCTTGACCAGAAACTTTATTTGATAATATACTTCTAGTAGTGACACTTCCCAATTTCAATTACAAACTAATTTGTAACTGCACCCTACATAATATATTATCGGGTCTTTGTCTGATATATACATATCACTAAATCATATTTAGTTTCAATCTAATCGTAATTAGATCAAAAATGTATATAAAAGCAAGAAGTACTACCATAAATAAGTAATATTATGGAAAAATGAATTGTTCGTATTCATGAATCAGACATAAATAAGATCCGGATTGGTACTGCGAGCACCAACCCTAACATTATCTTTGTTGTCATCACTGAGACTAAGGCCTCATGGCGTTACCACTCCGAATGGTGCCCGAAAATATCTTGCAATGACTGCATCATCATAGATGTTATAGCCATTGGTTCATGCTTTGCAGTAAGAATATTAGACATCCCTGCTAGCAAGTAGCAGTGGGTCTTCTCATTGGTCGTACCCATTTTTTGTGAGTATCATATACAGGTTGGCTCTGGATGACATTCCTCAGTTAGGATAAATTTAAGGTCTTCAAAAGACCAAGACAACTTTCATGTTACTTTTCTTTTAACATAACTTATTCTCATATATTTATGTTAGCAACTATGAAAATATCGGGAAAATGGTTGATAAAATTAAAATAAACATGCATTCAAAAATTTCATTCATCACATATTGAAATCATCACAATCATTTTGGCATAAAATTAAACATAATGCTTGGATCATGTAAAATGAATCAGAAACCTAAAAATAATTATTATGCCACGTAAATCTATCATCCCATAAATAAGTGTCGCCGTATGGTAGGTCAAGTATTTCCACGATAGATCGAGACAATCTCAATTGATTAATATATGCGGGAATAACTCTTATTCCTATATTTACCAACCACCGTTTGATTTGATCAAGGAATTTTGATTAACATTTTAATCATTCCTTTGTGAGTGTAACTCGTTGTTTCGGAACACTCGGACTTAAATAGTGAAGTGTGGTCGTAGGATAGGTCAGTTCACCAAATACATCTAGAGTTCCTATCCTCTCAGAATCCAAACTTGATATTGACCCAAAATGGACACCATCCGTAGAGGGATGAAAATAAAGTCGTCTCGAGTAGCTTTTTTAATCTCACATTTTCGGATTAACAATGGAGATCACAAGATATATTATCGTATATCCATCTCCCACTCACTTGAAACACCCCGCCCGAGACAGGATGCTACCGACATGAGACATGATTAATCCATCTCTATAAGCCTCCAAATTTACAGAAAAATGGACATGATGTATCCTAAAACTGGAGAACCTGGATCAAAGTCCAACATCAAAACGAAACCTAAAAAATATCCAACATACAAAATGACCTGAGATCCACACAAAACACATCAAAATCAAAGCAACATTTAAAAGCTATGTGCCCACATCATTCATCAACACTCAAGGGCTCTGTGCCCACAACATCATAAGTAATCAAAAATTTTACTTATTATATACAAAAAGCGTGCTCAGCAAGATAAATAACATATTAATCACAAATTCTAAACCTCTAAAAAATTTCCTATGACACTTTCGATGGTGACTGCAACTTGGGTGATCTGCGTCTCGAGCATAGCTTCCAAAGCTGATGTGGTTGACCTATCTGGAGCCAACCTGCAACACTACAAACTGGTTTGGCGTGAGTTATAAAACTCAGTAAGTAACCATGCTAGTACTACAAACAAACATACAAGTCAAGCATATCAACAACTTTTTAGAATTACCAAGTTATTACAAGTTCAAAATTATCAACTTTATTTTTATCCTTTATTCTTTACACGAGCCAAATCCTCATATTTACATATCTACATATGTGCTAATCCAAGTCATTCATTCATTCCATAATAGCATACACAGTCCATACATATCACAGATTCCATCACACACACAGATACACGCAAACATACATACGGTCATCGTGCAACCGACAACAAAGCATACATAACGGCCAATACATCAAATGACACATAACCAAACAATACATACATATGGCTGGTTTACACATACAATGCTCGTACGTGACTCATTACCTATTTTAGAATAGGTATGAGATGAATACCATCCGAACAGATTCCTAACCAACACGACTACTACACCGTGAAGTCATCAACCAATTAAACAAACACACATATGCACATATCACGTAACAAAAACTCATCACACAATTTCTCATACACAAGTACATACATGACAAACACATCGGAATCATCATCCAAGTGCTCATTTATATACATATATTTCAAATATATGGATACACATTACTATGAACTCAAATGCTAAATCTTTAATCGTCCTCATTACCGAAGGAGGATCAGTTGGTAGATTTGAGAGCCTGCCAAGAGCTTCTCAGTTTTATGGACTCTTTCTAGGGGTATAATCAGGTTAGAATGCATCCTGAGGATGAGGAGAAAACAACTTTCATCACCGACCAAGGGTTGTATTATTACAAGATAATGCCATTTGGACTGAAGAATGTCGGGGCTACATATCATAGGTTGGTGAATAAGGTCTTCAAGCCACTAATCGGCAAGATAATCCAGGTATATGTCGATGACATGATCAAGATGACTGTAAAGCTCGATGACCATCTGAGTGACCTCAGGGGAACATTTGAGCTCTTAAGGAAGTTCAATATGAGGCTGAACCTAGACAAATATGCCTTCGGGGTGTCTTTAGGAAAATTCTTTGGGTATATGGTCAGTGCAAGAGGCATTAAGGTGAATCCTCAGAAAATTAAAGCAGTCTTAGATCTGAAATCTCCCAGGACGGTGAAGAATCTTTACTAATCATGTGGTAGCACTCAACCGGTTCATTCCCATGGCCACCGACATGTGTCATATCTTCTTCCAACTGATTAAGAAAGCAAAGAAGAAATTCAACTGAACGAGCGAATGCGAGGATGTGTTCCAGCAGCTTAAGGAATACTTGACCCGGCCCTATTCTACTTAAGCCAATCCCGGGTGAGACACTATTTTTGTACTTGGTTGTTTCCAAATTTTTTGTTAGCTCAGTGTTAGTACAAGAAGTAGAAAAATCCAGAGGCCGGTATATTACACTAGTAACGCCTTACTGGATCCAAAAACTTGATACTCAACCCACAAACTGATGGCTTTATCCTTGGTCACGGTAGTAGGGAAGTTACGTCCTTATTTCCAAGCTCACCACATTGGGGTATATACTGAACACCCACTTAGGCAGATATTACATAAGCCTAAGACCTTGGGTTGTCTTGTCAAGTGGTCCATGGAGCCTAGCGAATATGATATATCCTACTTGCCCCGGTGTCAATCAAATGGCAAGCTCTTGCAGACTTTGTAGCAGAGTTCACGGGACCTCAGGTCATGATAGTCGGGGAGGCAAAATGGGAACTGTTTGTTGATGGGTCGGTAAGCGCATAGGGGTGTGGCACCGAGATAATTCTCAGAAGCACAGAAGGGGAAGAATTAAGCTATGCACTAAGGTTTTCCTTTGAAGCAACCAACTAGAGGCAGAATACGAAGCCATTCCGGCCGGTCTGAGGCTTTGTGGGGCGGTCGAGGTAAAAGATGTGGTAGTGAAAAGTGACTCACAGTTAGCTATCCAGCAGTAGAATGACGAGTTCCAAGCAATGGAACCTACCATGATTGCTTACTTTGCGGAGGTGAGAAAGCTCACTAGAGGAATATGGGACGTGACATTCGAGCAGATTAGACGAGAGGGAAATCAACAAGCAAATTCATTGGCTCGGCTTGCATCGTCCATCAAGTAAAAAATTCCTCGGAGCATCCCCTTGGAAATTTTGGAGCCAAAAATTATAGGAGAAGCATGATGGAGGTGGAAGTTGAGGCCAAACCGACCTAGATGTACCCAATCAGAAGGTACTTAGAAGCGGAGGACTTTCTGAGAAACAAGAAAGACGCAAAGAAATTGAAATACCGAAAGACACGGTTTTTTTAATAGATGAGGTGTTGTACCTGATGGGTTACACGATGCCGTATCTTAGGTGTCTATGGCCCGAGGAGGCGAACTATGTGCTTAGAGAAATCCATGAGGGAATCTACATGAGCAACTCTGGTGGTAATTCAGTCACTCATAAGACACTTAGGCAAGGTTTCTTCCGGTCGATAATACATCAAGACGGGGTCAAGGTTGCCTGAACATATGACGGGTGTCAAAGAAATGCCAATGTACCTCACCAGCCGCCCGAGCAGCTGACTACATTTTCAAGTCCTTAGCTGTTCTCACAATGAGGGCTGGATATTATCGAACCTACGCCTACGGGACTGGGTCAGGCAAATTTCACAATCGTGCCAATCGATTATTTCACCAAATAGGTAGAGGTCGAGCCGTTATCTATAATAATTGAGAAGAACGACATAGAGTTTGTCAAAAGGTATATTTTATGGCGATTCGAGATTCTCAGGGCTATCATCATGGAATAATGAAATGTAGTTCAATAGCACGGGCTTCAGAAAAATTAGTGGGGGATATTAAGATTGCTTTGCGATTTGCTTCACCAGCTCACCCAAAGTCAAACAGGCAAGTAGAGTCAGCTAACAAGACCATAAAGAACAATCTGAAGGCCAGACTCGGGTCATGTAAAGGTCTGTGGGTTGAGGAGCTTCCAAAAGTATTATGGGCGCACAGAATGACCTACTAAGATTCCACCGGAGAAACCCCATTTTCCTTGGCTTATGGATGTGAGGCAGTCATCCCAGCAGAGATCGGGAAAACGACCCATAGTGTACATCACTTTGAGAAAGAATAAAATGAGGAACTCATGAGACACCACATTGACCTAATAGAAGAAAAAAAGGAAAATTCAGCACTTAAGATGGCAGTGTACCAGCAAAAGATGGCACACTTCTACAACAAATGGGTACGGGTGCGAGCCTTTCACCCCGAATACTTGGTCCTGAGATGGGTTAACCTGAACACAAGGAAGCCAAAGAAAGGCTCCTTATGAGCCAAGTGGGAAGGGCCATACAGAGTTGCTAAAGTTATCAGGATGAGTACTTATAATCTGGAGCAGCCGGATGGTATATGGCTCAAAAAGCCTTGGAACACTAAGATGCTTAAAAGATATTTCCAATTAGCCTCTCTTAGAATGACCCTCAAAGAGTTGTAAGAATGGCAGTGGATCCCAAGAATATAAATAGGGCTTTCCTATTTTCAATAGGAACTTGTTCTTCTACATTTGTTTGTTAATTAGATAAGAAAGACTTGTTTATTATTCTTGTGAAATACTTGCGACCGGGACACATCAAGGGCTGTAAGGAATATGGAGAAGACGTGAACTCATATGGCACGCCAATCCCCGAAGTTATTATTAAACCCCAGGCCGGAGCGTCGGTACCTAATGACTTGCACGTTTGAGAGACATAGCGTAAAGATCTGTGTGGCGTGTGGTGCCTCAAGGTAACCATAGCACGTTTGGTGGGAAGGCCAGTGTGACATTTGGCGCCCCCAGGTAATAATACCAAGCATAGATTGAAGACAGCTAAGATACCATGGAACCATCGGGTTCGTATCATGTGGGGATGGATAATTCCTTCACGATGTTCACCGCCCAATGTTGGAGGTGCATAGCACGAGGAGGGCCCACGGGCCTCCGTGGCTTTTGTTGCCTCGAGATATGCCTATCATGGGGAAATAAAATGCCTATGTGGCGTTAACCATCCCATCTCGGACCCTCCGAACATAGCACGGGGAAGACAGGAAGGCCTATGTGGCGTTTGTGAGGCTAGAATTTTCCTAGCATATAGACAATCCTTATGGCATTGGTCACCTCTCCGATCCGTAGCTCAATTCATCGGAACGTCTAGATTGTAAGATTTAGAATTATTATTTTTGTTAAACGTATGACATGACGCTACCTCAGTCCTTTCGCTATTTTTAAGTCAGTACGAAGTATGTGGTACACCACCCCCATTTATATTTTTCTTTATATTTTTGTTTTGCTAGACGATTCGGTATAGGACGCCATTACTAGTGTCCATAGGGATGGCCAGAGGTTTCAAATCTTCCCTCTTGGTAAAGACTATATTGGCATGGGGTCGAAGTTGCTCCCCCATGGTCATATTTGAATGGAACAAGGAGGGAACATTCCCTTTGTGGCCAAGTGATCTTTTTGGCTCGTGGTTGAGTATGTCCCATCGAGGACTTATTATGATTGTTGGCATGGGATCAAAGTTTCTCTCCCATGGTCATGATTGAATGGCACAATGAGGGAACATTCCCCAATGGCCAAGTGGTCTTATCGATTGGGTGTCGGGTACGTCCCATGAGGCCTTATTATGATTGTTGGCTTAGGTCAGAATTTCTCCCTCATGCCCATGATTGAATGGCACAAGGAGGGAACATTCCCTTGTGGCCAAGTATCATGTCAGCTCAGGATTGTTTACGTCCCACCGAGGCCTTGTTATGATTACTGGCATGAGGTCAGAGTTTCTCTTTCATGGCCATGTTTGAATGGCACGATGAGGGAACATTCCCTTATGGCCAAGTGATCTTGTCGGCTCGGGGTCGGGTACGTTCACTATGGCATTATTATGATTGTTGGAATGGGGTCGGAGTTTCTTCCCCATGGCCATGTTTGACTGGCTCAATGAGGAACATTCCCTTATGGCCAATTGGTCTTGTTGGCTTGGGTTCGGCTACGTCCTACTCAGGTTTTATTATGTTTGTTTGCATGGGGTCGGAGTTTCTCCCCCATGGCCATGTTTGAGTGGTACGATGGAACATTCCCTTATGGCCAAACGATCTTGTCGGCTCAGGGTTGGGTACGTCTCACCGAGGGTTTATCATGTTTGTTGGCTTACGCCTGTTGATGGTGGTCTGGCAGAAGACAACGCTACCTGTTGGAAGGATTCAGAATTCACATAGTGAATGAGCCTAAGGATAGAATTGTGTTGTGTTGGGCTCGGACGTCAGTGTTAATGCTCATGGTGTGGTCCATTGGGGGAATGGCTGGAACAACTTTGGTTAAATTTATCAAATATTGATTAAGGTTGATTAATTCAGCATGATGAAGTGGAAGATGCCTCGGTCCGGGTCTTTTTTTGGCACGTGCTTTAGTGTGGAAAATACAAGTGAGCAAAAATTAAATTCTTATTTATAAGTTTTTACATTGGGCCCCCTCGGGGTTACCTATACAAAAAAAGAGGAAAAAATACATGAACTAAGTGGAGGGGCCAGATGTATCTTCAAGAGGGGCCGTATAGGATGATGAGGGGCCGGGATCCCCTCGGGCTGGAGGTACAATGGACACCGGGGCCGGTTCTGGGATGACCTCAGATTCTTATGGAGTAGGGCCAAAGGCTTCTTCTTGAGACATCTCGCCCTTAGCCACCTTCAGAACCTTATGAACCATCTCTAGGTTCAGGTCGGGTTACATAATCTCGAACATCTCAATACATTCCTCCAACCTTTCAATTTTGGCCTTCAACTTGGTGGACTCCAAGCGGCCAGACATATTGATATGTAAACTTTCAGCTCATCCCGTACCTCGACCAGCTCGTCCAAAGCCTTGACTAGCTCATCTTTTTTTTCTCTTGGAGCCTGCTCTCGGCTATAATAGCTCGGGCTTGTTTAAACTTACTTTCGATCATATTCAGGGAAGCCACGACCATGGCCTTGTCCCTCTTCCTCTTGGTAATCTCGGCAGCTCGATGGAGGAAGGCGGCATCAGCTCGCTCCTCATCTTTTTCTTTTATCAAGGCCTCGTTAGACTGCTTGATCCCCCGAACTTCGGCCTTTACCTCGTCAAGCCTCTTCGAAAACTTAGTCTCCCTCTCGGTCAATTGTCTTTGGAGCCTCTGGGTCTGGTCCCCCTCAAAAAGAGTGTCTGCCAGTACGTCCATGTTTGTGGTGAAGAGATAAGCCAGCTGAAAGATCAGGGATGAGGTTAGTATTATAAAAGTAGAAAAAGATCATATTTATGAAGGGGAAAGTTTCTTTACCTTTGCATAGAATCAGCCGGATTTGCTGAGGATGTCCTTAGGAGAGAGGCCATCATAAGTAGTGGCTTATTCAAGGTTCACGTGCTTTGCAATGAAGTTGAAGGTAGGAAGAAGATGGGCTACACCCATTTTCACGTCCTCTAAAGAATTATTAATCCCTATCAGTGGGGTTCCCTCTTGGTCTGGAGAGGAGGCGACTAGAGCTTTTCCCTTTATGTCTTTGGTTTTCTTCCTATGGACCCTATCGGTGGGCTCATATGTCTCCTCACCCCCGACCTGGTGGAAGCGTCTTTTTGAAGGTCAGAAGGCAACATTTTTATTTTGTGTAGGCTGGGGAATGTTTGAGACATGAGGTGTGGGGGTTTGTGTTTGGGTGGTTTCGGGGTACTTGAGGGCCCGAGGTGGTGCAGTTGTTTGCGTTCTTTTTCACCTTGCCTCTGGAGGGATCAGAGTTGTGACTGATGTTGGTTTGCTCTAAGCTTCCCAAGATCATCAATTAAGCATGAAACAATATGAATACACATCAAAGGAGGTGCGGAAAAAACTCACATTGATCGGTTGGATGCTACGAAGACCAAAAACGCATTGTCTTCTCCTTGCTCGGCAGTGGGCTGCGCAAATGGTGGACTGCTCGGCAGTGGCTTGTCTTCCTCCTCCAAGAAACGGCCATGGGTGATCCTCCATGGAAGCTCCAAGCTCCAAGCTTCACAAGGTGATTCCTTGCTCATGAAAACACTGCCCTATCACCTTTGTATTCCTCCATGAGTGTGCTAGCACTTAGATCTTGCAACAAGATCATTTGCTTCTCCATTTTGCTCGGTCAAAACCAGAAAAATAGAGGAAGAAATCGGTCCAAGACCGAGAAAGAAGAAGAGAAAACATTTTTTGCTCCAAAAGGTGAATACCGAAAATGAAGAGAAAGAGTGAGTGGGAAATGAAAAATTGTATTAGGTTTTATAATTTCCAAAATTAATAAAACATATACCACTTTTTTAATTTCCAAAAGCAAGCATTAAATGCCTTGCCATCATCTCAAATCAACTCACATCAATCTCTCAAATGTCACATCACTCAAAGTGACATGTGATTTGACGCTTGATGTGACTAAAGATTTGACGCTTGATTTGACTTGCGTGCCGCACTCGAATTCGAAATGCGAATGCGTTCGCAAACAATCCCGGGCTCGGGTTCGCTAATTTCAAATTAACGAATTTTCCGTTGCGTCGTAATTAAATGATTACGCCTAGCGAAATCACTATTCACGTCGCTAATGAATTAATTCTAAATTAATTCGTTCGCCCAAATTAAAATCTAATTTTAATTCCGCGTCGAAATCTAATTTCGTTTAATATATCAAATATATTAATTTACCGATTAATTCCAAATTAATCGTTCTCTCTTTAAATGATATTTTATCCCAGATAAAATATCTCCGTAATTAATCCCAGATTAATTTTCTCTCTCATTAAATTAATCCCAGATTAATTAAAGTGCGAGTCATACGTCATCGGTGAATCTTTGGGAAGCGACCCATGAGATCTCCGGATATATTGGCAGTAAATTGGGTCGTCGGACTATCCGAACACGTGAGTACCTCGTACTATATTTACACCGATTCACAAGATAAGGTTGGCTTCTAGCAAATCGACATGCCTACCCAATTCTTCAGAAATATGCTTACAGGAATAAGCGATCTATATCAGGCGTAGTATACGTGGTATTGCATATTTCGATCCAGTATCGGATGATCACGTGCTAGGCCTGGGGCTGGAATTGTGTCTGCCCCGTACGAAGCACATGTCGGATGTCTGGTAACTAGTCTCTATATCGGAAAACTATGACCTAGTCATATTATCCCGATAACTGCAGTACTGAAGAGAACCAGTATTGTATCCTACGTGACCATCATCTCCATATGACTGGAGTGACACTTCCGTCTTAACATCACACCCAACACACTACGATTCTCAATATACCCAGTATTGGCGTACACAGAACCTGTTAAAGCCCTGGACGACCTCAACCAAAGTATATTGATTGTCGCAAGTATTAGCGGTGCAATTCTCAGGTTAAGACCAAATACACCTACCCTGATTTCGGACTTCCATAGACACATAGTCATACTACCAATGGAATTCCGAGGGGGTCTATCCAGAGCGAAGCTGTTTCCCGTACCATCGGTAAAACACAACCTCCTATTACACTTGCATGAGTATCATATACCCAAATATATGAGAACTATGTCGTTGTGCCCTCACAACGCGCACAAGTGGAATACTAGTCTTTTACGTATTTATCGATGTCCAATCTCGATAATACTCTGACTAGGGATATTTAATGATTTATCCTTCATGGACTGATACTGTCTCATATCATTCTCCGTCTAGGAACAAATCATAGGGACCTCCTATCATTTATATATCTAGGTGATCTAATCACAAATGATAAGAGTGCAATCTCCTTTGTCACATAGTTAATTTGTACAACAACACCATGATCTGTACAAATAGTGACGCTATGGGTCATATTTGTCCAACAATCTCCCACTTGGCCTATAGCCAGTCACTCGAGTGTCTTACACCCGAACTATGTATGATTGGCTCAAACTGTTGAGAACTGCTTTCGTCAGCGGATTTGCATGATTATCGTCTGATGCGATTTATACGATCATCACATCACCACGATGTATGATCCATATGAATCAGATGAATATCGAAGTATTTATCTGGATCGTTGATGAGAACATTAATTATTTAGCATGTGATGTAGCCTAGCTCAGCTGCTAAAAAGAACCATATCTAATCTAATTAGATATTTATCGACCCCAGAAAGCTTCTATTGCTGCCTCAGCTGCAGAAATAACCCGCATTTGTTGTTTATTCGGTAACAGTATCTTGCTTGGAAGATTTCCAGCTCAATGTACTGTTGTTCAAACTATATAGTACCATTTGCGACTTTCAGTCGTCTTTATAGGTTTTAGGAAACTTGCTACAGTGATCCCAGTCACTTCAAGTTCTCTTTCTCCATAGACTAAGACAGCATCCTTAGTTCTGTAAGATACTAAAGATGTTCTTAACATCAATCCAGTGACTATCACTTGGATTGGCCTGTTTGTGAATCATATGCTCAAAGCGTATGAGACACCAGGTCACGTACATTTTTCAATGTACGATTTCTCGGAGAGTTTTCTCGAAAGCCAAGCTTTCACCGATTGTTATTTTATGGGAATATCATTTCCAAGAAATGACGTATTATCATTATTTATAGGACAGCCACTGTCAGTGCGCTCCCACTAACCCTCTTATATACGCAAGAATTATTTACGTTTTGAATTAAATCATACACCATTATGATTACATCAAAACGATAATTCTAAAATCCTAATGCTTGCATTATCCAAATGGATTTACCGTGGCAACAGGTAAAATGTTGAATCGTAATCAACACAATGTTGATAACGATACCTTTCCGCTACAAGCCTAGCTTAGTACGTTGGTATGTTGCCATCCATGTATGTCTTCCTGGAAGACCTATTCAGTACCATTAGGCACAATGCCTTGCGGTACATCAACTAGTGTCCAAACTTGTTGATATACATGGAATCCATTTCGGATTCATGACACTTTGTCATAATAGGGAGTCGATACCTTGTATCACTTCCTCATACGTAGTCAGTTGGTATTCCTCAATAAGATAAACATCTTTATGAGGTGAGATCAGAAACCCATACCCCAGGTTGTTTTCTGAATCTCTCCGACATACGCGGTTCTTGTGTATTCGAAGATTATTGGTAATAGTTTCATCATTGATGAACTATTTATGTTCCATTTAAGGATCTGTGCCTGGAATAGTATTACTCTGATTTTCATCGAGTTTTACTATCCTCCCACTTACCACTGCATATCGGTATTCCTCTTAGGAAAACCGCATGGTGAGCAACAATCTAATTGTTCTCTTGTGAGTTGTATAAGTACTATACTTATGGTATCCCTAGGATAACCTACAATTAGCACGAAATCTGTCAAACAGATTTTTTTTGGAACCTTATTCAAAATAAGTTCTGCACTATTAATGCTTATCCGTTGAAGGAAATGGTAGCTCAGAGCGACTCATGATTAACCATATCATGTCCAACAAAATTCGGTTTATCCGTTTCGGACACACCGTCAAAATGACGTGTTCCAGGAGGAGTCCTCATTGAAAGAATACTATACTCTTTCAAGTACATTAGAAACTTATTGCTTGAGTTTCTTCCATTACAGTCTCACCGTGACGGTTAATACTTCAGCCGATCTGTTTGTCTATTTCGTGTCGAAACTATAAAAGTTTCTGATTTGTGTTCTTCAAAAGAAACATATAACCATTACGCTATGTCATATCCGTATAGGTCACGAAATATTCATATCCACATCTAGCCTAGCTAGACATGGGCCCACTTGCTTCACTATGAACTAGGGCTAACAGGTCGGTGGCATTTACATTTTTACCAAGTAAATAGTATTTTCTGCACATTGCCCAATAAACTAGATTCGTAGACTTTATTTGATTAGAATCAAATTAGTCCGAGTACCCACTCTTCAAAAGTGTGGATATATGAGTCTTTTTGATTGTGTCCCAGACAACAATGCCACAATTAGTTTCATCTGATCAAATCAGTATGAGCTATTCGTTTGTCATATCATATATTTGAGATTTATTTATATTCAAAATATAAATTCTGTTATTCATATCTAATGTGTTTATCTCAATATCATATTTATATAATGAAACACTTTAGTGTTCTAGAATATAAAGGTTCACCCGCAGCGGGTTAAACACTGATATAAAGATAATGTTTCTAGTCAAACTAGTTACATTATAACAGTTTCCTAATTTAAGTACACACTCTAGGGTAGTTCCTAAAGTTAGGTATCTACGGTTAAAACAGTGACTTTCGTCCCGTTTCCAATTCGCAGATTAATCTCTATTGAAGTCAGTATCCTGCTCATAGCAGATTCTGAACATCATTATTTATTTTATGTATCACACTAAGTATGTAAAATCTAATTTTAATACTAGTAGTGAACATATTTATGACAGACATATTTGAAGTCAGAGCCTTGCTCGTCTTCAATTCCTTCTTGGGATATGTCCTTTTATCTTCCTAGAAGATTATAATGATTTTGCCTTTGCCCTGTTTCAACACTCCAGAAGCCTTTGGCCAAGCCTTGGCCTTCTAGAATATCGAAGTAAGGTGCGCCTTGAGCTATTTGCCTAATTGCAAACTTTGACTTTTCTCCTTGAGAGTTGCCATTAATTCTCCAAGAATTATTTATTGCAATCTAGTACTTCTAAAATCTAAACATAGATTATGAATATCCTTCAATTCGTCATCATACTTTTAAGGATCTAATCCTTAACTCTGATTCAGAAATTAAGGAGTCTACTGCGACAAGCTTAATGGATTAAGCACTTAAGTTATCATTACATAAATCTTCCAAAGATTATGCTCTACAATTGCTTAACTCCGGGCTTAGGCTTAATATATTATTTTATCAAATAAAATAACTTATTATTTTTCCAGGACCATCCTGAAATTTATTCCCAATTTGAAAATTAAAGTCGTTTAAATACATTTTCACCCAGGATTATGTTTTAAACACTAATCTTTCAATATAACTTGATTCTAATAGTCCAACTATTTAATCAACGATTTGTGGTACTATATATTATAATGATTATTATAGTCCAACTATACAATCAAATATAATTTAAATTAATTAACCTCAATTACATTGATTACTATAATCCAATTATAAAATCAAATGTATATTGAAATTAATTAATTCAAATATATTGATTACTATAATCCAATTATATAATCAACTATAATACAGTCCAACTGCTTTTTAAAACAACAATTTAAATATTAGTCCAACTAACATTTAATTGATTTGACGAATGATATTGTTTGAGCGCGTATGGCGAGTAATTGAAAGAATATTGCGAATTCAATTCTTGCCCCCCACTATTTTTCGGCGAGCCTCCACCCTCTGTCGAGTACTCGGGAAACCGTGTTTCCTAGTGGGCTAGGATCCCGTTAAATATCACACAATCTTGACTTTGGCCAACAAATTGTATGATAATTAACTAGGTAGATCTCTAAGATCAATTGGATCCAATCTAATTCCTAGATCCGGTAGGGGGACATCCAAGTCCGAAACATATATCTTATATATGCCAATACATCCAATGTATTACCTAACCTTTTTTCCTCTGAATCAGCTAAGCCTTGGCTTTGGCACAACAAACTCAGTGATCCCAGTCAAGCGCGACCCATTGACCATGGAAAGCTTCGTAATCAATGTCGATAGACAAGAAGTGGTCTTGACTTTGGCCAACAAACCACAACTTGGACAAGACACTGATATGGAACAAAGCCTTCGTGATTCAAACACATCCTCGACAGACAAAGGCCTTGACTTTGGCCAACAAACCAATACCGTCTTAGATCTTGAGTAAGAATCACTCAATGGAAGGAAAAACGCTTAATATTTAGCGAGGGTTTTTCGCGTGCAAATTGGCAAAAAATTTATTATCTTTGTTAAGGTTCATCATCATACACTCTTAAGCATGCATTCTAAACACATAATAAAGCGCATATTTAAAATAATAATGATATGCGGATGGATATTTTACATTGATCCTAGATCAAATCTCTATCTTTCTCTCTCCAGCTAGCACATATATTTACTTCTACCCGTTTCACTACACTTCTAAAGAAACCTCATTTACATTGAGGGGAATAGGTGAGAAGAGAATACAAAGAATATGAGGTAATAAGGCTGGACACGCAGGTCCAATTAATAAATCAAATTTATTACAATTTCCAAAATTGCCCCACCCAGCTAATATCCATCCGATATACATTATTCATGCATCGCAAACCATGTATTCACACAAGCATGTTATCAATCAATCTAATCCAATTAATTAATCTGATTATTAGTGATCATCCAATGTTCAAACAACGATTTGATTTTTGTTCGAGTCAAACTCGTTTTACGAATAAGTACTCAAAGTACGAATTCTCGAATTAAATTAAATCACATAATTAAATCCAATTTAATACGCATTTAATTCTAATTCACTATTTAATTCCAAATTAAATACTACACTTTAATAATGAACTTTTACGACTTAAATTCTAAATTTAATCGCAACGGGTCTTAAAGCCCGATTAACGTCCAACATCAATTTAATTAAAGTCCAATGGGCTTTTAATTAATTTCTTAAGGCATAGACTTTTGGTCAACTCGGGTCAAACCGATAACCAAAATCCAATCCGGGAGTTACCCCATAAGCCCATAAATCAATCTTGGTCCATTAGGCCCAATTAAACTTTAAAGGTTCACTAAGTCGCATTTGGGCTTTATGGAAGCGGTTTTGGGCCTAATTGGATCCAACCAATTTTACCTAAACTGGACTTTGTACAACAAAGCCCAATAAACCCAATAACAACTTAATAAGCCCAAATCCAATTTTAAGCCCAATTAATTAAAATACAAAATTCCAAATTTCATATTCTAATTAACCAAATTGTATTGCATTATTAATTACCCAAATCAATATTTCCAAAACACCAAATTTGTACAATTAATCATGCTTATCATTAACAAAACATGTCCAACACATTTTGATCAAAATCAAACCCAATTATACATGCCTAAAGTCTCGGCCAAGGGGGAAAAATATGCCCAAATCAAATTCAATCCAATTGAACCAAATTAAATATTAAAACAATATCCCCCAATGATTTCTAACTCATCCAATGAATCAAAAATTCAAAATCCAAGACAATTTTAGGGTCCTCATTTTCGGCCAACACCTATAAATTGGGGAAATTTGTTCCAAACCAAATTTCTTCAAATTGATCTAATCAATCATCAATTAAACATCAATTAAGCATATTCATCAATCCAATTTCATAAAATCATGCCCAAATTCGTTTTGCCCAATTTAACCCTAAAATCAATTTCATGCTTTCAAAGGATCAAGATACCATTGTTGGTTTGCTCTAAGCTTCCCAATATCATCAATTAATCATGAAACAATATGAATACACATCAAAGGAGGTGCGGAAAAAACTCACATTGATCGGTTGGATGCTACGAAGACCAAAAATGCACTGTCTTCTCTTTGCTCGGCAGTGGGCTGCGCAAATGGTGGACTGCTCGGCAGTGGCTTGTCTTCCTCCTCCAAGAAACGGCCATGGGTGATCCTCCATGGAAGCTCCAAGCTCCAAGCTTCACAAGGTGATTCCTTGCTCATGAAAACACTGCCATATCACCTTTGTATTCCTCCATGAGTGTGCTAGCACTTAGATCTTGCAACAAGATCATTTGCTTCTCCATTTTGCTCGGTCAAAACCAGAAAAATAGAGGAAGAAATCGGTCCAAGACCGAGAAAGAAGAAGAGAAAACATTTTTTGCTCCAAAAGGTGAATACCGAAAATGAAGAGAGAGAGAGTGAGTGGGAAATGAAAAATTGTATTAGGTTTTATAATTTCCATAATTAATAAAACATATACCACTTTTTTAATTTCCAAAAGCAAGCATTAAATGCCTTGCCATCATCTCAAATCAACTCACATCAATCTCTCAAATGTCACATCACTCAAAGTGACATGTGATTTGACGCTTGATGTGACTAATGATTTGACGCTTGATTTGACTTGCGTGCCGCACTCGAATTCGAAATGCGAATGCGTTTGCAAACAATCCCGGGCTTGGGTTCACTAATTCCAAATTAACGAATTTTCCGTTGCATCGTAATTAAATGATTACGCCTAGCGAAATCACTATTCACGTCGCTAACGAATTAATTCTAAATTAATTCGTTCGCCCGAATTAAAATCTAATTTTAATTCCGCGTCGAAATCCAATTTCGTTTAATATATCAAATATATTAATTACCGATTAATTCCAAATTAATCGTTCTCTCTTTAAATGATATTTTATCCTAGATAAAATATCTCCGTAATTAATCCCAGATTAATTTTCTTTCTCATTAAATCAATCCCAGATTAATTAAAGTGTGAGTCATACGTCATCGGTGAATCTTTGGGAAGCGACCCATGAGATCTCTGGATATGTTGGCAGTAAATCGGGTCGTTGACTATCCGAACACGTGAGTACCTCGTACTACGTTTACACCGATTCACAAGACAAGGTTGGCTTCTAGCAAAGCGTCATGCCTACCCAATTCTCCAGAAATATGCTTACAGGAATAAGTGATTTATATCAGGCGTAGTATACGTGGTATTACGTATTTCGATCCAGTATCGGATGATCACGTGCTAGGCCTAGGGCTGGAATTGTGTCTGCCCCGTACGAAGCACATGTCGGATGTCTGCTAACTAGTCTCTATATCGGATAACTATGACCTACTCATATTATCCTGATGACTGCAGTACTTAAGAGAACCAGTACCGTATCCTACGTGACCATCATCTCCATATGACTGGAGTGACACTTCCGTCTTAACATCACACCCAACACACTACGATTCTCAATATACCCAGTATTGGCGTACACAGAACTTGTTAAAGCCCTGGATGACCTCAACCAAAGTATATGATTGTCGCAAGTATTAGCGGTGCAAGTCTCAGGTTAAGACCAAATACACCTACCCTGATTTCGGACTTCCATAGACACATAGTCATACTACCAATGAAATTCCCGGGGGGGGTCTATCCAGAGCGAAGCTGTTTCCCGTACCATCGGTAAAACGCAACCTCCTATTACACTTGCATGAGTATCCTATACCCAAATATATGAGAACTATGCCGTTGTGCCCTCACAACGCGTACAAGTGTAATACTAGTCTTTTAAGTATTTATCGATGTCCAATCTCGATAATACTATGACTAGGGATATTTATGATTTATCCTTCGTGGACTGATACTGTCTCATATCATTCTCCGTCCAGGAATAAATCATAGGGACCTCCTATCATTTATATATCTAGGTGATCTAATCACAAATGATAAGAGTGCAATCTCCTTTGTCACATAGTTAATTTGTACAACAACACCATGATCTATACAAATAGTGACGCTATGGGTCATAATTATCCAACAACTCAGGCACAAGCACTGCCGGACCCGTCTCGAGTAGCCTACATGGCCTCCTAAGCAATTTGTATTGGGCATTTCATTCCTGACATGCCTACAAATAAAAGAAGAAATGTTAGCATTACAGTGATTGGAACAAACACGAGATAATAACATAATAAGTAGCAGCAGTCAGTGGATCGGTTCGAAATTACCAGTCTGTCTAGACATGAGAGGTGGAGTGCTCGAAGTAAGGCCTGAGTCGACAAGAGTAGAAGGGTTGACGAAGTCCTACTAGTGGACTCCTTCTTTACCCTGACCTGGGCCTCGTGATGGACTTTTGGGAGATCGCCCCAACAAGCTGCAAAAAGATCGGAAGTTAGTAGAATGGTAAGAGTGGTCAAAGAAAGTTTGGAGGACATGTTATTACCTCAAACTCGAAAAATAAGTGGAACTGTGATGCGTTCGCCGTCGCCCCGCTGATACATTCCCTATAGCCCCACGGCCTAGAACCACTTGTCTTTGAAACTCTTATTGGTGGCCGGGAGATTTGAGATGATTTGAGGAGCCCCGACATAGGTTGAGAGGTAATACCAACCCTTATATTCTTTTGGGTTGGCATTCATTCTACACAGCCTCTTCAACTCGGGGACAAATGGTTCTCTCAGTTCGGCTCTGCTCCAGATCACATACAGCCCGGCCAGCACCATCCATCCATTTAGATTCAGCTAGTATAGGGCTGGATTCATCACTGCCAGCATCTTTACGAAGTATTTCTGCATGGGTAGACACAACCCCATGTCAAAAAAGGCCATGTAGAGCGCCACTTGATCATCACAGGGACGACTCGCTTGATCCCATTCCCTTGGGACGCTCAGTGTGATGGCCTCATGGATGTTGAACCTTGCCCTCAACTATTCTAGGTCAGCCTCAATTGTTGATGAAGCCCGATCCATGTCTAAGTTTACAAAGTCTGATCCATGTCTAAGTTTACAAAGTCGAGCTCGCGGTGATTGGGCTTAGGTCGAGGCATCCTTATTCAGTATGACTGATTTTCTTCCTCAGAAATTGTCGGTGTAGTGTCATAGTCGTAGGGGCTAACCAATCCTGAGCTATGTATGTTGACCGTATGTTCCCGTCTTGTTGATCCCACGGTGGGAGGTAGAACATTGAGTGGAGTTGGAGAAGAATATCATGTGTCTGACATTTCTGCCACGACAAGACCCGATGAGGGAGGTTAGTTCAAAATACTTAGTTCTAAAACCTAATTCTATGGTTAGCAGAACTAAGTACTTGATAATTAGGGATTACTGTGTCATCATCCCTACCAATGGACTAACCTTAAAAGGCTTTAAGCACCCTAAAAATGGCAAAACATGAAAATGCAAAGCTCGTGGCAGGCAAACACACCCACATAAAACCCCAGAAGCACATGCTTCCTATCCCTAACAAGAAACCCCAAAATAACACACCCAATTATACACACAAAAATAGAAACATGTCCTCTAAAAGTAGACCCACCTCTCAGAGTGCCATTTACGCACAAGAAAACTAAGAACATCATGAAAATAGCGCAGACATACACATAAATACGTCATCTACATTATCACAAACAATAAGCGTGAGTAGAAAAGAAGGAAGTCGATGAAGAACTTACTTATAGAGCTTGAAGATTGTGGAAAGGGCTGTCTGAAGTTGTTGAAAATTTGAAGTTTCAAAAGACAGTGAGAAGCTCTGAGAATTCTTTAGAGAATATGAAGTGGTAAAAGGAGAACTTGGAGAAGAATGGCCTTTTAATAAACTACTCAAGCTGGTTTTGGCCGTTGGATTTAGGTGAGTGGATGAGATCAGCGCCTCGTATGATGGAGACCTTGGCTATTGAGTTCAAATGAAAGGCTCAGATTGAGGCCACGACTTTGGTTGGGCACAACTGTCTTGGGTTTTGGCGCGCTAACCATAGATGCGTGACATCTGGCATCTCGGGGAGAAGCAAAAAAGAAGCCCTGACAGATGTGACGGGCTTTCAAGAAAGACCATTAAAGTTTCCAATCTTCCTAGAGGCAATTCAGAAACCCTCGAAAGACTCTTCAATTGGCGGTGAAAATGAGGCAATCGTTACTAAAATGGAATCTTTGGCGGTGTGCCTTCCTGACTCGAGGGACGTGGCGGTAATAATAGTTGCCAACTATGACCCAATGACATAGGCGCAGTCTACGCCTTTACTATAGTTCCCAAAATCAACCCACTCGTTAATACCGAGAATTATGGGATATATGTTGGTGGTGATTTTTCACCACCGTGAAATTGGAATCCCGGAGGAGGGTAAGTTGGGGATTGTGCTTGACCAAGAGAATGAAGAGCGCCCAGAGAGGCCGCTGTCAAATAATAGACTCGAGCCCATTGTACCACAGTCACCAATAGCCATACCGGCTGAAGAAGTGGATTTGGTATACTGACCCGACTTGAAGAAGTATTAGATTTAGAATCACTTAAGCACTAGTGGAGGCCGACCCAAGATGGTTGGATCTTGCCGACCCGACCATGTTGAGGAAGTTGGAAGAAGCCCAAACATGAGTTGAGACCCGACCTCGGCACACCAACCCCGAGGATGAGAGCTGAGACCACGACATCTAGTACTTGGGAGCAAATGACGCATGCCATACATGAAAGTTTGGGCCTCCAAAAGGCAGATGTGACGGGAGTAAGTCAGCGACTTCCGTTGGGAAGAGACTCTGACAGGTGGTACAGTGCTAGGGTTTCTGGGTTGTAGACTGTCACGTTGGCAGAATGTGTAGCAGTGGGAAAAAGGTTGGAATGATGGCCTGCAGCTGACAGAGGGTGGTTGAGTCAGAAATTAGAGCTACTGTTTGCAGAGTGGTTGGGGAAAAAAAACATGGGCAACAATGTCAGAATGACGTGGGCTGACATCGTGGTTTGGCAGAACGGTAGATTCAGAAGTCCATATAAAGGAATTGAAGACTCGATTCAAGGGGTTGGCTTTTTTGGTGAGTAATCTTGGTATTTCTTCACTTGTAAAGAGAGACCCGAAAATTTAGTGATAGAGAGAGAAAGCTGGTCGGGTTTTACCCGAGCAAGTAATAAAATTCCCCCTCTTTACACCTGTGGACGTCGTAGGCTGGATTCACTCTCCGCTAAACCACGTTAATCTCTTGTTTTCCCTGTGATTTATTGTTTGCTTGCTAAGTTTGCTTTGGTTTTTAACTAACCGAACAAATTCACTAATTGGGGGAGGTTTGTTCGAGGGGTTGAATTCTTATATCATCATTGGAACAAAAAACAGCCGTCAACAAGTATGTTATTAAAATTACATAAATCTTCAAATTTTTTCACTGTTAAACTTAAAGATTGAACAATGTATCAAATTTAAGAATATGATCGGGAAATATATCAGATATTGGATATAAATCTGTTATATAATAGACGTTTGTTATATTTCTCAATCTTTGAATGATTCAGTGAAAAAAATTCTAAATTTTTTGTATTTTTAAATATAATATCAAACAATAAATATAAGATTAATATATAATTAAAAAAATAATAATAAATAATAATTCATTCGATTGTGGGTAACACTACAAAAAATATATTTTTTGTAGCGAAAATTTAGTAGGGAAATAAATTTCGCCACTAAATGTATTTTACTTTTAGTGAGGAAATAAATTTCGCGACTAAAGATTTTACCTTTAGTGGGGAAATCCATTTCGCCACTAAAGGTATTACATTTAGTGGCGAAATCTACACCCTTTAGTGGCGAATTTTATTTCCCCACGGAAGTCTTACTTTTAGTGGCGAAAATTTTTTTCGCCACTAATACCTTTAGTGACGCGTTTTTAGTGGCGAATTAGTGGTGAAAAATGATTTTTAATGAAGAAAAATTCCCCACTAAAAATCATTTTTCTTGTAGTCTAATGGATTATGTGAAGTTTGTCTGGGTTAACGGGGTTCTTAAGCAAAATGTCCGTGCGATGAGAAACAAACGAACAAGGAATGTTAGATTATGGTTGTACTTGTGTGGTAATGAGCATCAACAATGAACAAACTTTACAAGATTCATCTTTTTAGCTTTTGAAATAAATTAAGTCCCTAATGGCCAACCTAACCCGTAAGTTGATGAATCCTAAAAGCGCCACGTCTCCCCCCAAAATAATTATTACTAATTAATTTGATCACTTTTGTAATCTAGAAACAACAAAATATTAACACTGGAATTAAAGATGGTAACAGACCGGATATAGTACGGGAAATTCAATATTAATATTCGTACCATTCAATCAACATATATGAAAATTGTCTCATTATCCGCCTCTAAGGAACTGGACTCTGAAGGCTCCGTTCACTTGAGGATTTTATCTATATTTTATTGGGGATGACAATACCCATACCTGACCCATCCAATTAACGGGCTTAAAAAATTATCCTCTTATCGGTCTCTAAAGTATCGGCACCCGTGGGCCCTCATCCCTATGAGGATTTTTGTCATCCTCAATTGGAACTAAGGTTTTAGACAGTCTAAAATTTCGATTGAGATTCGAGATCCCGTAGTGAATGATACAAGATTGAGATAATTTTTTATTTTGATTAAAATATTCTGGGATGATTTTTTATTTCGATTAAAAAATTGGGTTGGGATTTTTTGAGACGTGATTTTATTTCACAAATCAATGATTAGAGTTTGACTTTTCTAAATAATTTTGAATCTCGATCGTGATTCAGAATCTCAAATCATTCGATAGGGATTTTAAATAATTTTTTTGTCTCAATTCTATAATCGGATCAGGATCAAATTTTACAAATCTCAAGCGGGCTGATTTCCAACCCTAATTTGATCCTTTTCAATGTCCAAAATAAGTTCAAGCCCCATCGACAATTTTTTTTCAAAAGTAACATGACTTAGATAACACTATATTCTAATTATAACTCTTAGAATAATGAGATTTTGTAACTATAATATTGTGGAAATAATTATTTACGTCTTTATTATTTGTTAATATTAATATTATCTTATAAAAACATGCTTCTATGATGCAATAAAATGAAAAAAGAAACCTCAAATTACAAGTTTGTCCCCCCACTCCAAAAAAAAAAAAAAAAAAATTTGAGGAAATTCATGTGTCCTAAATTATTTTGTCCTCCTTTTTCACATGGTTGTGTTGAATTGCTGCTGTAAGGACCATAAGTCATCCACATTAATATTGCACAAATTATCAGACGCATCTCCACGGTCCATCATTTGATTGGCATCCAAAGCTGCTTCGAAATCAATTCCAGGATTGAAGTAACCCATGGGACTAATAAGAGACGATTCTGTGTAACCGACTTGGCTATGGAAATAATCGGGGTTAGGATTATTATTAACCGGAATAGCATAGTAATCCGCCAAGTCCGAGATAGGCGAAACTCGAGTACCAAACGAATCTGGTGAAGCAGTAGTGTTTGAATTCTCTGGGGTGTAATTAGAAGTTGTAACATGTGATGAACTATTCATCGATGGTTGCATAACCATTTTCCCCGTGCCCACATCAATGTTGTTGATAAACCGACTACTCGGCTCATCGGCGGGGGTGGTGGTGATGCAATCCGAGGAGGCTCCGGTGGTTGTTGGGGCCGCAGTGGCCGAGGCTTTATTGGCTTGAATCCTTTCAATCAATCTTGGCATCCATAAGTAACGCATGGTGTCTTTGAATTGCTTGCTATTCACATCACATTTAAGTTGTTTTGCGTGCTTTTGGACTCTGGTTCTCCAATAATTCTTTATCTCATTATCGGTTCTGCCCGGCAAGTGTTGAGCAATTTTCGACCATCTATATAACTAACAAATATTATTAGGGTTTGTACAAATACAAGGCACCCATATTAAAAATAATTGCATAAAATTTGTTGAAATTAATATTAATTTGATTTATTTTAAACCAAGGGAAATTATTAATAGCATATTCAAAAAATTGACACATTATCAAAAATACATAATTTCTAATTATCGATCCACCCAATTATTATAAAATATATCAAATTTATATAAAATTTAATTATACGATTAAAACGTATGTCAAATATTATGTATACATTTAATACAAAATAGGTGGAGGTTTCAATATTTTTTTATATATTTTGTGATCTTTTGGATAAACAAGTGAACAAAATTCTTAAATTAATTACCTGTTTCCCCATCGAGAATGAAGCTCAATAATTAGAAGCTGTTCTTCAAGAGAGATGTTTCCACGTCGAACATCGGGTCTTAAATAATTCAGCCACCTTAATCTGCAGCTCTTCCCAGTTCTTTTGAGACCTATTTCATTGAATCATATATAGACCAAGGTTTTTTTTTTTTTTTTGGGTGGTAAAATTGTGAAAGGAAGACTTTGAGAATTGGAAATTTGCTTTTATGAGAAGTTCTTTTTGATTAAGGACTTTCCACAAACACATATGCTTTCCATGGATACAAAAACAAAGCTGATATAAATTCTCTAGTAAAAATTTTGCTTCACATAGATAGATACAAAAGGTTTTTGAAAAAAGAAAAGGGAAAATGAAACTAAAATTTTGCCTTTTTGATTATGCATAACAGGGATCTTTCTCTTTCACTAGAAACAGTGAAAAAGCCCATTTCAATCCAAAAATAAAAAAGAGACATGAAGATAGAAACATAACGTCAACAAGTTGATAATCAAACTCACCATCAACTTGTCAACTTTTCCCCTTATTAGTTTTTTTATTTATTTTTATCTGATGAAACTCGACAGAACAAGGGAGATTTATTATTTAAAAAAAAAAAAAAAAAAAAAAAAAAAAAAAAGAGAGAGAGATAAAATTACCTGCGAAACGAGAAAGAGAATTCCAACGGCCTTCGCCATGATTAGCAATATAATTAATAAGCTTAAAATCTTCTTCAATAGTCCATGGACCTCTTCTTAGGTCCATATCTTCTTCAGAAATTGATGAGTTGTTGCTGCTGCTGCTGCAAGCTCTGACTTTAACATCCATTTTTTTTTTTTTTTTCAGAAATGAAAAAACTGAGTGATTGTGAAGAGAAAAATTATTGAAAGAGAAAATGAGAGAGAGAGAGAGAGGGGATTAATATACAGAGAAGACAGAGAAGGTGGGTTTTTATAAGCCGCAACAGGGAACTTGGGTTTACTTAATTAATTAATTAATTAACACTTAAGAATGGAATGGGTAATAATTATAGTTTAGCCACGGGGGATTTGAAGTTTGACTCTTTGACTTTTTTTTTTAATCTTTAAAGTGAGTTTGTCGTATTTGTGGAAATTGGGTTTTTGTATTTATTATCAAAATTAAAAAATTAAAAAATAATAATAATCCGTGGAAAGAAATAGAAAGGCTAACACTAATGTAAAATGTAAAAAGATAAATAAAAGGTAGTAACTTCATTATAATTTTGCAATAAGAAACCTTTAAAAAAAAAGATGTTGGCCTCTAACTATGAATATTTATAAATATAACAACAATTCATATTCTTATCTTCCTCTTTTCATTTTGTTAGGGATTAAGGGATCAAGAGATTATCTAATTAAGTTGATGCCTTTAATGGTGTTCAAGGAAAAGAATGATTAATTCATGCTTAAGCTCTCACATTTTAGTTAAATCAAAGCATAAAATATTAAAGAAGCGTGTTTTAATTCTCATATTCATCTTGATACTTGATAAAATCTACTAAAAATTGTACCAAACGAAATTGAGTGAATTAATTAAATGCAAACTCTAGATTGACTCCTGTTGATGGTGTTTTC
Organism: Zanthoxylum bungeanum; assembly: GCA_019454045.1. NCBI lineage: Eukaryota > Viridiplantae > Streptophyta > Magnoliopsida > Sapindales > Rutaceae > Zanthoxylum > Zanthoxylum bungeanum. The sequence continues at coordinate 27,199 of SKCR01031792.1, forward strand.
CGGGCACTATGTCATTTAAGCAGCACGACAGGGGTAAAAGGGTAATTCCTTATTGGTCCGGATCATTAATACCGACCCGACCACATGAGTCAGGGGCCGAGCACTTAAGATCGTTAACCCGACCACTTAAAGATTGGATGACCGGGCAATTATCAGGTCGACAGCAGCATTCTCAGTACAAAAGACTTTTATGACCGACCACATGAAGACCGAGCATAGGGCAAGACATGTTCGGGAAAATAAGGCATTCTATCCATATGAGATAAGATAATAAGTTATCCTACTTTCATGGGGTAAACTAGTAAGTCAATGTCATAGTATGATAAAGGAAGTAAATGTAGTTTTTGGCTAGGAATCCTTATGGGAAAAATGAATAGTTTCAACTAGGAAATTCTTGTACAAATAGGAATATGATTTCTTCACCATTATAAATAGGAGGGTAGAGTGAAGGAAAAAGGAGAGAACAAAAAAGAGAGAAGAAGGGTAACAAGTTGAAGGTAAAAAGGGAGCATCAGAATCATCAAGCTCTGACTTGTAAACACAAAAAAGATCCGAGAAGCATATTTCAGTAATAAAAAGTATCATCCTGTTTGTGCCCGTGGACGTAGGTCGGACCAAGATCCGCCGAACCACGTTAAAATCTCCTTGTTGATTGGTGCATTTATCTGTCTTTTGCTAAGTTTGCTTTTGGTCCCCCATAACCAAACAAATTCACTATTGAAGGAGGATTGTCTCGGAGGTGATATTCCCATATTATCCTGAGACCAAAATCAGCCGTCAACAGTTGGCGCCGTCTGTGGGGAACTCAACAAAAAGCAGCTCGCGTAGTAAGACAATGGCGGAAGACGGAAGCCACCAACCATCAGGGAGCTCGGCCGCAGATTGGATGGAGAGGATTGAGGAAAACCTTAGGGAAAAGAAAGGAGGAAAGCCGAACTCTGCTAAAAACCATAGTAGACCGGTTGGAAAGGATAGAAGGAGCACACAATGAAAAATTCGAAGCGGGGACTAGCCGACGAAGGAGCGACATAGCAGAAGGAAAAGAATTGTCGATATAAGTGAGGACGACAGACCCCGGAAGAAGGATCCTTACAGGGTAAGATCCGTAGTGGTTCAGGGAGATTCCCAGACCGAGGACACATGGGAGGAAGAGAGTGACAAATCATCACCAGACCCCTCCTATGATAGCCTTCGCAACACCCGGCGAAAGGAGAAAGAATACGACGAAGAAGTACAAGAAGATACCAGCCACGAGAAGCACCACCCCCGGAATAACAGAAAGAAAGGAGACCGCAGGAGACGGAGAGTAGCACCAAAGATAGCAACATGAAATCTTGGTTACGGGAGGAGCTGATCAAATGGGGAGTACATCCCAGTGCAAACAAAGGGGATGTCCAGGACGGCAAAGATGAATCTCCTCTCGCGGAAAAAATAAGGTCGGTAAGATTCCCAAAGCGATTCAGCATGCCGACCATGGCACCCTACAAAGGCCACTCTGACCCGAAATCACACATCGAAAGCTTTGTCTTGTTGATGGAAGTCCAGGGAGTAGTAGGAGATGCCATCTGCAAAGTGTTCCCCCTAACTTTAAGTGGACCCGCCATCCTATGGTACAGAAGCCTGGCTCCGGGGAGCATCAGAGACTTCACACAACTTAAGAAGTCGTTCATTCGACACTTCAAAGGGGCTTGCGTCCCCAAAAAGACGATTGGAGAATTAAGACTTATGAAGCAAGGAGACGATGAACCCCTGAAGATATTTATTGAAAGATACCATAATATGGTACTCGAAGTCGGAGGGTATGAATCCCCCGAGGCCCTGGAAAGCTTGAAGGGAGCCTTGAAAGTCGGAAGGCTATGGACCCATCTAAGGATCCAAGACACCCCGGACTACGCCACCGCTCTGGAGGTAGCCCGAAAATTCGTTTCATTGGAGAGAACGAAGAGAAAGTATCCCGAAAAGGGAACACTATCAGAGAAAGAACCGCAAGGGAGGGTGCTCCCCGCCGAACAGAAAGAGAATCCAGAAGACCACTCCCGAAGTACAAAGAATTCAAGCCACTGCACCGGGACAATCAAGAGAGAAGGGCGCCAACCCAAGTAAACCATGTGGTCGGGGAAGATGCATACATTCCCCTAAAGAAACCACTGGGAAAAATTGTCATGGAGATCCAGGGGAAAGGCCTCTTAGTAGAACCCGACCAACGAAGGTTTCCCCCGGACAAGAGGAACCAAAAGGCTTATTGCGTACACCACAACTCCAGAGGACATGCAACGGACGGATGTAAAGATCTACGAGAGCAGATGGAAGACCTAGCACGAAACGGATATCTGAACAAATACATTGACCACGAAGTTATGACGACCAGACAAAGAGCATGTGGCCGCCAAATCAACTGAGAAAAGGGCAGTTTGTCCCCGAAACATGAATAAAAAACTTTCTCTTTTCAAAAAGGTTCTCGTCCACTTTCGTAAAACATAAATAGAAAGACTTACTCAAAAAAACCGGGGACAAACTTAGCGCCTAATACAAAAAGAAACGACCAAAGCACTAAGACTTGATCGGCTCGGGGCTGGACTTTGTTCCGCCGAGGCCATTCAGTTATTCGGCTCGGGGTTGGGTTACGTCCCACCGAGTCACGCATATTGGTCTGGGGACGGGACATTCCCCCAGAGCCAAATACCTCTTTCAGCTCGGGGCTGGATTTCGTTCCGCCGAAGCTACTTGGTTATTCAGCTCGGGGTCGGGTTATATCCCACCGAGTCAGCCCTTCGGACTGGGGACGTAACATTCCCCCAGGTCCAAGTGCCTTCTTCAGCTCGGGGTCGGGTACATCCCACCGAGTCAGCTCTTCGGACCGGGGACGTAACATTCCCCCAGGTCCAGGTGCCTTCTTCAGCTCGGGGTCGGGTTACGTCCCACCGAGTCAGCCCTTCGGACTGGGGACGTAACATTCCCCCAGGTTCAAGTGCCTTCTTCAGCTCGGGGTCGGGTACATCCCACCGAGTCAGCTCTTCGGACCGGGGACGTAACATTCCCCCAGGTCCAGGTGCCTTCTTCAGCTCGGGGTCGGGTTACGTCCCACCGAGTCAGCCCTTCGGACTGGGGACGTAACACTCCCCCAGGTCCAAGTGCCTTCTTCAGCTCGGGGTCGGGTACATCCCACCGAGTCAGCTCTTCGGACGGGGACGTAACATTCCCCCAGGTCCAGGTGCCTTCTTCAGCTCGGGGTCGGGTACGTCCCACCGAGTCAGCCCTTCGGACTGGGGACGTAACACTCCCCCAGGTCCAAGTGCCTTCTTCAGCTCGGGGTCGGGTACATCCCACCGAGTCAGCTCTCGGACCGGGGACGTAACATTCCCCCAGGTCCAAGTGCCTTCTTCAGCTCGGGGTCGGGTACATCCCACCGAGTCAGCTCTTCGGACCGGGGACGTAACATTCCCCCAGGTCCAGGTGCCTTCTTCAGCTCGGGGTCGGGTTACGTCCCACCGAGTCAGCCCTTCGGACTGGGGACGTAACACTCCCCCAGGTCCAAGTGCCTTCTTCAGCTCGGGGTCGGGTACATCCCACCGAGTCAGCTCTTCGGACCGGGGACGTAACATTCCCCCAGGTCCAAGTGCCTTCTTCAGCTCGGGGTCGGGTACATCCCACCGAGTCAGCTCTTCGGACCGGGGACGTAACATTCCCCCAGGTCCAAGTGCCTTCTTCAGCTCGGGGTCGGGTACATCCCACCGAGTCAGCTCTTCGGACCGGGGACGTAACATTCCCCCAGGTCCAGGTGCCTTCTTCAGCTCGGGGTCGGGTTACGTCCCACCGAGTCAGCCCTTCGGACTGGGGACGTAACACTCCCCCAGGTCCAAGTGCCTTCTTCAGCTCGGGGTCGGGTACATCCCACCGAGTCAGCTCTTCGGACCGGGGACGTAACATTCCCCCAGGTCCAGGTGCCTTCTTCAGCTCGGGGTCGGGTTACGTCCCACCGAGTCAGCCCTTCGGACTGGGGACGTAACACTCCCCCAGGTCCAAGTGCCTTCTTCAGCTCGGGGTCGGGTACATCCCACCGAGTCAGCTCTTCGGACCGGGGACGTAACATTCCCCCAGGTCCAGGTGCCTTCTTCAGCTCGGGGTCGGGTACGTCCCACCGAGTCAGCCCTTCGGACTGGGGACGTAACACTCCCCCAGGTCCAAGTGCCTTCTTCAGCTCGGGGTCGGGTACATCCCACCGAGTCAGCTCTTCGGACCGGGGACGTAACATTCCCGCAGGTCCAGGTGCCTTCTTCAGCTCGGGGTCGGGTTACGTCCCACCGAGTCAGCCCTTCGGACTGGGGACGTAACACTCCCCCAGGTCCAAGTGCCTTCTTCAGCTCGGGGTCGGGTACATCCCACCGAGTCAGCTCTTCGGACCGGGGACGTAACATTCCCCCAGGTCCAGGTGCCTTCTTCAGCTCGGGGTCGGGTTACGTCCCCCGAGTCAGCCCTTCGGACTGGGGACGTAACACTCCCCCAGGTCCAAGTGCCTTCTTCAGCTCGGGGTCGGGTACATCCCACCGAGTCAGCTCTTCGGACCGGGGACGTAACATTCCCCCAGGTCCAGGTGCCTTCTTCAGCTCGGGGTCGGGTTACGTCCCACCGAGTCAGCCTTCCGGACTGGGGACGTAACATTCCCCCAGGTCCAAGTGCCTTCTTCAGCTCGGGGTCGGGTACATCCACCGAGTCCCACCGAGTCAGCTCTTCGGACCGGGGACGTAACATTCCCCCACGTCCAGGTGCCTTCTTCAGCTCGGGGTCGGGTTACGTCCCACCGAGTCAGCCCTTCGGACTGGGGACGTAACACTCCCCCAGGTTCAAGTGCCTTCTTCAGCTCGGGGTCGGGTACATCCCACCGAGTCAGTTCTTCGAACTGGGGACGTAACATTCCCCCAGGTCCAAATGCCTTTTTCAGCTCGGGGTCGGGTTACGTCCCACCGGGTCATGCTCATCGGACTGGGGACAGGACATTCCCCCAAGACCAAGTGCCTTCTTCAGCTCGGGGTCGGGTACATCCCACCGAGTCAGCTCTTCGGACCGGGGACGTAACATTCCCCCAGGTCCAGGTGCCTTCTTCAGCTCGGGGTCGGGTTACGTCCCACCGAGTCAGCCCTTCGGACTGGGGACGTAACACTCCCCCAGGTCCAAGTGCCTTCTTCAGCTCGGGGTCGGGTACATCCCACCGAGTCAGCTCTTCGGACCGGTGACGTAACATTCCCCCAGGTCCAGGTGCCTTCTTCAGCTCGGGGTCGGGTTACGTCCCACCGAGTCAGCCCTTCGGACTGGGGACGTAACACTCCCCCAGGTCCAAGTGCCTTCTTCAGCTCGGGGTCGGGTACATCCCACCGAGTCAGCTCTTCGGACCGGGGACGTAACATTCCCCCAGGTCCAGGTGCCTTCTTCAGCTCGGGGTCGGGTACGTCCCACCGAGTCAGCCCTTCGGACTGGGGACGTAACACTCCCCCAGGTCCAAGTGCCTTCTTCAGCTCGGGGTCGGGTACATCCCACCGAGTCAGCTCTTCGGACCGGGGACGTAACATTCCCGCAGGTCCAGGTGCCTTCTTCAGCTCGGGGTCGGGTTACGTCCCACCGAGTCAGCCCTTCGGACTGGGGACGTAACACTCCCCCAGGTCCAAGTGCCTTCTTCAGCTCGGGGTCGGGTACATCCCACCGAGTCAGCTCTTCGGACCGGGGACGTAACATTCCCCCAGGTCCAGGTGCCTTCTTCAGCTCGGGGTCGGGTTACGTCCCACCGAGTCAGCCCTTCGGACTGGGGACGTAACACTCCCCCAGGTCCAAGTGCCTTCTTCAGCTCGGGGTCGGGTACATCCCACCGAGTCAGCTCTTCGGACCGGGGACGTAACATTCCCCCAGGTCCAGGTGCCTTCTTCAGCTCGGGGTCGGGTTACGTCCCACCGAGTCAGCCTTCCGGACTGGGGACGTAACATTCCCCCAGGTCCAAGTGCCTTCTTCAGCTCGGGGTCGGGTACATCCCACCGAGTCAGCTCTTCGGACCGGGGACGTAACATTCCCCCACGTCCAGGTGCCTTCTTCAGCTCGGGGTCGGGTTACGTCCCACCGAGTCAGCCCTTCGGACTGGGGACGTAACACTCCCCCAGGTTCAAGTGCCTTCTTCAGCTCGGGGTCGGGTACATCCCACCGAGTCAGTTCTTCGAACTGGGGACGTAACATTCCCCCAGGTCCAAATGCCTTTTTCAGCTCGGGGTCGGGTTACGTCCCACCGGGTCATGCTCATCGGACTGGGGACAGGACATTCCCCCAAGACCAAGTGCCTTCTTCAGCTCGGGGTCGGGTACATCCCACCGAGTCAGCTCTTCGGACCGGGGACGTAACATTCCCCCAGGTCCAGGTGCCTTCTTCAGCTCGGGGTCGGGTTACGTCCCACCGAGTCAGCCCTTCGGACTGGGGACGTAACACTCCCCCAGGTCCAAGTGCCTTCTTCAGCTCGGGGTCGGGTACATCCCACCGAGTCAGCTCTTCGGACCGGTGACGTAACATTCCCCCAGGTCCAGGTGCCTTCTTCAGCTCGGGGTCGGGTTACGTCCCACCGAGTCAGCCCTTCGGACTGGGGACGTAACACTCCCCCAGGTCCAAGTGCCTTCTTCAGCTCGGGGTCGGGTACATCCCACCGAGTCAGCTCTTCGGACCGGGGACGTAACATTCCCCCAGGTCCAGGTGCCTTCTTCAGCTCGGGGTCGGGTTACGTCCCACCGAGTCAGCCCTTTGGACTGGGGACGTAACACTCCCCCAGGTCCAAGTGCCTTCTTCAGCTCGGGGTCGGGTACATCCCACCGAGTCAGCTCTTCGGACCGGGGACGTAACATTCCCCCAGGTCCAGGTGCCTTCTTCAGCTCGGGGTCGGGTTACGTCCACCGAGTCAGCCCTTCGGACTGGGGACGTAACACTCCCCCAGGTCCAAGTGCCTTCTTCAGCTCGGGGTCGGGTACATCCCACCGAGTCAGCTCTTCGGACCGGGGACGTAACATTCCCCCAGGTCCAGGTGCCTTCTTCAGCTCGGGGTCGGGTTACGTCCCACCGAGTCAGCCCTCCGGACTGGGGACGTAACATTCCCCCAGGTCCAAGTGCCTTCTTCAGCTCGGGGTCGGGTACATCCCACCGAGTCAGCTCTTCGGACCGGGGACGTACATTCCCCCAGGTCCAGGTGCCTTCTTCAGCTCGGGGTCGGGTTACGTCCCACCGAGTCAGCCCTTCGGACTGGGGACGTAACACTCCCCCCGGTCCAAGTGCCTTCTTCAGCTCGGGGTCGGGTACATCCCACCGAGTCAGCTCTTCGAACTGGGGACGTAACATTCCCCCAGGTCCAAATGCCTTTTTCAGCTCGGGGTCGGGTTACGTCCCACCGGGTCATGCTCATCGGACTGGGGACAGGACATTCCCCCAAGACCAATATCTCTTTAGCTCGGGGTCCTCAGGGACATACTCGATGCATAGGATCCGTGGGAAGCATAGCACGGGGAGAGATGATACCCCTGTGGCGATTGCTTGCTCCAGTGTTACCGAACATGAGGAGGAATATGCCCTTAATGTATCGAGCACTCTTTGATCCTCATTTACCCGATGTAATGGATCCGTGGAAAGCATAGCACGGGGAGTGACAAGGCCCCCGTGACGATTGCTAGCTCCAGTGATACCGGACCTAAGGAGGGATATGCCCTTAGCGCCCCGGACACTCTTTGATCCATTCATCACTTGGATCCGTGAGAGGCACAGCACGGGGATGCGTTGAGCCCTTGTAGCGTGTGCCTACTCCAGCGTGGTAAGGAGGAGCCCTCACGAAACACACAGGCTCCCCAGTGGACCGACGTGTAGAGGATGTGCCCTTACCAATCAAACGCTCTTTTTGATCCAAATCTTGGTTCGCCGGGACACTGAATTGAAAGATTCAGAATTGTGATTGGAGGCCTCGGGCAGGACGCTGTTGTGAGGCATCTGTGCTGTTGTTTACATTTGTAAAATGTTTTCTTTGGGACAAGTGCCGAGTCACCCCCACCTTTTTGGTCTTATTTTTCAAATTTTTGATTTTGTTTTTCACTGATCTGGCAAGGGGACGCCCGTGCCAGATTCGGTAGGGCTTCACAAGGTTGATTCAATTCCCTTCTGAGCAAGTCCCAAAGATTACCTGGCTCGGGGCTGGATTTCGTTCCGCCGAGACCACGTGGTTAATCAGGCTCGGGCTGGATTCGTTCCGCCAAGGCCGCTTGTTTATTCGGCTCGGGGCTGGATTTCGTTCCGCCGAGGCCGCTTGTTCTTTCAGCTCGGGGTCGGGTCGTGTCCCACCGAGTCCGTCCTTTTGGTCTGGGGACGTAACATTCCCCCAGGACCAAGTGTTCATCTCAGCTCGGGGTCGGGTCGTGTCCCACCGAGTCCGTCCTTTTGGTCTGGGGACGTAACATTCCCCTAGGACCAAATGTTCATCTCAGCTCGGGGTCGGGTCGTATCCACCGAGTCAGTCCTTTTGGTCTGGGGACGTAACATTTCCCCCGGAGCCAAAGTGTTCATTTCAGCTCGGGGTCGGGTTACGTCCCACCGAGTCGGTCGTCGTCAGCATAAGGGCAAAGCATTGTCTCCACGGGTAGATATCGAGGATCCTCGTTGACTGAGCTCATGAAGATGGCAGGAATGACCAGATTTTCAACCGAGGCATCTTTCTCTGCAGTTCCTGAAATGACCACCGACAGATTCATTGACACACCATCTTTTTTATAGTTCCCGGCATCAACTCACAAACTCGTTGTTACCGAGAACTAGGGGACAGATGTTGATGGTGTTTTCCGGGCACTATGTCATTTAAGCAGCACGACAGGGGTAAAAGGGTAATTCCCTTATTGGTCCGGATCATTAATACCGACCCGACCACATGAGTCAGGGGCCGAGCACTTAAGATCGTTAACCCGACCACATAAAGATTGGATGACCGGGCAATTATCAGGTCGACAGCAGCATTCTCAGTACAAAAGACTTTTATGACCGACCACATGAAGACCGAGCATAGGGCAAGACATGTTCGGGAAAATAAGGCATTCTATCCATATGAGATAAGATAATAAGTTATCCTACTTTCATGGGGTAAACTAGTAAGTCAATGTCATAGTATGATAAAGGAAGTAAATGTAGTTTTTGGCTAGGAATCCTTGTGGGAAAAATGAATAGTTTCAACTAGGAAATTCTTGTACAAATAGGAATATGATTTCTTCACCATTATAAATAGGAGGGTAGAGTGAAGGAAAAAGGAGAGAACAAAAAAGAGAGAAGAAGGGTAACAAGTTGAAGGTAAAAAGGGAGCATCAGAATCATCAAGCTCTGACTTGTAAACCAAAAAAGATCCGAGAAGTATATTTCAGTAATAAAAAGTATCATCCTGTTTGTGCCCGTGGACGTAGGTCGGACCAAGATCCGCCGAACCACGTTAAAATCTCCTTGTTGATTGTGCATTTATCTGTCTTTTGCTAAGTTTGCTTTTGATCCCCCATAACCAAACAAATTCACTATTGAAGGAGGATTGTCTCGGAGGTGATATTCCCATATTATCCTGAGACCAAAATCAGCCGTCAACAACTCCTCAATATATAGTTGCTAGCTCAATTGTTGCATCATATTTTAATTCGCATAAATTTTGTTGTGAGGACTTACTTTTGTCATTGCTTCAAACTTATATATATTTATAACATCTTTTAACTTTTATTATGAGTCTTAATTGTCCTCAAGAGACGTGATTTGGTGATGTAAGATTCAGTGTCTGACCTTCAAACTCTGAGTTCGGATTCAAAAAGTGTGTTTCTTGTAAGAGTCTGGGATAGCCGGGGGTTTTACCTGCTCCTCTTAAATTTGGAAGGGATGGTTTAACGATTCAAAAAAAAAAGTGTTAACTGTTAATGTATGTAGATTTTCGTAAAGATTAAACCTCGCCTATTGTTGATTCAAATTCAATAAAAATTATGTCGATCATTTATTTCATATAAAACGAGACACAACACAAAAGATATGTTCATTAATACGCATTATTACATGAATTGCATTTCTTTTCCTTTTCAAGATTTAATTCTTTATCAATGGTTGTGACAATAATAAAAAAGGATTCTCGTATGCAACTATACATGAGAACCTCGTATAAATTACAACTTATAAGTAAATTGATAAATAAATACTTAACATATAAATATTGTCGCATCATTTTTTTATCTCAACTTTATAAATACCATATTATTAATATTTTAAATATATACTCTTGAGCACATTGTTCTATCTCAGTCAATAAATTTGTGTACCTCTCAAGAGAGAAATTGAGGGATATTAAGGGACATATTATGGACTTAATTAATAATAGATATTAGTATAACGACTTTTGGCTTTCCCCACTATTAAAGGCATCGTTTCAATCTTCTTCTTCTTCTTCAAATCCAATTGTTCCTATTAGTATTAGATTATAATTTAAAATATCTCATATTTTAGTACAAATTAACTATAGGGGATTTCCTAATAATCCCAAAACTATAAAAGTTCTTCTAATTCAATTTAAGTACAAAAACTTCTTCTCATTTAGTCCACATATATGTCAAATGGCTCTTACATTTATAAGTGATTGATAAGTCATTTCAAATATTTATATCTCTTTCATTCCCTACAAGAAACAAGATCTTTAGCTTCCAAAATTTTAGCGTCGCCCCAAAAATCATCGCCAAATATATATTTAGCATCGCCAAAATCTTGCGACGCTAAAAGTAACAACATATTGCGTCGCAAAAATCAACAACGCTAAAAATACAACATATAGCGTCATCACAAGTTGTTAACATTTTGCGTCGCAATAAATATTTCGTTGCTAAATAAAAACCTTTAGAGTAGAATATAGGTTGCGACGCTAAATGTCATAATCTTCAGTGTCGCTATATATATTCGACTCTAAAGGTTATAACCTTTAGCGTCGATATTTAACTTCGAAGCAAAAAAATCATAATTCAAAATCGCAACCTATATTCTCGACACTAAATGTTGTATTATTTAACATCTAATATATGTTGTGACGCTAAATATCATACATTTAGTGTCGCTATTGATACCGACGATGCTAAAAAAGTCTGCAAAAAAAAAAAAAACAACTCAAGCCCCTTCTTCTATTTATATCAATTATTCTTATTCATTTTTCTTCAATACCCACGTAAAAAAAATACATATTTTTATTATTTTCAACCACAATCCAATACTAAGCTAATTAAGGTATGTATTGTCTCAAATGTATCACTATTATTGTAATAGTTGTTTACCCATTATGTATTTTTGAGTAAATCCCCGAAAATTAGTGTTTAGAATTTAATTAGGTAAATATTTTAGTTTATGAACTTAGCTAATTAATTAAGGTATGTATTTTAATTTAGGAGTTTATTATTTTTTTTTATATTTATAGATATTTTTGTTGATATAGATAGAAGTTGGATGAGTGTGCCCAATAGACTGAATATCAAATACCATAAAGGGGTAGAAGAATTTATGGAAGCAGCAAAACGAGTTGCTGATGCGGAAGGTCATGTGTGTTGTCCGTGTAATAACGGTTTGAATATGATAATGAAGCATTTGAGCGAAGTTATGGATCACTTATACATGTTGGGAATTTCAGCGACCTATCAGACAATGGTATACCATGGAGAAAATTACAACTCTATCTCTCAATATGCCCATTCAAAAACTAGTACCAGTTACCACGAGCATCGTCAAGAAATTGATGATGATATGATGATATGATCACTGCTTTACATAACTTGTAGGGTTCAACATTTGGTAGAGAAACATCACATCTAGAGGAGAATGACAGACATAAAATATTTAGTCAGTTATTTGAAGAAGCTAAAAAGATACCGTTTGATGGTGCTGTCATTTTGACTTTAAAATTTATTGTCAAACTACTCCACATTAAAGTAAGTACTGGAATGACCAACAAAAGCATTGATATGATGTTAGAGTTGCTTGGACAGATGTTTCCAGCCGGCATATAATTGCCAAAATTATATTACGAGGCATAAAAAATATTGGGTGATTTTGGATTGGTATGAATCTATAAATGCCTGTAAGTATGATTGTGTATTATTTTGTGCAGAGTATGAATTCCTTAAGAATTGTCCAATATATGGAGAAAATCGATATAAGATTCGTGGTACTGGGAAAAAAATACCTCAAAAGAAGTTGCGTTATTTTCCATTGACACCTAGACTACAAAGATTATTTATGTCACGTCACACCACATCTGATATGAGATGGAATCATGATAAGAGAGTTGGCGATGAGGGTATTCTTAGACATCATGCGGATGCAAATGAGTGGAAAGAATTTGATATTATGTACCTACGTCTCACCGAGGACCTTTGTAATGTCAGGTTAGACCTCACATCCAATGGTTTTAATCCTTTTGGAAACATATATAACTCTTACAGCGTATGACATGTGGTATTTGTATCTTATAACTTAACACTGTGAAAGTGTATGAAAAACCCTTTCATGTCATTGTCATTACTTATACAAGGTCCATGTTCCCCAGTAAAGATATTGATGTTTACTTGAGGCCATTGATAGAATTACATATATTATGGAATATCGGTGTAACTACTTATGAAGCAGTTACTGAGCAGTATTTTCAAATACACGTGATGTTATTATGGACTATTAACGACTTTCCAGCTTATGATTCTCTATCTTAGTGGAGCACTAAGAGTTATATGGTATGTCTAGTGTGTTTATATTTTAGCAAACTGGATTGGTGTGAGCTAGAAGCTCAGGAAGTAATCTTGCTTATATCATGCATGATAAAATGATACAAGTCACATAAATAATATTTATCAACTAAACATACTGTAATATCCTGAATTTTTCATAACAGTTCTGAAAGGTTTTCGAATTGAAGTTTAGGTTTCGGAACGATATGATATTTGAAAATAAGAGCTTGTGTTGGAAGATTGGTCATGATATTTTAAATTGAAGCTTCGTTGCATTAGAAAATACTTTATTTCGAGAACCGGTTACGAGATTCCTGTTTATATTTTACGCACGGAAAGTTTATTATTTCAGCTATAAAAATAGCAAACGAACTTCGATTGAGTTGATTTTTGAACGATTGGACTTGTTTTTCCGAAATGAACAACTTTGTGTTGAACACTTTTCGAAATGTGCATCAGGGCACTTTAAAAATATGACTTTTCGAGAGAGCTTTATCTGAGGAGCCTAACAGTAATTTCACGGTGGTCAAAATATAATTTTTAAAACTTTTCTATATATACCTTGAAATTTTCAGTAATAGTAAAAATGGCATAACCCCATTAGCCCATTCCTTCGACCCACGTCCCCAATTCGCTTAGAGGAGGCATGGTCGCGCTGGCAGCCAACCGGCCATTGTCGGCCGGGGCGATGGCCCAGAGGGGTGCGCTGCCCACTCCTCTGTCTTGTGGTGGCTGGCGATAGCCCTAGAATGCTAACATCAGCGATGAGAGAGTGTGAGATGCACACGGCTTCAATTTTCTAATCCCGGCTCGTCGCTTCATTTCATTGCTCAAGTCACCATTCAAATCGAAGCCCTCAGAGAGTACTATAATTTGACGATGATGATTTTTCTTATCTGTGCACGGTTGCACATGAATCGATAGAGAAAATGGTAGTGAATAGTAATCTTCGAATGAACAATAGCTCCGATTAAAATTCCATCGATTCTAGCTTATTCGTGGGATCTTTGGGGTTACATATATGCCCTCGAAATCTCAGTAAGACCCTCCGGTGAAAACTTGCTAATTTCAAGTTTTCCGTTGATGAGCGGAAAATATATCAATATTTATCGCCCCTTTAACTTAATATTTTGTTTAGTTTTTCGGGTTTGATGAATGTTTTGATGTGTTTTAGTTTATTTTACAGATAAAATAATATCGGATCTCAATGAAATCATTTAGGACGAAATATGGGTCAAATAAGGGCAATTATTGGACTTGATATTTTAATTTTGGAGATTGGAAACTTGAAATGGCGTTTTTGACGAAGTGCAGTTTTGGAAATTCCAGTTTTGCGCATCTGTCGTATTTTAGGCATAACGTTTTACTCCGATATCGGATTGAGCTGATTCAAGTTCCAGATTAAAGAAGACTCAAAGAGCTACAGCTTTGAAAGACAAAATAATTTCGAATTCTGACGATTTCATGCCCGAAATTGATGAACCAGCCAGAAGTGTGATGTGTGTAATTATTAAAGTCACTTTCAATCATTTTCAAAGCAAAAAATAAATTAATAAATAAATAATAAAAATTATCAAATCATCACCAAACATGATAAGAGATTAGTGGAGCAATTAATAATGGATTTGGTGGAGCAATTAGTGGAGCAATTAATAATTGATTTGGTGGATGATTTGATGGAGGCAAAATTTTGCCTATAAATACCAAGCCATTTCATTTGTAAAATTCATACTTTCTTCTAAGGAATTCCTTAAGAATACTAAGAAGATTGTATCTTGTTTATTTATTTACAGCTTTCAGTAATTAATTTCCGCTTTCGCACTTTCTTTTCTTTACTTTTCAGTTTTTACTTTCTGCAATTTACTTTTACGCACAGTATTTTTCTTTCTTTAATTTTCGGTTTTTACTTTTCAGTAATTTACTTTCAGCAATTTACTTTTCAGCAATTTACTTTCAGCATTTAATTTTTAGTATTTAATTTCAATATTTACTTTCAGCATTTACTTTTCAGTATTTAATTTTCAGTATTTTACTTTATGTCTTTTATTTTATTTAAGTTTTTTTTACTACCCGTAAATATGTGTCGTAACTAAGCCAGTTATCTGGGGTTGTGATGAAATCCAATATCACCGGTTTATAAGGGGTTAGATTATAGCTTGGGTAATATAAAGATTTATTTATTGAGTCTTAATCTTAATGCTTTTTCATTAACTGGCCATTAATAAAATTGAACTGGGAAACTTAAAATGAACTAGACATAAGGATTTTAAGTTTAAGACCTTAGACTCAATAGTCCACGATCTTCCTTGAGGATAGATAACCCTTTAATAGATTTCCTTACATGATAGACATATACCTGTCGGGCGGGGGTAGCCATAATTGGAACTTAAACTTAATGAATCCAGATAATTTGGTTGACATAGACATATGGTTCAATTGGGTTAAACTGGGTATTTGTGTCTGACCATCGACAGAGGCTTACACATAATTTAGTGTTCCAGGTTAATAAATTAATATATTACCCAACTTTAAGATAACCACTTCATCTTTAAAATGATATTGGAAGAAATCACAACTCTAGATAGTTTTTAATATTGAATTTTCTTAAAACCTACTTTCGAACAATTTTATTTACTTGTTTTTAAATTTAGAATCGTTACCATTTCAAATCAATCAAACAACCTGTTAGATACTAGTAATCATTTGACTTCATAAAATTAATAGATTAGATATTAAGTCCTCGTGGGATCGATATTTTTATACTTCTTGAACGATACGTGTGCTTGCGTTATACGTGTGTACTTTACGCCAGTCAAGTTTTTGGCGTCGTTGCCGGGGACTTATTTATCTTTTACTATTAGTTTAGGGGTTAGATACGTTACTTGTATCTAATTTCTTTTTACTTATTATTTTTGTTTTCTTGTGTTTCAGGTTCTCAGAAACTTCATGAGACGAACTAAAAGCTTTGAACTCCGACTGCTTGACCCGGAAATTGAAAGAACCATCAGACAGTTGAGAAGGCAAAGGCGAGAAGGCCAAGAAGCTTTAGTCAACATGGAACCTGAACCTTTGAACGTTACACCACCAATTCCCATTCGAGACAGAACCATTCCGGTGGTTGACAGACTCATTTCCTGTATTGTACTTCCTCCCTTACCAGCAAATGCGTGTGACATCAAAACATGCATTCAGATGATTCAGCACTCAGTTCAGTTCAGGGGGAATGCAACTGAAGATCCTAATTCCCACATCAGCAACTTCCTGGAAGTTTGCGACACTTTTAATTACAACCGAGAAGCGGAAGAAGCAATGAGACTGCGATTTTTTCCATAATCCTTAAAAGGACAGAGCTAAAGCTTGGCTATATTCACTACCAGCAGGTTCTATCACAACTTGGAACACTTTAGCCACCAAATTTCTTGCAAAGTACTTTCCACCAGCCAGAACCGGAAAGCTGAGGAATGATATCACATCCTTTGTACAACAAGATTCAGAATCCCTCTACGAAGTTTGGGAAAGGTACAAAGATTTGCTCCGGAAATGTCCTCACCATGAGATTCCAAAATGGCTTCAAGTCCAAACTTTCTATAATGGACTTTCTGGAATAATGAGAACCACAATCGATGCTGCTGCTGGAGGAGCTTTAATGGCAAAAGGAGAAGATCAAGCCTGTGATCTAATCGAAGAAATGGCCAACAACAATTCCTTGTGGCCAACAAAAATGAGCAAGATCCAAAGAATTACAGGAATTTATGAAAGTGGAGCCAATACAGCAGTCAACGCCAAGCTAGATCAGATATGCAAATTCATGGACACTCTTACCACTAGATCCTCAAGTTCACCTTATGGAGGAGCACCCGAGTCGAACCAACTTGAAGAAACGGTGAATTTTGTCAACAATTTCAACAGACAGTGGAACAATCCATATTCCAACACCTACAACCCAAGAAGGAGGAATCATCCTAATTTATCATGGAGCAACAATTCAGGCCAATAGCAGAACTATCCACCACCTGGATTCCAACAACAGAACAAAAGCCAGGAGCAGGCAAATGAACCAGGAATAACAGAAGTGTTGACCCACTTGAAAATGATAGAAGCAAAACACGAATCTCAAGCAGCAAGATATGATACTATATTTCAATCTCAAGCAGCAAGATATGATGCTATGTTTCAATCCCAAGCAGCATTAATTCAAGGTCAATCTGCTTCTATTAAAGCACTGGAGAATCAAATTGGACAACTGGCAAAAGCTCAGAGTTACAGACCGCCAGGTACCCTTCCTAGTAGCACAGAGCCAAATCCAAGAAACATGGGGAAGGAACAATGTCATGCCATCATGTTAAAAAGCGGTACTGAAATCAACAAAGATGTTGGAGCCAAAATAGCTGCTGAGGAAGTTCCAAAAGAAACAAAGCAACAGATGGAGGAAAAAGAAGCAAAGGAAAAAGAACAAATCATTCCACCTCCACATTTTCCTCAACGTCTTCAGAAGAACAAATTGGACAAGCAGTTTTCTCGGTTCCTGGAGATCTTAAAAAAACTGCATATCAACATTCCATTTGCAGAAGCGTTGGAACAAATGCCCAGCTATGCCAAATTCATGAAAGACATTCTTTCACGAAAGCGGAGATTGGGAGATTACGAGACAGTAGCATTATCAGAAGAATGCAGCGCTATCATTCAGAGGAAACTTCCCCCAAAGTTGAAATATCCTGGCAGTTTCACTATTCCTTGCACCATAGGAGAACATGACTTCGGTAAGGCTCTGTGTGATTTAGGTGCTAGTGTTAACTTGATGCCTTTTTCTATTTTCAGGAAATTACAGATTGGAGAAACAATGCCAACTTCAGTCTCACTACAACTTGCTGATAGAACACTCGTATTTCCGAGAGGTGTAGTTGAAGATGTGTTGGTCAAGGTTGACAAATTCATTTTCCCAGCAGATTTTATTGTCCTTGATATGGAGGAAGACGCAGACGTGCCAATCATCCTCGGGAGACCATTCTTGGCTACAGGTCGAACCATTATTGATGTACAGAAAGGAGAATTAATCATGAGGGTACAGGACCAAGAAGTAACATTCAATATTTTCAAGGCCATGAATTTCCCAGATGATGAAAAAAATGAGGAATGTTTCAAACTTGATGTGATACACAGTACCATTCAGAACTCCAATGCAATGCAAAGTTAACTGACAAACTTAAAACATGTCAATTGCCTGTGGAGCCTAAAGATAAAGCATCTTTTGCACTGAAAGAGCCAATTCTTGCTCTACAAGCAATAGAAGAGAAAAAGTTCCACCAGCTCAACGAATTGGAGGAATTTCACAATCAGCCTTTTGAGGATGCCAAATTGTACAAAGAAAAGGGCAAGAAAAGACATGATGAAAAGTTAGTGCGCATACAACTGGAACCAGGGCAGAAGGTACTGTTAAACAAATCAAGGTGAAATTCTTCCCATGGAAGCCAAAATCACGGTGGTCAGGTCCATTTGTGATCACCAAAGTTTTACCAGATAGAGCCGTTGAGATACATGATCCTGACTCCAACAAAACTTTCAAGGTTAAAAACAAGTGTGTCAAGCACTACTGGGGAGAATCATTTGAGTGACAAAAAGAAAGTGTTACACTTTCAGATCCAGCTTAACGTTCGAGAAGTCAAGTCTGGCTGACGACTTTAAACTTAGCGCTAGCAGGGAGGCAACCCATGCAATTTGTGTATATATTGTGATCTGGTGTGTTTTATTTTTGTGTGTTTAGTTTTTTACAGATTAAGTCTTTTCAAGATGGAAGAATCTCTCGCAAATCTTCACAAGAAATTTCCTTCTCTCCCTCAAAAATCTCTGATGAAAGTATACAAAGCTCGCTTGGAACAGATGAGATTATTGATGATCAAAGGTATTCCTACTGACATTCGTTGGATTATTGAAGCACGGGTCCGATTGGCAGGTGAGTCTTCTGACTCTTTTATTTCACATCTGCCTGGTTTTGGAAGAACCACCTATGCAAAGAAACGTAGAGCTAAGGAAATGGGTGTTTGTTATAAATGTGCACGCTGGAATTGCAATACTCGTTGTCGTTCTTTATGAATGGTGTCTGATAATCGCGAAGATAAAATTAAATTCATTAGGGATGGCTTGAGTAAGGAGTCTTTAGATGATATATCTTCGACTCTTGAGATGCATCCCAGTGGATATGTTCACATAGCCTTTCGCAAATTACATACACAATTTCAAAAAGAAAGACAAATGTTAAGTCTCGGGAATCTGACTCAAAAAGACCATGTTTGCCAATTTATAAGAAAAATAGATGGGAAGCTTGTCCCTGACGCATAGACGTCAATCAAGCTGTTAATTTTCTTGTGAATATTATATCTCTTTGTCTTTTCCTAATAATTGTAATTTATTTTGTTTTTTTCTTTTATTTTCTCCGACAGGATCCACACCTTTTTGACTATCACGATATTATTTCGCTACTAATCGTCCTCTGGAAGATACTTGTGCTATTTTTACTCACCCTTTTCAGGTACTATAAATTCAGCCCGTCATTGCACTTTTGAAGGCATCCAGTGTTGAGAAAGAAATACATAAAAAAATGGAAGCCACTTCAAGAAAACGAATTGAGAACATCTGTATGTTTTGCGGTAGTAGTGTTGGTACTAAACCACAATACGTAGAAGCAGCACATGAATTGGGTCGAGTCTTAGCTGCAAGGAATATGCACTTAATATATGGCGGAGGAAATCTTGGACTAATGGGGATCGTTTCAAAGGCCGTACAGGAAGGAGGCAGTCACGTTTTGGGAATCATTCCAAAACCCTTGGCAGAAGAAAATCTTATTGAACCATCAAACAGAGAGGAACTGATCGTGCCAGGTATGTCTGAACGACTAGTGGAAATGATTAACCGTGCTGATGCTTTTATTGCTTTGCCAGGTGGCTTGGGCACATTGGAGGAAATTTTTATAGTACTATCTTGGGCGAACCTGAACATACACCAGAAACCAATTAGACTGCTCAACGTTGATGGATTTTATGATTTTCTTTGTGTGTTTCTTGATGATGCTCGGAGAAATGGGTTCGTGTCGAAACCTTTGAAAGAACTCCTCTTTACTGCCAGAACTGCTCCGGATCTAATAGACCAACTCATAGCCTATTAACCACGAGTTGACCCTATCCTTTCAAAGATAAATTGGTCCGAGGACGATCGTGGTAAGAGGCGTAGGATTAATCTGGATCTTAACCTTTAATTTCTTGTAGAATTTCAGCTAACCATATATTATCTTCTAAACTCTTCTTCTAAACTCTTCTTCTACTGTTTAAGACATTGGGGACAATGTCTCATTTAGGTTTGGGGGAGGGAATTAGTTGATCAGTACATTGTTTTTAGTTTGTGTGTTGTTTTTAGTCCAAAATTTTTCGAAAAATACAAAAAAAATTGAAAAATTTTCAAAAATTACAAAAATATTTTGTGTTTTTGTGTTTTTATTTTGACTAAAAGGGTGAAATTGGTAAGAGATGGCTGAGTAAGGAGTTTCCCTCCTGAGACGTATCTCAAGCCTATTTTCGAAATCAGTTAATTTTTGTTTATTTCCTTTTATGTCAGATTAAAATGGATCTTCATATGTTCAGTTAGCAGATATTATCAACATACATAGAAACATACGGACATGAACTGTAATTGAAAAGTTTGTAATATTCAGTGCTCTAGTTAAATTGGAGGAAGCATCTCAAAAAGCAATGGAGTAAAAAAAATAAAAAATCTAATATCCGAGTTATTAAGTCTGTAAGGGTGTTTTAACACCTAGTGCCCTAAAACCAACTGGTTTGGGAGTCACTGGCCCAAAGTTCGTTACATGGATCAAAGATGCTGCAAAAATATATATATATGAAGTCTGAGTAATTAAGTTCGTAGGGGTGTCTTAACACCTGGTGCCCTAAAGCCAACTGGTTTGGGAGCCACCGACCCAATACTCGCTACATAGATGGAAGATATTGTATATAAATAAAAAATAGAGAAAAATCAAAGAAAAAATCTGAAAAATCAGAAAAATTATTCCATTGCTACAAAAAGGTGTGAAATCTGATAGAACTTTAGGACAAAAATATTACTCTCTTATCAACTGCACTTATGACTGTTGTGGGCAAAAATGAGTTGATTAATATTTTGTCGACTGTGTATATGGAGAATGGTAAAAATAATCAGAGAATTTACTTATTCGGTAATTTAGAATGAAACAAAACAACTATTGATTTGGAGTAGAAGTTTCACCTGATTAGTCACTAACTTCTTTATTCTCTTTTCTCTTGTCTTTTTGCTTATGTGTGCATTAGTTTCACTACCTTTTTACTTTTGTAAAACGTATGTGGGTATCATTGCTGTAAGCCCTCACGAGACTATAACTCGTCCACTAGGGACACCTAGGGGTTTAAAGGCTTGTTGCATATGCTAAATGCAACCGTGATCCCTACGAAAGTGGCTTAGTTTAATTTTAATTGTTTCTTGTATTTTATTTTATTGTTTTGCTCGAGGACTAGCAAAATATTAGGTTTGGGGGTGTGATGAGCGGAAAATATATCAATATTTACCGCCCCTTTAACTTAATATTTGGTTTAGTTTCTCGGGTTTGGTGAACGTTTTGATGTGTTTTAGTTTATTTTGCAGATAAAATAATATCGGATCTCAATGAAATCATTTAGGACGAAATATGGGTCAAATAAGGGCAATTATTGGACTTGATATTTTAATTTTGGAGATTGGAAACTTGAAAGGGCGTTTTTGACGAAGTGCAGTTTTGGAAATTCCAATTTTGCGCATCTGTCGTATTTTGGGCATAACGTTTTACTCCGAAATCTGATTGAGCTGATTCAAGTTTCCGATTAAAGAAGACTCAAATATCTACAGCTTTGAAAGACAAAATAATTTCGAATTCTGAAGATTTCATGCCCGAAATTGATGAACCATCCAGAAGTGTGATGTGTGTAATTATTAAAGTCAATTTCAATCATTTTCAAAGCAAAAAATAAATTAATAAATAAATAATAAAAATTATCAAATCATCACCAACATGATAAGAGATTAGTGGAGCAATTAATAATGGATTTGGTGGAGTAATTAGTGGAGGATTAGTGGAGCAATTAATAATTGATTTGGTGGATGATTTGATGGATGCAAAATTTTGCCTATAAATACCAAGCCATTTCATTTGTAAAATTCATACTTTCTTCTAAGGAATTCCTTAAGAATACTAAGAAGATTGTATCTTGTTTATTTATTTACAGCTTTCAGTAATTAATTTCCGCTTTCGCACTTTCTTTTCTTTACTTTTCAGTTTTTACTTTCCGCAATTTACTTTTACGCACAATATTTTTCTTTCTTTAATTTTCAGTTTTGACTTTTCAATAATTTACTTTCAGCAATTTACTTTTCAGCAATTTACTTTCAGCATTTAATTTTTAGTATTTAATTTCAGCATTTACTTTCAACATTTACTTTTCAGTATTTAATTTTCAGTATTTAATTTTCAGTATTTTACTTTATGTCTTTTATTTTATTTAAGTTTTTTTACTACCCGTAAATATGTGTCGTAACTAAGCCAATTATCTGGGGTTGTGATGAAATCCAATATCACCGTTTATAAGGGGTTAGATTATAGCTTGGGTAATATAAAGATTTATTTATTGAGTCTTAATCTAATGCTTTTTCATTAACTGGCCATTAATAAATTGAACTGGGAAACTTAAAATGAACTAGACATAAGGATTTTAAGTTTAAGACCTTAGACTCAATAGTCCACGATCTTCCTTGAGGATAGATAACCCTTTAATAGATTTCCTTACAGGATAGACATATACCTGTCGGGCGGGGGTAGCCATAATTGGAACTTAAACTTAATGAATCCAGATAATTTGGTTGACATAGACATATGGTTCAATTGGGTTAAACTGTGTATTTGTGTCTGACCATCGACAGAGGCTTACACATAATTTAGTGTTCCAGGTTAATAAATCAATATATTACCCAACTTTAAGATAACCACTTCATCTTTAAAATGATATTGGAAGAAATCACAACCCTAGATAGTTTTTAATATTGAATTTTCTTAAAACCTACTTTCGAACAATTTTATTTACTTGTTTTTAAATTTAGAATAGTCACCATTTCAAATCAATCAAACAACCTGTTAGATACTAGTAATCATTTGACCTCATAAAATTAATAGATTAGATATTAAGTCCTCGTGGGATCGATATTTTTATACTACTTGAACAATACGTGCGCTTGCGTTATACGTGTGTACTTTACGCCGGTCACCCGTTAAATGTTCGAATGTTTCCAATAGATTCTTAAAATATAGTAATAATTTAAATTGAATTGTTTGAGCATGAGCATATTGAATATGTTTATATGGTAGAATCCGAGTGAAAACGAAATAAATTGGATCGATCCAATAGATTATACAAGTTTTCGGTAGAAGTGGATTTCGCGTATATTGATGTTTTTCTAAATATAATGTTAGATATTAGTTATATAGATAATATGAAAATGTTAAGATGATTCGGGGTAGGTTCGGAGGGTTTAGGACTCTTCCCTAACATTTGCGAAAACTTTTTCTAAAGATTTTTCAAAAACGCGTAAACAGAGGATTTAAGCTAATCCAGTTGCTTGAATTATTTTTTACTGATGTGTTAAGATTAATGAAACTGAAATCATTGAAATCATACATGATCTAGTTGTCCCGGAAAAAATTGAAATTTTGTCATAATTAAGTTAAGAATTATGTAAAGTCACGATTCTGACGGCGCATCACCTTTTTATTTTGACTGATGTGACTAGGACCATGGGTGCTTTCAAAGCCAGGTAAGTAACTCATTCGATGAGTACTTGATTTGTTGATTCATGTTTTAAATAGATATAGTGATGATTATGTTTATATATATATATATATATATATGTATTTGTATTTGTTTGTCAGAATGCGAATATACCCCGTTATAGAATAGCATGAATACTAGCTTTATTGTTACTTAGAATACGAGTTAGCGATTAATGATGATTAGATTTGAAGCGTTATGTGATAAGTTTTGTGGATGTATGTGTATGTGATTTCTTTGAAAAGCATAAAAGGGGACTCCTGTTATTAGTTTGACGTATAGACGTAGCTATGGATATTTAATTTTATAGACGATGATTGGAAAGAAATGGTATATGAAGGGTTTAGAGATTTTTGAAATGTTTAGATAAGATGAGAATAGTTAAGATGTGGTTTAAGAACGAAGCTTAAGATAAGTTGGTTTATTTTGTTTATGAGATATGGTAAGTACATGGGTCACACACACACACACACATACACACATACACACACACACACACACACACAAACACACACACACACACACATATATATAAGGGTGTAGGTGTATTTATCTTTATAAAGATTATATATATAGTTTAAGTTAACCAACCACCACAAGTTTGGATTGGCTAAAGCCACGGGTATGGGTGGTTCGATTTATCGGTGCATAATATGTTATAAATATATATATATATAATATACGTATATACATATACCAAATTAAAAGTATGTCATTTATATAGATATATGTATATGTATGTGATGTAAATTCAATGTGTTTTGAGGCATGAGTTATTCTATAATGTAGATAATCTGAAATGTGAATGGATATATTTGTTTTATGTGCTTCGATATTTTGATTTATGTTTAGAGATTTTGGTATTTGATTCGCGGCATAAACGTGTTTTGATAAAAAAAATATTTCAAATATTTTAGTTTTGACAATAAAGAATAGAGAATATGTTTCTGCCTCGACACTTGATTCATGTTTTATTATTTTGTGATTTATCGATATGTTTCCGACGAGGTGCTTGACGATATGTCTCTGTCCCGGCATTTGCCTCTTATTTTTATGATTTTTGAATTATGATTATGTTTCCATCGGGATGCTTATTATAGGGTCCTAACCATCAGAAAATAGTCAGCCCACTACTATGTCGATATGGTCTTGTTCGTACATTGTTTGGTCTGTGCGCGCGACTCGAACAATGGATGATTGATAAGTATTTTTGAAAAGTTTGTTTACGGGAGAATGATTTTTGAATGATATACATTTGATCTTTGATCACATTTCCAAAGATGTATCTATGATTTTAAAATATTATATTTTGGGAAGAAATGATTTCAAAAGAATTACGTTTTGATTAAGATACATTTCGATATCATTTATGAGATTATTTGATATAATATGTTTCTGTCACGGTGCTTGTACTTGATTTTTATGGTTTTAAGATTTTTGAATCCACTGTGGCTCTTGTATAGGGCTATGTCCAACTACAGTGGATCGACCCGATACCCTATGTCGACATGAGATTGTTTCTTTCTTTTTCCGGTCTATACGCATGATTCGGACATTGGGCACTAGTTATATTTCGTCCAGTTGAGTTGGTCATGGATGCTTGAAATAGTTTTTGATGAAAATGGAATTTCAAATGTGATTTTGATTTCAACAAAGAGTTTAATGATGTGTATTCGATGTGATTTGAAGTAATGGTTTCATGTTCTATGTTGGATGACGTATGTGATTATTTATGTGAAGCTTATATTTGTAAAGAATATATGGTTATTCGACCGTTATTGAATGAATGATAAGAATGGGTTTGTAAAGTACTATAGAATGAATGAATGGTTTACGAGTATTCCTCCCATTTTGAACTTGACCATGTATTTAATTGCTTTTGTAAGAGTTTAAGCTTGAATTTTATGTATGTGTGAGACTGTCGGTTTCACAGAGGCTAATATGTTTAGAAATGTTATCATATATGTATAATTGCCAAGTGAAAAATCTGAGGATCAATGTATGTGTGTTATTCAAATTTGTAAGGATATGCATATGTTTATGTAACATTCCCATCCAGAAGATACTACTGGCAGGGAATATGCTGACATATCTGTTGGGGCAGTTGTGGAACCCCTAAGGTCGGATCAGTGTCCCGGGCAACGAAAATGGGTCTAACCCATGGAAATCAAGTATTGGTGTAATTTTAAATTATTTAATGAAATACTATATTCTATTATGAGTGTATAGGAAAACATCGGGACTGAATCGGAGTCAGGAAGCTCCAGAACGAGAGAAAACAAAATCAGCACGCGCCAAGGACGCGACAGGCGTGAAGTACACGCGCACTGTAGCGCCCAGGTTGAAATCTTTTTTTTTTCATTTCATTTTACAAATGAATCCTTCAGCTCACTGGCAAGTGAGCTGAAGGAATTAGAGTCTTTTACTCTAATTTCTTTCGGTCTTCCCTAAAAACCTCAAAAACATCCAAAATTAATTTTTAATATCAAAACCAACATTAAAATATGTTGTAGAATAAAAATCAAGTTTTTCAAAATATCAAATATTTTTACAAAAATATAGATTTATTCTAAATACGCATTTGCGTAAATTTTGAATCCAATACACGAACCATTTTAGAATCTCCATAAGAAATGTCTCGTGAACAATTCTAGGTCACCCAAAGGTGGTCAAGTGATTCTAGAATGGTAGCCATATCTCTAAGGTTTAATCTAGAGTTCCAAACTCTTATTAATTGCTCCATGTCCAATAGGAACATCTTTGACCTAATTACAAGCATGTTGTGTTTATACTTCTAAAGTATCCTAACACAATTGATTAACTTTATTCAACATTAAGCTATGTGATCATGCATCTAATACATAAATGAACATAGCTTTGAAGAAGATCAAACATTACCTAGTAAGCTTGATGCAAGATCCAATCTACTTCTCTTTTGTTGAAATTGTTGGAGAACCTCTGAGGTGTGCAAGCTTGATTCCAAGATCCAATCATGTTTCCAATGTTTCCAAGCTTCACTTCAAGATCCAATCTTAATTTCTCCTAGATTAAATGTTGTAGAGACCTCACAAGCTTCTCTAAACACTTCTCTAACTTAGGTTAATCTCTCAAGAATTTGCTTATGCTTGTTATTTTTCTTGTACTTGTAATTAAAACCTTCATAAAACTTGCTATTTATAGCAAAACTTAGGCAATTTTTAATTAATAAAAGTTGTAATCAACTTTTAAAATGGGCTTAATCTAATTTGTCCAAATATGTATAATTAGGTGTGACTAATCTTCATTGTCTCCTATTTTAATTTAATCCAATTAAATCAAGTAAAGGATTAGGAAATGGATTAGTTAAATGTTTGCCACCTTGATTTTATCCAATTAAATCAAGCCAAAACCACCTATTATTACATACTTACAATTACCATAATATCCTCAAATGGTAGAGATAATTATGATTTTACAATTAAGCCCTTGTGTAATTATTGAATTAATCCAATTAATCCAATTAGGTCAAAGTAAATAATCAATGTTATCCAAAAACACTTGATTATCTTAGTTGATAATTATAATATCGAATATTATCTTTCATAAAAAATAATCGGCTACCCAAGTGCTCAACGAGTACACTTCATATTGGGACTCTCTAAGTTCATACACGTTCGTCATATAAGCCTAGCTAATATGTACGCAATTCGGCCACCTCCGAATTCTCGAAGAACACGAATGACCTTTCTAAACTATACAAGTCGAGGTCATCACATATGTTTAACAATCCCTCCATTCGTAGGCTATCTGAGTTGTGCTTAGGAAATATAGAATACATCGTCAAGTTTCTGAAGAGCACATCTCATGTCGACATGTCCATGATTCTTCATAACTGATGTGATCCACCCTAAGTGATCGACTTTGGCCAAAGATGTAAGAATCGTGACTTTACTCACATGGATACCTAAACCCCTTATAGTACACATACGGGCCGACAGATCCTATCTTGCTTCACACTTGATTACTGAGTGCATCGGTCCACACCCAACGAACATCTAGAGGCCATACCATGAAAGGTTTATGACATACATGGCATCAAAGTGTGGAGGATCTCACACAAAATCAATGTTATCCTATAGTTAAAAGATTACATAAGCTACTCAAATCGAGGAGATTCCTATTGACGGTGGTATGTACTTCCAACTATTAGGAATCACTTGTGAGTCATTCAATATTCGCTTCAACGAATACCCACATATCTATACGAGTTTCCAAAACTCATGGTACATCGCGTTAAACCATTGGAACTCCAATTCCAATATACGACATGTGCTAGTCTTTTAGGTTTATAGTAATTCGACCGTATTCCAAAACCAACGACTATAAATATTTACTTTGAGAATAGTTTACAGCTAGTGTCAAGACTATTCTAAGGTCGATGTCACTCTTAGCATATCGATACATCAATTTAATACGCGTAATGACAATACCATTATAAGGTATGAAATGAAAAATATAGTTATTTTATTAATAAATAATAAAATGTGCAAATTGGATTGTCACTCCAAGCACCAACTCCATCAAACTCCCACTTGCTTAGTGCCAATATGAATGGTTCCGTAGTCTCATCTCCTCCACATGTTTATCGAATAACTTAAGAGGTAAGGCCTTTGTAAGCTGGTCTGCTATGTTGTCTTGTCCTTGACCTTCAAGACCACTATGTCTTTTCGTTCAATAATCTCTCTAATTACGCGGTATTTCCTTTCCACGCGTTTAGACTTGGAATGCGCCCTCGGCTCCTTAGCCTGCGTGATGGCTCCATTATTATCACAGTATAATGGGATCAAATCCGTAATACTAGGAACAATGTCAAGTTATGTGATAAAATTTCTATTCCAAACAGCTTCTTTAGCAGCTTCTGAAGCCGCTATAAATTCCGCCTCAGTGGTGGAATCAGCTGTTGAGCCTTGCTTTGATCAACGCCAACTAATCACACCACCGTTAATGGTAAATATGTATCCTGATGTAGATTTTCTATCATCTGGATCTCCCTAGAAGTCGGAGTCTGTATAACCTTTAATTTGTAGCTCATTTTCTCAATATATCAGAAACTTATCCTTGGTGCCTTTAAGATATTTAGGATATATTTCACGGCTGTACAATGATCATTACCTGGATCAGATTGATATCGGATGGTCACACTTACGCCAAAACTGATGTCAGGTCTAGTATATAACATTGCATATATTATGATTCCAATACAAGAAGTATTTGGCAAGTTAGACATTCTAACTCTCTCTTCCTCAGTTTGAGGTGCCATTGTCTTCGAAAGATGTATATCGTATCGGAAAGGTACATTTGCTGCCTTGCAGTTGGTAAAACTGTACCTTTATAGATCTTATCTATGTACGTCGATTGTGACAACCCTATAGACTTCCTAACTCTAATCTCTGAGAGCCTTTATACCTAGTATATAGGAAGCGTCACCCATTATTTTCATGGAGAAGTTCTTGCAATGTAGGCTTTCCACTTGCATCATCCCTATATCATTTCCTATGATAAGGTGTCATCTGCATACAAGATTTAAAAAACTATCATGCTTCCACTTAACTTTCTTATAAACACATGGTTTTTCCTCGTTCTGATGAATCCAGATAATCTAATTATCTCATCAAAATGACGATTCCAGCTCGGGAGCCTTGCTTGTTTTAAGTCCATCAAATCAGACTTTTGGAACATTACAAAACCAAGTTGAAGTCTCACTGGACACAAACCCTAATGAGTGGTATTTATATCACTATTTCCCACTCATTTATCCTAATATTTTGTATAGTTTCTTGAGTCTTGTGAAAGTTTGAATGTTTTGTTGTTATTTTGCCCCCCAGATTAAATAATAACGTTTGGCGGCATTGTCGGCACTTTGGGACAAAAATGCGTCAACAGGGATATTTTCGTCTTTTCCGCGTCGCGACGCTGGACCAAAATTTGCCTATAAAAGGAGGCCGCCATTTCAGTTTTAGTTGCACATTCTCTCTCATTTTCTTTGATGTAAAATCGGGAGTTTCTCTCTCTAATCTCTTTTAATTTAAGTTTTGTAATTAATTACATTTTGTAATAGTAATTACTTTCTGTAATAGTAATATAGTAATTTATCTTGTTTTTACTGTTTCAGTTTTACTATTCAACCATGATGAGGTAACTTCTCCTTGCTAAGGTGAAAGGTAATTCTTTTTACTGTTACTATTTAGATTAATCTCCCTTAAATATAATATATTTACTATTTAAAATTTGACTTAATAGGATACCGCCATATTGGTCGGTTGGCTATTAAATTTAAATTGGTTTAAACCTGACTAATCCAGGATACCGCCTATATGGCTGGTTGATAATTAAATTTTCTTACCGCCTATATGGCAGGTTCATGGACAATTCATACCGCCTTTATGGCTGGTCGGACTTAATTTGAATTAATCAGGTTACCGCCTATATGGCTGGTTGGTAATATTATCACAAGTTTATATATTATTTTATGGGAGATATCTAAAATAGTAAATAGTAAAAGTAATTCCTTTTACCTTAGCATTTTATTTTATTGTTATTTACTTTTCAGTATTTACTTTACCGCATTTACTATTTCGCATTTTTACTTTATGGCTTTTACTTTTAAGTTTTTACTAGCCCTAGCCATGTGTCATAACTAAGTTAGTTATCTAGGGTTGTGATGAATTTCAATATCACCGGTTTATAAGAGAGTTAGATTATAGTTTGGGTAATATAAAGATTTATTTATTGAGTCTTAATCTTAATGCTTTTTATTAACTGGCCATTAATAAAATTGATTAGGTAAACTTAAAATGAACTAGACATAGGGATTTTAAGTTTAAGACCTTAGACTCAATAGCCCACGATCTTCCTTGAGGATATATAACTCTTTTAATATATTTCCTTACAGGATAGGAATATACCTGTCTGGCGGGGGGGGGTAGCCTTAATTGGAACTTAATCTTAATGAATCTAGGTAATTTGGTTGACATAGACATATGGTTCAATTGGATTATACTAGGTATTTGTAATTGACCATCGGAAGAGGCTTTCACATAATTTAGTGTTCTAGGTTAATAAATCAATATATTACCCAACTATAGGATAACCACTTCATCTTTAAATAATATTGAAAAGATTCACAACCCTAGATAGTTTTTAATATTGAATTTTCTTAAAACTTACTTTCGAACAATTTTATTTACTTGTCTTTAAATTTAGAATCGTCGCCATTTCAAATCAATCAAACAACCTGTTAGATATTAGTAATCATTTGACCTCATAAAATTAATAGCTTAGGTATTAAGTCCTCGTGGGATCGATATTTTTTTATACTACTTGAACGATACGTGCGCTTGCGTTATACGTGTGTGTTTACGCCGGTCAAGTTTTTGGCGCCGTTGCCGGGGACTTATTTATCTTTCACTATTAGTTTTAAGGTTAGATACCGTTACTTGTATCTAATTTTCTTTTTACTTATTGTTTTTATTTTCTTGTGTTTCAGGTTCTCAGAAACTTTATGAGACGAACCAGAAGCTTTGAACTTCGACCGCTTGACCCGGAAATTGAAAGAACCATCAGACAGTTGAGAAGGGAACGGACGAGAAGGCCAAGAAGCTTTAATCAACATGGAACCTGAACCTTTGAATGTTGCACCACCAATTCCCATTCGAGACAGAACCATTCCGGTGGTTGACAGACTCATTTCTTGTATTGTACTTCCTCCTTTACCAGCAAATGCTGCGGGTGACATCAAAACATGCATTCAGATGATTCAGCAGTCAGTTCAGTTTGGAGGAAATGCAATTGAAGACCCTAATACCCACATCAGCAACTTCCTGGAAGTTTGCGGCACTTTCAATTACAACCGAGAGGCTGAAGAAGCAATTAGACTGCGTGTTTTCCCATACTCCTTGAAGGACAGAGCTAAAGCTTGGCTACATTCACTACCAGCAGGTTCCATCACAACTTGGAACATTTTAGCCACCAAATTTCTTGCAAAGTACTTTCCACCAGCCAGAACTGGAAAACTGAGAAATGACATCACATCCTTTGTACAACAAGACTCAGAAACTCTCTACGAAGCTTGGGAAAGGTACAAAGATTTGCTCCGGAAATGTCCTCATCATGAGATTCCAAAATGGCTTCAAGTCCAAACTTTCTATAATGGACTTTCTGGAATAATGAGAACCACAATCGATGCTGCTGCTGGAGGAGCCCTGATGGCAAAAGGAAGATCAAGCCTGGGACCTAATTGAAGAAATGGCCAACAACAATTCTTTGTGGCCAACAGAAAGGAGCATGATCCAAAGAATTGCAGGAATTTATGAAAGTGGAGTCAATACAGCAGTCAATACCAAGCTGGATCAGATATGCAAATTCATGGAGACTTTTACCACTGGATCCACAAGTTCACCATATGGACGAGCACCGGAACCAAACCAACTTGAAGAAACTGTGAATTATGTCAATAATTTCAACAGACAGGGGAACAATCCATATTCCAACACCTACAACCCAGGGTGGAGGAATCATCCTAATTTTTCATGGAGTAACAATTCAGGGCAAAAGAACAATCCACCACCTGGATTCCAACAGAACTATTCACCACCTGGATTTCAGCAACAAAACAAAGGCCAGGAGCAGACAAATGAACCAGGAATAGCAGAAGTGCTGGCTCAGTTAAAAAAGTACGATGCTATGATTCAGAGCCAATCAGCTTCTATTAAAGCACTGGAGAATCAAATCGGCCAACTGGCCAATGCTCAGAGTTACAGACCACCAGGAAATCTTCCCAGCAACACAGAACCAAATCCAAGGAACCGAGGAGGAAATGAGCAAATTCAAGCCATTACTTTGAAAAGCGGTACTGAGATCAACAAAGATGTAGGGATCAAGGCAACATTGATGAGGAAATTCCAAAAGATGCAGTTCCACAGATGGAGGAAAAAGAAGCAAAGGAAAAAGAAAAAGATCAGATCATTCCACCTCCACCTTTTCCTCAGCGACTTCAGAAAAACAAACTGGACAAGCAGTTTGCTCGTTTCTTGGAGGTATTCAAAAAGCTGCATATCAACATTCCATTTGCAGAAGCCTTGGAAGAAATGCCCAGCTATGTAAAATTCATGAAAGATATTCTTTCACGAAAACGGAGATTGGGAGACTACGAAACAGTAGCATTAACGGAAGAATGCAGCGCCATTATTCAGAGGAAACTTCCTCCGAAGTTGAAAGATCCTGGCAGTTTCACAGTTCCATGCACCATTGGAGAACATTACATCGGTAAGGCTTTATGTGATTTAGGAGCCAGTGTTAACTTGATGCCTTTTTCTATTTACAGGAAACTGCAGATTGGAGAAGCAATGCCTACCTCAGTTTCATTGCAACTTGCGGACCGAACACTTGCATTTCCAAGAGGTGTTGTTGAAGATGTGCTGGTGAAAGTAGATAAACTAATTCTCCCAGCAGATTTCATCATCCTTGACA
This sequence comes from Zanthoxylum bungeanum, assembly GCA_019454045.1. Lineage (NCBI taxonomy): Eukaryota > Viridiplantae > Streptophyta > Magnoliopsida > Sapindales > Rutaceae > Zanthoxylum > Zanthoxylum bungeanum. Next base: position 60,347 of record SKCR01031792.1, read on the forward strand.
TGGAAGAAGACAAAGAAATACCTATCATTCTTAGTAGACCATTCCTGGCTACAGGTAAAACTGTGATTGATGAAACAAAAATGAGAACTAACCATGAAAGTGCAGGACCAAGAAGTGACCTTTAATGTTTTCAAAGCCATGAAATTCCCGAGCGATGAAAAGGAAGAAGAATGTTTCAGAGTTGATGTTGTTGAAAGTATCGTTCAAAATACTGAGCCAAATCCCACAGATACACTTGAAGCTTGCATCACCAACATGACTGACAGTGAGCTAGATGCTGAAATCCTGGAATGTATCAATTACCTTGACAAACCATTCCGATTCAAAGTGAATCAAGCCTTCGATTGAAGAACCACCACAGCTGGAGCTGAAGTTACTTCCGAGCCATCTCAGGTATGCATTTCTTGGAAACACTTCTGAATTACCTGTTATTATTTCTTCTTCACTAACATTGGAACAGGAAGAAAAGCTACTGAGAGTATTACGAGAACACAAAAGAGCCATTGGCTGGACTATAGCAGACATTCGAGGCATTAGTCCATCATTTTTCATGCACAAGATTCTGATGAACGATGAGTACAAACCCACAGTGGAGCATCAACGGAGACTTAATCCAATCATGAAGGAAGTCGTGAAGAAAGAAATAATCAAATGGTTGGATGCTGGCATCATTTACCCAATTTCAGATAGTAGTTGGGTGAGTCCTATGCAGTGTGTACCAAAGAAAGGAGGAACTACTGTGGTTACCAATGAAAAGAATGAGCTAATTCCAACAAGAACGGTGACTGGATGGAGAGTATGCATGGATTACCGAAGCTGAACAAAGCCACGAGAAAGGACCATTTTCCGCTACCATTCATTGACCAGATGTTAGACAGACTGGCATGACATGAGTTCTATTGCTTTCTGGACGGATATTCAGGGTACAATCAGATTGCCATTGCCCCAGAAGATCAGAGAGGAAAAACCATTTACATGTCCCTATGGTACTTTTGCTTTCCGCAGGATGCCATTTGGATTATGTAATGCCCCCGCCACTTTTCAGCGTTGCATGATGGCCATATTCTCAGACATGCTGGAGCAGAGTATGGAGGTTTTCATGGATGACTTTTCTGTATTTGGAGATTCTTTTGATCATTGTTTGCAAAATTTGAAACAGGTGTTACAAAGATGCGAAGATACAAACTTGGTGCTCAACTGGGAGAAATGTCATTTCATGGTACATGAAGGCATTGTTCTTGGACACCGGATCTCACAAAAGGGGATTGAGGTAGACAAAGCAAAGATAGAGACAATTGAAAACTACTCCACCAACATCTGTCAAAGGGATTCGGAGCTTTCTCGGACATGCAGGTTTTTATAGGAGATTTATCAAAGATTTTTCCAAGATTGCAAAACCTCTTTGCAATCTTCTGGAGAAGATGTGCCTTTCAACTTCACCAAAGAATGCCAGGAAGCTTTTGAGATCTTAAAACAGAAGCTGATTTCTGCCCCCATCATTGTAGCACCAGACTGGACCCTTCCATTTGAAGTGATGTGCGATGCTAGTGATTTTGCTGTGTAGGTGCAGTTTTGGGACAACGCAAAGCAAAGATTTTCCACACCATTTACTACTCCAGCAGAACTCTGAATGAAGCTCAACTCAACTACACAACCACTGAAAAGGAGTTGCTCGCAGTTGTGTACGCTTTTGACAAATTCCGCTCCTATCTGCTGGGTCCCAAAGTGGTGGTCTACACAGATCATTCAGCAATCAAATATCTGATCACAAAGAAAGATGCCAAACCCAGATTGATCCGTTGGATACTTCTTCTGCAAGAATTCGACGTGGAGATCAGAGACAGGAAAGGAACAGAGAATCAGGTGGCAGAGATCATCTATCGAGGCTCGAGAATGAGAATAGAGAAACAGCTGACAAAGATCTGTCAATCAAAGAAACTTTTCCAGATGAACAGCTGTTTGCCATGAAACAACAGGAAGTCCCTTGGTATGCTGACTATGTCAACTACATTGTGTCAGGAAAATGGCCGTTGGAATGGACAACTCAGCAACGGAAAAAGTTCTTCAAAGAAGTCAATCACTATGTCTGGGATGAACCGTACCTGTTCAAACGATGTGCTGATCAATTATTGAGGCGATGTGTTCCACATGAGGAAATCAACAGTGTTTTGCAGCACTGTCATTCATCACCATATGGCGGACACTTCAGCGGAAATAAAACTGCAGCAAAAGTTCTTCAATCAGGTTTGTTCTGGCCCACTCTTTTTAAAGATGCTTATCTTTTTGCTTTTCAATGTGACAGGTGCCAGAGAACGGGGAATATTTCCAGGAGAAATGAAGGACCGTTGCAAAACATTCTAGAAGTGGAAATATTTGATGTTGTGGGGTATTGATTTCATGGGACCCTTTGTTCCATCATTCGGAAACCTGTACATCCTGGTTGCTGTAGACTACGTCTCCAAATGGGTCGAAGCAGTTGCACTGCCATCCAATGATTCAAAAGTGGTGATCAAATTCCTTAAAAAGAACATTTTCACGCGATTCGGAACACTCGTGCAATCATCAGCGATGGTGGCTCACATTTCTGCAACAGATATTTCGATGCACTCCTATCCAAATACGGAGTTACTCACAAGGTTGCCACAGCTTACCATCCACAGTCAAATGGACAGGTTGAGGTTTCAAAAGGGAAATCAAAAGAATCCTAGAAAGAACCGTTGGATCAACAAGGAGGGACTGGTCAACAAAACTAGATGATGCATTATGGGCCTACATGACAGCTTACAAGACACCCATTGGTATGTCTCCATATCGATTGGTGTTTGGGAAAGCGTGCCATCTGCCAGTTGAGCTTGAGCACAAGGCGTACTGGGCACTGAAGAAGTTGAATTTTGATTCACAAGCTGCAGGAGAGAAAAGACTTCACCAACTCAATGAATTGGAGGAATTTCGCCTACAGGCTTATGAGAATGCCAAATTGTACAAGGAAAAGACCAAGAAATGGCATATCAAAAAAATAGTTCACAGAAAGTTGGAACCAAGGCAGCAGGTGTTGTTGTTCAATTCGAGGTTGAAACTTTTTCCTGGAAAGTTGAAATCTAGGTGGTCAGGACCATTTGTGATCACTCAGGTTTTACCATATGGAGGTTGAGTTACTGGATCCCAATACCAACAACACATTCAAGGTTAACAGTCAGCATGTCAAACACTACTGGGGAGAATCATTTGAGCGACAAAAAGAAAGTGTCACACTTTCAGATCCAGCATAAACGTTCGAGAAGTCAAGTCTAGCTGACGACTCTAAACTTAGCGCTCGCAGGAAGGCAACCCATGCAATTTGTGTATATATTGTGATTTGGTGTGATTTAATTTTGTGTGTTTAGTTTTTGCAGATTAAGTCATTTCAAGATGGAAGAAGCTCTCGCAAATCTTCACAAACAATTTCCTTCGCTCCCTCAAAAATCTCTGATGAAAGTCTACAAAGCTCGGTTGGAACGGATGAGGTTACTAACAATTCACGGTGTTCCTAATGATATTCGTTGGGTAATTGAAGCACGGGTCCGATTGGCAGGTGAGTCTTCTGACTCTTTTATTTCACATCTGCCTGGTTTTGGAAGAAAGCACCTATGCAAAGAAACATAGAGCTAAGCAAATGGGTGTTTGTTACAAATGTGCACGATGGAATTGCAACACTCGTTGTCGTTCTTTAGGAATGGTGTCTGAAAATCGCGAAGACAAAATTAAATTCATTAGGGGTGGCTTGAGTAAGGAGTCTTTAGATGATATATCTTCGACTCTTGAGACGCATCCCAGTGGACATGTTCATATAGCCTTTCGCAAATTACATACACAATTTCAAAAAGAAAGACAACAGTTAAGTCTCGGGAATCTGACTCAAAAAGACCCTGTTTGCCAATTTATAAGAAAATTGGATGGGAAGCTTGTCCCTGACGCATAGACGTCAACCAAGCAGCTACTTTTCTTGTAAATATTATATCTCTTTATCTTTTCCTAATAATTGTAATTTGTTTTGTTATTTTCTTTTATTTTCTCCGACAGGATCCAGCCTTTTTGACTAATCACGATATTATTCGCTACTAATCGTCCTCTGAAAGATACTTGTGCTATTGTTACTCACCATTTTCAGGTACTATAAATTCAGCTCGTCATTGTACTTTTGAAGGCATCCAAAGTTGAGAAAGAAATACATAAAAAAATAAAAATGGAAGCCACTTCAAGAAGACGAGTTGAAAACATCTGTGTGTTCTGCGGCGGTAGTAGTGTTGGTACTAAGCCACAATACATAGAAGCAGCACAGGAATTGGGTCGAGTTTAGCCGCAAGGAATATGCACTTATATATGGCGGAGGAAATCTTGGATTAATGGGGATCGTTTCAAAGGCCGTACAGGAAGGAGGCAGTGATGTTTTGGGAATCATTCCCAAAACCCTTGGCAGAGGCAAATCTTATTGAACCATCAAACGGAGAGGAACTGATTGTGCCAGGTATGTCTGAACGACTAGTGGAAATGATTAACCGTGCTGATGCTTTTATTGCTTTGCCAGGTGGCTTGGGCACATTAGAGGAAATTTTTATTGTGTTATCTTGGGCGAACCTGAACATACACCGGAAACCAATTGGACTGTTCAACGTTGATGGATTTAATGATTTTCTTTGTGTGTTTCTTGATGATGCTCGGAGAAATGGGTTTGTGTCGAAACCTTTAAAAGAACTCCTCTTTACTGCCAGAACTGCTCCGGATCTAATAGACCAACTCATAACCTATGAACCACGAGTTGACCCTATTCTTTCAAAGATAAATTGGTCTAAGGACGATCGTGGTAAGAGGCGTAGGATTAATCTGGATCTTAACCTTTAATTTCCTGTAGATTTCAGCTAATCAGGTACTATCTTCTTAACTCTCCTTTTACTATTTAAGACATTGGGGACAATGTCTCATTTAGGTTTGGGGGTGAGGTATAGTTAATAGTACTTGTTGTATTGTGTTTTTATTTTTAGTCCAATATTTTTCGAAAAATACAAAAAAAATTGAAAAATTTTCAAAAATTACAAAAATATTTTGCGTTTTTGTGTTTTGACTAAAAAGGAGAAATTGGTAAAGGATAAGATAGCTGAGTAAGGAGTTTCCACTCCTGAGACGTATCTCAAACCTATTTTCGAAATAAGTTAATTTTTGTTTATTCCTTTTAAATTATTTAATTTGTAAATTCTCCATAATACTGACTAAAATGGACCTTCATATGCTTTGTTGGCAGGTATTATCAATATGCATAGTAACATACGGACATGAGCTGTAATTGAAAAGTTTGTAATATTCAGTGCTCTAGTTTAATTGGAGGAAGCATCTCAAAAAGCGATGGCGTAAAAAAAAAAAAATTTCTGATGAATAAAATAAAGCATCTAAGATCCGGGTTATTAAGTCTGTAAGGGTGTTTTAACACCTAGTGCCCTAAAACCAACTGGTTTGGGAGTCACTGGCCCAAAGCTCGTTACATGGATCGAAGATGCTGCAAAAATATATTTTATCTGAAGTCTGGGTAATTAAGTCCGTAGAGGTGTCTTAACACCTGGTGCCCTAAAGCCAACTGGTTTGGGAGCCACCGACCCAAAGCTCGCTACATAGACGGAAGGTATTGTATATAAATAAAAAAGTCAAAATTCAGAAAAAAGCAAAGAAAAAATCAGAAAAAAAATTTATTCCATTGCTACAAAAAGGTGTGAAATCTGATAGAATTTAGGACAAAAATATTATTATCTCTTATCAACTGCACTTATGACTGTTGTGGGCAAAAATGAGTTGATTAATATTTTTTTGTGGTGCTTGTGTGTATATGGAGAATGGTAAAAATAATCGGAGAGTCTACTTATTCGGTAATTTAGAAAGAAACAAAACAACTAGTGACTTGTAGTAGAAGTTTCACCTGATTAGTCACTAACTTCTTTATTCTCTTTTCTCTTGTCTTTTTGCTTTTGTGTGCATTAGTTTTAACTAAACTTTTTACTTTTGTAAAAATGTTTGTGGTATCATTGCTGTAAGCCCTCACGAGACTACAACTCGTCCACTAGGGACACCTATGGGTTTAAAGGCTTGTTGCATGCGCTAAATGCAACCGTGATCCCTACGAAAGTGGCTTAGTTAATTTTAAGTATGTTATGTTATTTAATGTTTTGCTCGAGGACTAGCAAAATGTTAGGTTTGGGGGTGTGATGAGTGGTATTTATATCACTATTTCCCACTCATTTATCATAATATTTTGTATAGTTTCTTGAGTCTTGTGAACGTTTTGATATGTTTTGTTGTTATTTTGCAGATAAATAAAGTTTGGAAGGCATTGGAGGCAATTTGGGACAAAAATTCGTCAACAGGGATATTTTCGTCTTTTCCGCGTCGCGACGCTGGACCAAAATTTGCCTATAAAAGGAGGCCGCCATTTCAGTTTTAGTTGCACATTCTCTCTCATTTTCTTTGATGTAAAATCGGGAGTTTCTCTCTCTAATCTCTTTTAATTTAAGTTTTGTAATTAATTACATTTTGTAATAGTAATTACTTTCTGTAATAGTAATAGTAATTTATCTTGTTTTTACTGTTTCAGTTTTACTATTCAACCATGATGAGGTAACTTATCCTTGCTAAGGTGAAAGGTAATTCTTTTTACTGTTACTATTTAGATTAATCTCCCTTAATATAATATATTTACTATTTAAAATTTGACTTAATACGGATACCGCCATATTGGTCGGTTGGCTATTAAATTTAAATTGGTTTAAACCTGACTAATCCAGGATACCGCCTATATGGCTGGTTGATAATTAAATTTTCTTACCGCCTATATGGCAGGTTCATGGACAATTCATACCGCCTTTATGGCTGGTCGGACTTAATTTGAATTAATCAGGTTACCGCCTATAGCTGTGGTTGGTAATATTATCACAAGTTTATATATTATTTTATGGGAGATATCTAAAATAGTAAATACTAAAAGTAATTCCTTTTACCTTAGCATTTTATTTTATTGTTATTTACTTTTCAGTATTTACTTTACCGTATTTACTATTTCGCATTTTTACTTTATGGCTTTTACTTTTAAGTTTTTACTAGCCCTAGCCATGTGTCATAACTAATAAGTTAGTTATCTAGGGTTGTGATGAATTTCAATATCACTGGTTTATAAGAGTTAGATTATAGTTTGGGGGTATATAAAGATTTATTTATTGAGTCTTAATCTTAATGCTTTTTATTAACTGGCCATTAATAAAATTGATTAGGTAAACTTAAAATGAACTAGACATAGGGATTTTAAGTTTAAGACCTTAGATTCAATAGCCCACGATCTTCCTTGAGGATATATAACTCTTTTAATAGATTTCCTTACAGAATAGGAATATACCTGTCGGGCGGGGGGGGGGTAGCCTTAATTGGAACTTAATCTTAATGAATCTAGGTAATTTGGTTGACATAGACATATGGTTCAATTGGATTATACTAGGTATTTGTAATTGACCATCGGAAGAGGTTTTCACATAATTTAGTGTTCTAGGTTAATAAATCAATATATTACCCAACTATAGGATAACAACTTCATCTTTAAATAATATTGAAAAGATTCACAACCCTAGATAGTTTTTAATATTGAATTTTTTTCTTAAACATACTTTCGAACAATTTTATTTACTTGTCTTTAAATTTAGAATTGTCGCCATTTCAAATCAATCAAACAACCTGTTAGATATTAGTAATCATTTGACCTCATAAAATTAATAGATTAGGTATTAAGTCCTTGTGGGATCGATATTTTTATACTACTTGAACGATACGTGCGCTTGCGTTATACGTGTGTTTTACGTTTACGCCGGTCAAGTGGCTGGTTGGTAATATTATCACAAGTTTATATCTTATTTTATGGGATATATCTAAAATAGTAAATAGTAAAAGTAATTCCTTTTACCTTAGCATTTTATTTTTTTGTTATTTACTTTTCAGTATTTACTTTACCGTATTTACTATTTCACATTTTTACTTTATGGCTCCTTGCGCGTCGCGACGCCCAGCATGCGCCGGACCTGCTAACGTGCGCCGTCAGCCACATGTCAAAATCTGATTGGTCAAAATTTGCTAAAGTGCGCCGATCATGCTAACGTGCGCGTGCCACGTGTCACCATCACAATGGTTCTGCTAACGTGCGCCGGCCACCACGTGTCAACATCCTATTCGACCAACCCAAGCGCGTGCCACGTGTCCTCTTTCTATTGGACCGAATAATCAATGAATCAGAGCACGCCACGTGTCACCATTCTATTGAACCGAATTTCCACCCAATCACAAGCTGACATGTGGCAGGATTTCATTGGACCGCATCGCCAGCCAACCAGAGCATGACACGTGTCTCAATTATTGCTGCCGACAGCCGCGTGGTCCACGTACGCGTGGACTCCAGAAACTGTAGCCAGCGTCGCGACGCTAGTGCATTTTCAGCGTCGCGACGCTGGACCAAAATTTGCCTATAAAAGGAGGCCGCCATTTCAGTTTTAGTTGCACATTCTCTCTCATTTTCTTTGATGTAAAATCGGGAGTTTCTCTCTCTAATCTCTTTTAATTTAAGTTTTGTAATTAATTACATTTTGTAATAGTAATTACTTTCTGTAATAGTAATAGTAATTTATCTTGTTTTTACTGTTCAGTTTTACTATTCAACCATGATGAGGTAATTTCTCCTTGCTAAGGTGAAAGGTAATTCTTTTTACTGTTACTATTTAGATTAATCTCCCTTAAATATAATATATTTACTATTTAAAATTTGACTTAATACGGATACCGCCATATTGGTCGGTTGGCTATTAAATTTAAATTGGTTTACACCTGACTAATCCAGGATACCGCCTATATGGCTGGTTGATAATTAAATTTTCTTACCGCCTATATGGCAGGTTCATGGACAATTCATACCGCCTTTATGGCTGGTCAGACTTAATTTGAATTAATCAGGTTACCGCCTATATGGCTGGTTGGTAATATTATCACAAGTTTATATATTATTTTATGGGAGATATCTAAAATAGTAAATAGTAAAAGTAATTCATTTTACCTTAGCATTTTATTTTATTGTTATTTACTTTTCAGTATTTACTTTACCATATTTACTATTTCACATTTTTACTTTATGGCTCCTTGCGCGTCACGACGCCCCGCATGCGCCGGACCTGCTAACGTGCGCCGTCAGCCACATGTCAAAATCTGATTGGTCAAAATTTGCTAAAGTGCGCCGATCATGCTAACGTGCGCGTGCCACGTGTCACCATCACAACGGTTCTGCTAACGTGCGCCGGCCACCACGTGTCAACATCCTATTCGACCAACCCAAGCGCGTGCCACGTGTCCTCTTTCTATTGGACCGAATAATCAATGAATCAGAGCACGCCACGTGTCACCATTCTATTGAACCGAATTTCCACCCAATCACAAGCTGACATGTGGCAGGATTTCATTGGACCGCATCGCCAGCCAACCAGAGCATGACACGTGTCTCAATTATTACTGCCGACAGCCGCGTGGTCCACGTACGCGTGGACTCCAGAAACTGTAGCCAGCGTCGCGACGCTAGTGCATTTTCAGCGTCGCGATGCTGGACCAAAATTTGCCTATAAAAGGAGGCCGCCATTTCAGTTTTAGTTGCACATTCTCTCTCATTTTCTTTGATGTAAAATCGGGAGTTTCTCTCTCTAATCTCTTTTAATTTAAGTTTTGTAATTAATTACATTTTGTAATAGTAATTACTTTCTGTAATAGTAATAGTAATTTATCTTGTTTTTACTGTTTCAGTTTTACTATTCAACCATGATGAGGTAACTTCTCCTTGCTAAGGTGAAAGGTAATTCTTTTTACTGTTACTATTTAGATTAATCTCCCTTAAATATAATATATTTACTATTTAAAATTTGACTTAATACGGATACCGCCATATTGGTCGGTTGGCTATTAAATTTAAATTGGTTTACACCTGACTAATCCAGGATACCGCCTATATGGCTGGTTGATAATTAAATTTTCTTACCGCCTATATGGCAGGTTCATGGACAATTCATACCGCCTTTATGGCTGGTCAGACTTAATTTGAATTAATCAGGTTACCGCCTATATGGCTGGTTGGTAATATTATCACAAGTTTATATATTATTTTATGGGAGATATCTAAAATAGTAAATAGTAAAAGTAATTCCTTTTACCTTAGCATTTTATTTTATTGTTATTTACTTTTCAGTATTTACTTTACCGTATTTACTATTTCGCATTTTTACTTTATGGCTTTTACTTTTAAGTTTTTACTAGCCCTAGCCATGTGTCATAACTAACTTAGTTATCTAGGGTTGTGATGAATTTCAATATCACTGGTTTATAAGAGTTTGATTATAGTTTGGGTAATATAAAGATTTATTTATTGAGTCTTAATCTTAATGCTTTTTATTAACTGGCCATTAATAAAATTGATTAGGTAAACTTAAAATGAACTAGACATAGGGATTTTAAGTTTAAGACCTTAGATTCAATAGCCCACGATCTTCCTTGAGGATATATAACTCTTTTAATAGATTTCCTTACAGGATAGGAATATACCTGTCGGGCGGGGGTAGCCTTAATTGGAACTTAATCTTAATGAATCTAGGTAATTTGGTTGACATAGACATATGGTTCAATTGGATTATACTAGGTATTTGTAATTGACCATCGGAAGAGGTTTTCACATAATTTAGTGTTCTAGGTTAATAAATCAATATATTACCCAACTATAGGATAACCACTTCATCTTTAAATAATATTGAAAAAATTCACAACCCTAGATAGTTTTTAATATTGAATTTTCTTAAACCTTACTTTCGAACAATTTTATTTACTTGTCTTTAAATTTAGAATTGTCGCCATTTCAAATCAATCAAACAACCTGTTAGATATTAGTAATCATTTGACCTCATAAAATTAATAGATCTCCTCATCAAGGAATTCATTTAGGAAAGCGGTTTTCACATCCATCTGCCGTATCTCATAGTCGGGATATGCAGCAATGGCTAAAAGAATCCTAACGGTTAGCATGGCTAATGGTGAAAAAGTTTCCTCATAGTCAATCCGAGGATGTTGAGTGTAACCTTTCGCTACCAGTCGGGCCTTAAAGATTTTCACCTTTACATCGGGCCCTCGTTTACTTTTGTAAACCCATTCATCAAGTTCAATCTCTCTACAATTCCCACTTTCTTTCAAAAATTACTTTTCAAGAAAAATTTCAAAGCGAACAACAAATACATTTGGTTGCTCGGAATCGTAAAATTGATATCCCATGGAATTATCAGGATATCCAACGAACCTATATTTATACCATATGGGTGCTAGTTTATCCCGCTGCGTAATTCTAACGTATGTAGGACAGCCCCCAATCTTTAAATGTCTAAGACTTGGATTTCTACCGAACCATATTTGATAGGAGGTCGTAGAAACAGCTTTTGATGGAACTCTATTAAGTATATAGGCATCGGTTTCTAAAGCGTAGCCCCAAAGGTAATAAGGAAGATCTGTATAGCTCATCATGGATCGCACCATATCCAATAAAATACGATTTCTTCACTTCAGACACTCCATTGTGTTGAGGTGTTCCTAGTGGGCTATATTGGGCGAGAATTCCATTCTCCCTTAAATAATTTCTGAATTCTTCACTCATGTATTCACTGCCTCGATCTGATCTAAGACATTTGATGAATTTACTGGTTTGTTTTTCTACTTCGTTTCGGAATATTTTGAACTTGTCAAATATTTCCGACGTATGTTTCATCAGATATACATATCCATATCTAGACTTCTCACCTCTGAAAGTTAAAATTTATGTGGAACCATCATGAGTAAATGATTTAATCGACTACACACATCGCTGTGTATTAGTTCCAGTAAATCTCCAACACGGTGTCCAACACCTTGAAATGAAGCCTTTGTCATCTTTCCTTGGATACATGACTTACAAGTCGGATAAGGATATAAGGTAAGATTTTCAATCAAACCATAATTTACCAATTTGGATCGACGTCTAACACCTATATGGCCCAATCTCATATGCCATAATTCAGTATTATTTAGTTCAGACTTCGTAATTGTATATTTCTCTATATTAAAGACATCTCTATATGTTTCCAAAACATAGTGACTGTTTGATAAAGAACATTCACATCTCAATAAATTTTCTTTATCATACAAACATAAAGTTTTATCCTTAATGTTTATTTTATATCCCTCTTTATCTAATATTGACAGTGATATTATTTGTCTGATAAGTGAGGGAACATAATAACAGTCATGCAAATCTAATTTACATCCATTTGGGAGATCTAGAACAACTGTTCCTATGGCCTTGACATCCAATGTCTCGCCATTGCCAACTCTATGCTGGATCTCCCCTTTATTCAGCCTTCTTTTAACCCTCATTTCCTGCAGGGAATTGCAAATATGAGTAGGACTGTCAGTGTCTAACACTCATCCACTATTTGCATCTAAGGCTAATGAGATGTCAATAATTGGAAATATACAAAGCGTACTTGAAGGTCCTGCTTTTCCTTTTAGCTTTGGACAGTCCTTCTTCCAGTGTCCAGACTTCTTGCATTATAGACATTGGTCACGAGCTAATTTCGGTTTTGCGCCTTTGCGCTTCTTGGAGTTTTTCTTTGATATCTTTTTCTTCCCCATCTTGATTTTCTTTGACTTCCCAGAAGACTTTGAAGAGCCAGCTCCACCATGGAGATACAATATGGGGTTGCCTTTCTTCAAATCTTGCTCCACCGTGTGTAGCATGTTATGAATTTTTTCGTATGTGGCTTGCATCGAATGCATATGGAAATTTAATACAAAGCTAGCATAAGAACCGGACAAATAAGACAGAATCAAATTACAGCCCAGCCGTTCATCAAACACAATGCCCTGTCATTCCAGATATCGAATCTGGTCGATCATGTTCAAGACATGAGTGCTGACAGCTCCTCCCTCCTTAAGTTTAGCATGGAACAATTCCTTAGACCTTTGATAAAGTTCCATCTCTTGATTTACCTCGAACAACTCCTTGAGTGTTCTCATGATGCTCCAAGCATCAGGTACTTCAATGTACTGTCTCAGCAAATCTGGACCCTATCGATCCTAAGATGTAGGATTTCACCTTCAGGTTATCATCCTTCCATCTATCAAAAGTTTCTCGCTCTTCTGGAGTGGAGTCAGGATCGATATCAACATGCAGTGGATTGATAGTGACATAAGTCAACTTTTCATACTCCAAGACAAGGCGTAAGTTCATTTCTCATTTGAAATAGTTCTCAGCTCCTTTATCTTATAGGAATCCAAAAGTTTCATCAATGGATTAGCGACATCCATCTACAAGACAATATTTTTGAGTAGTAGTAGGACAGTTTTCATTTCAAAAGTGATAACACTAATTGATTAAGTTATTTTAAATCTATTAGTGCCCTCCCACTACTTTACGTAATTCTGTAATCTCCCTTAAGGGAAAAACAGAAATTTGACTATCAAAATTTCATAGCGGGAAGTGGATCACATGAAATTTACTCCAGCCTCACACTAATGACGATATTGGCATTTGTAAACTCATTAGGTAGACCTCCAAGGTCTATCACTTTCATGTGACTCCTAGTTTGGTCCTGAACTGTTTCTTATCCTCACACTAATGACGATATTGGATTAAGACGTATTCTAGGTGTATACTTGTCAATGTGCACTAATGAGCTTCGTATGTACGCCCTCACACTAATGACGATATTGGGTGACTATGTGAACTCATCACGCTACATCTAATGTTTTACCAGAGCGACCTAAGTTCCGAGCACTTATACCCTCACATTAATGATGATATTGGATATAAGTAATAAGAACCCATTCATCTCCGTATTGACAAGACGGACCATCAAATAATGCTCCAACATTATTAATATTATTACTTAAATAAAGTAATCACCTAATCACGTGAGATTTATGACAATCAAGTCATTAACTTAATAAGGTCAAAGTTTTAATTTAAAACATGCAATACATATCCAATATGTCTTATGTATAATTAAATTAAAATTACTATGGCATAGATTCAAAACATGTGTAGTGTGGTTAAGCCTTTGCTACCGATACCATTTTGTTGGGGCAATTGTGGAACCCCTAGGGTCGGATCGGTACCCCGGGCAGCGAAAATGGGTCTAACACATGGAAATCAAGTATGGGTATAATTTTAAATTATTTAACAAAATACTATATTCCATTACGAGTGTATAGGAAAAAATCAGGACTGAATCGGAGTCCGGAAGCTCCAGAACGAGAGAAAACAAAATCAGTGAGCGCTAAAGGCGCGACGCGTGTGAAGTACACACGCTACAGTGCACGCGCGCACTGTAGCGCCAAGGTCTGAAATATATTTTTTTCATTTCATTTCACAAATGAAACCTTCAGCTCACTTTCCAGTGAACTGAAGGAATTAGGGTTTATTACCCTAATTTCTTTCGGTCTTCCATAAACACCTCAAAAACACCCAAAATTAATTTTTAATATCAAAACCAACATTAACACATGTTACAGAATAAAAATCAAGTTTTCAAAATATCAAATATTTTTACAAAAATATAGATTTATTCTAAATACGCATTTGCGTAAATTTTGAATCCAATACACAAACCATTTTAGAATCCCAATAAGAAATGTCTCGTGAACAATTCTAGGTCACCCAAATGTGGTCAAGTGATTCTAGAATGGTAGTCATAGCTCTAAGCTTTAATCTAGAGTTCCTAACTCTTATTAATTACTTCATGTCCAATATGAACATCTTTGACCTAATTACAAGCATGTTGTGTTTATACTTCTAAAGTATCCTAACACAATTGATTAGCCTTATTCAACATTAAGCTTGTTGGACAATTATGACCTATAGCATCACTATTTGTAAAAGACATTGTGGTTTTTGTACAAATTAACTATGTGACAAAGGAAATTGCTATTTTATCATTTTGTAATTAGATTACTTGAATATATAAATGATAAAAGTCCTATTGATTAGTTCCAAATTAATAAGATATGAGATAGTATCAATCCACGAAAGGTTTAATCATTAAATATCCCTAGTCGTAGTATTATCGAGACTGGACATCGATAATGCGGAATAGGCTAGTATTACACTTGTGCACGTTATGGAAGCGTAACAGCATAGTTCTCATATATTTGGGTATTGGATACTCATGCAAGTGTAATAGGAGGTTATGTTTACTGATGGTACGGGAACAGCTTCGCTCTGGATAGACCCCTCGGAATCCCATTGGTAGTATGACTATGTGTTTATGGGAATCCGAATCAGGGTAGGTGTATTTGGTCTTAACCAGAGACTTGCATCGCTAATACTTGCGACAATCAGTACGCTTTGGTTTTGGTCGTCCGAGACTTTAACAGGTTCTGTGTACGCCTTTTCTGGGTTTATTGAGAATCGTAGTGTATTGGGTGTGATGTCAAGATGGAAGTGTCACTTCAGTCATATGGAGATGATGATCACGTAAGGATACAGAACTGGTACTCTAATATGTTGCAACTATCATGATAATATGACAAGGTCATAATTATCCGATTAAGTAGACTAGTTGCTAGTGATGCGATATATGCTTCGTACGGGACAGACACAATTCCAGCCCCAAGCCTAGCATGTGACATCTGATAATGGATCGTAATAAGCAATACTTGGTATACTACGCCTGGTATAGATTATGTATTTCTTAAAAAAATATTTCTGGAGAATTGGGTAGGCACGGTGCTTTGCTAGAAGCCAATCATGTCTTGTAAATCGGTAAGAACATAGTACCGGTTACGCACGTGTTCGGATAGTGTGACGACCAAATTTACTGCCAACATATCCAGGGATCTCATGGGTCACTTCCCAAAGATTCACCGATGACGTTTGACTCGAACAAAATTAATCTGGGATTAATTATGAGAGAGAGAAAATTAATCTAGGATTCATTACGGCAAGAATTTATCTGGGATAAAATTCGAATAGAGGAGAGAGAACGATTAATTTGGGATTAATAGATTATATAATATATTCGATATATTAAATGAAATTAGATTTCAAAGCGGAATTAAAATTGGATTTTAATTCGGGCGAACAAATTAATTTAGAATTAATTTGTAAGCGACTTTAATAATAATTTTGCAAGGCGTAATTATTTAATTAAATTGGATTTAAGTATGTCGCAACGGAAAATTCGTTAATTCGGAATTAAACGAACCCGAGCCCGAAATGTGTTAAGCGGGCCCACTCACATTTTGAATTTTAAAGTGAGGCCCACCAACTTACATCATTAGTCAACTTTAGTCACCTTTTTGGTGATAGAAGTTGGTGATGATTTGTTGGTAACTTGTAAGACACATTTGCTTGATTTTTGAAAGACATATACCAAATTTGATTTTGGTAAAAAGAGTATTGACTTTTAGAAATAACATACACAACACAAAAATTTATGTCTCTCCCTTTCAAGCCATTGCCGAATGCATCATCCTCTCCCTAAGAAATTTTGCTTCAAAATTTCTTCTTGCTAGCACATTCAAGGAGTCATTCAAGGTGTTAGGGAAACTAATCCCTTGAGTTTGGAACACATTTTGGAAGCTTGGAGCTCAACATTCATACAAAAGTTTTGAACTACATCCATCAAGCCAATCAATGTAAGTTTAATTCCGCATTCTTATTTTGATTATTCACACACCATTTCATGTTAGAAGACCCTTGGCATGTTCTAGGAACCCAACAATGGTATCAGAGCCTTTTCTAAGCATGAAATGACTTTAGGGTTTATATACTTTAATTTGGGGTTTTTATGTTTTGAGCATGATTTCTTCAAATTAATTATTTGGATGAGCTTGGATGATGATGAATTAGATTTATGCATCTTAAAATTTGAGAAAAATTGATTGGATAAATTTTCCCTAATTTCCCATGCTTGACCGAAACATGAACCCTAGAATGTATCATGGTGATTTTTGATTTTAGACCATTGGATGTGTTTAAAAGCATGAAATAAATTGATTGTTGATTTAATTGGATTGAAATCAAATTGATTGAAATTTTATGCATATTGCCGTGACTATAGAAGCATGTTATAGATTGATTTTGCTTCAATTGTGTTGGACATGAATTGAATATGTTAAAGTATGATTAATTAGTTTAAATGATGTTTTGGAAATATTGGTTTAACTAATTAATTATTATTATTATTATTACACTTTAATCAAATTAATGTGAAATTTGGAATTTTGTATTAATTAAAATTAGTCTTTAATTTTAAATTGGGCTAATATTGTTGTATTTGGGCTAAATGGACTTGGTTAGGCCAAGCTTGGTTTAGGACAATTGGATTGGATCCATATTGGGCCTAAAACCATTCCATAAAGTCCAAATAGAATAATTGGGCCTTTAAATAATTTAATTGGGCCTAATGGGCCTAAATTGATTTTTGGCTAAAAGGGTGATTCCTTATTGGGCTTTGGTTGCCAAAGCTCATGCCTTAAGAATTATTTAAAAGCCCATTGGACTTTAATTAAATTGACATTTGATGTTAATTGGGCCTTTGAGACCCATTAAGATTGGATTTAGAATCTAAGTCTAAAAGACACACAAATAAGTGTAATTATTTAATTTGGAATTAAATTAGAATTAGTATTGAATACAAATTAAATTGGATTTAAAATTATAGTTTGATATAATTCAAGAATACGTACTTTGAGTGTTTATTCTTAAACGAGTTGGACTCAAGCAAATCAAATCGTTGTTTGAACATTGGATGGTCATTAATTCAAAGATTAATTAATTGGATTAGATTAATTGAATAACATGCTTTGTGTGAATACATGGATGTAATGTATGAATAATGTATATCGGATGGATATTAGAAGGGTGGGGGCAATTTTGGAAATTGTTGTAATAAATTTAGAATTTATTAAATTGGACATGCGTGTCTAGCCTTATATCTCTTGACTCTTTGTACTTCTCTTCTCACCAATTCCCCTCAATGTAAATGAGGTTTCTTTATTGTATTATGTAATTGGGTAGAAGTTAGAATAGTCCTAGCCGGGGAGAGGAAATGGAGAGATTTGTTCTAGGAATAATTTATTAAATATCCATCCACATATCATTATTATTTATTTCGCGCCTTATTATGCTTTTAGAATGCATTCTTAAGGGTGTATGATGAGACCTAATCAAAGATAATAAATTGGTTGCCAATTTACGCGAAAAACCCTCAATCAATATTAAGTGTTTTCCTTCCATTGAGTGGTTCTCTCTCAAGATCCAAGATTGGCATTGGTTTGTTGGCCAAAGTCAATATCATTGTCCATCGCGGATGTGTTTGAATCACGAAAGTTTTGTTCCATATCGCATGTCTTGGACAAGTTGTGACTTGTTGGCCAAAGTCAAGGTCAATTCTTGTTCATCGACATGGATTACGAAGCTTTCCCACTGTCAATGGGTCTCGCTTAACTGGAATCATTAAGCTTGTTGAGCCAAAGTTAAGGCTTAGTTGATTCAGAGGAAAAAGGTTAGGAAATATATTGGATATATTGACATATATATTGTATATATGCTTCGGACTTGGAGGTTCACCTACCGGATCTAGGAATTGGATAAGATCCAATTGATCTTAGAGATCTACCTAGTTAAGTATCATACATCTTGTTGGCCAAAGTCAAGGTTGTGTGTTATTTAACGGGATTATAGCCCACTAGGAAACTAGGTTTCTCGAGTACTAAACAAAGGGTGGATTTAGGGACGTTACGTATCGCCGTCCCCCTAGTCCTCTACATGTGCACATGTCTTTGTCCGTCAATTCCATACTATCTCAAGTTACATATTGGGGTGAGTTTTTACCTCATGCCCTGAAAAACATAAAAACTCAGGTTTTGAATCTCGAAACTGTACAAAACATTTTCTGGAAAACAGTTTTTTTCTCAAATATAAATTTCCATGAAATAACTGTAAAGAAAAACCTTCTAACGCTCTAAAGCGTGAAAATGTAAGTCTGAAACAATAATAACGAAATAAAAGTCAGTTTAAAGAAAAAGTGTCCACTCACTGTGTTTTAGTCTGGCTGGCACTGGATCTTTGGTCGATGAAGAATGTTATTCATGTGGATAACCTATGATCGGAACTTAATTAGAATCAGCGTAGTAAAATAATATCGATACTTTACAATGTTTAAAGATATATCCATAAATTCATATACACTAGGTTTATGATGATCATAATTTGATATAGGATATGTGTTC
Source organism: Zanthoxylum bungeanum (assembly GCA_019454045.1). Classification (NCBI taxonomy): domain Eukaryota; kingdom Viridiplantae; phylum Streptophyta; class Magnoliopsida; order Sapindales; family Rutaceae; genus Zanthoxylum; species Zanthoxylum bungeanum. The sequence goes on from SKCR01031792.1 coordinate 79,685, forward strand.
AAACTGATACGAGACCCTAAGGGTGGTCTCTAACGCGCTAGGGTGGAACTGGGGGTTTAAAACTGATTTTGGGAAAATTCTATCCCGCGTCGCGATGCACGAAGGACTACGCATCGCGACGTGCAACGCCCAATTTCAGTCCCCATTTTCTTCTTACGTCGCGACGCGCAATCCTCCTTACGTCGCGACGCAACCTAGGTTTCCAGTATCATGTTTTTCTTCTCCAAACTCATCCAAAGCTCAAATTATCCAACTCTACTCCATTCCATTACTTTCATACTAAAAATCAATACTCAATACATTAAACCCCCAATCTATCAATAATTCAATTTTTAATCCATTACATATAATTTACCAAGTTTTACCCACATCTTCTCAAACTAAGACTCACCAATTCTTTTCCTTTCCTTTAATTATCTAAAATCATATTACCATCGTCTCAACCAAGTTCTTAACACAACACAAGCATCAATCATCAAATTTATCATTTAAGTCAAAATTTGGGTTATGGGTTTCTCACCCCTTTCTCTTGATTTCCCAAGCTTCCACGGTTGCCAATCTCCGTCATTCTTTGTTTCTTACTTCTTCATCCTTCTTCTTATTCTTCTTCTTCTTCTTCTTTTCTTTCTCTGTTTTTTTTCTTTTTTTCTCCTTCCCCTCTTCTTTTTCTTCTCATTCTCTTCTTTTTATTCTCTCCTGCCTCTCACGTTTTTACCTCTCTTTTTGCTTCATAAATTGTGATTTGTGAATAGTATTTCCTTTATATAGTGGGGTGTCTTGAATATTTTGAAATTTGTGGAAAAGTGTAGAAAATTCTAGAAAATTTGAGATTTCTCTTTTTAACCCCAAAATCACTATTTATCCGAATTGTGATTCGCATTTTCGACTAGTTTTTGGTCCGAATTTGGGAACATGTTCAACGTAAAAGTTGTAGGTCTCAATCTCAGCTTTCCGACGATATAAAATTCATAAACATTGGAGATTATATGAAAATGTTACGTCTCAAATACCATGGGCGGTCCAAAGGAAACACGGTACAGTCTCGTCCCGGGACTTCAAGAAATTTACCGATTGTCCCCAACGTCATTCCATGAGCATATTTGAGTCCCAAAATAATTCATTCTACGTGCCTTCATCCCGTACGTAACAATATCACTATAGGCAGTAGTAAAAACTACCGGTCGTTACAATCTTGCTCGAGTCGATAGATTACTCAAGTTACAGTCACCCATTCTAGAGTCATGGGAATGGTCATATAGTTTAGAAATCATGTTACATTTGTATATGTTTATATTAATCAAAGCTCACTATTATATGTATGTAATTTTAGGTACTGGATTGTATGTTTTTATTTGGGCACGGATCCCTGAAGATTGATGATGTGATTTGAATTGTTTTAAGTTGGACCGGATGTCCTATTTGCGTATTTGATATTTGCAAAAGTCTTTTTTGTGCTGGACTGTGATCCCAGTTGTCTATTTTTAGGGCGCGTAATGTCTGTTTTTTGTTTATTTTGAGTCTTAGGGAGACGGATTATCCCTTTCTCCTGCCGGTAACATCTTGCCTCTGACAGGATGTTACAAACCTCACATAAGGTTCTGAAAAAATATAAAAAAAAAAAAAACAGAACATGAAATTGAATCCTATAATTTTATTTCGACTTGAGCCTCCGACTGCTTAGAGTGAGCCTTGCAATATAGCCTATAAACTTTAGGCTTATGGTAGTATTACAATACAAGTTGTGTACTTGTTTGAATTTTAATGTGTTCACTTTTTCTCAACTAATTTATATTTCATATTTAATTTGTTTCCAAGCTTTTTTTTCAACTTTAAACTCTTATCCACGTACCGTTTTCGTCTACTATTAGGCTTGACAATTTGGCAAAGACAAAGTTGACCTGGCCCTCCCATGGAGGGGCCATGGCTTGGCCAAGCCCCACCGGGCCCATCCCATTTGACATTGATGTAGTGGTCATCCCATTTCTCACATCTGATAAGTGCAATTGTGGAAAAATACTTATATATAGGTTGAGCAACCCCATCCAATATTGAACTAGTCTTCTAATTTGTTAGGCCCACTTTAGATCAAATAATATCAGAGCCCAAGTTTTTCTAACAGTATTGATGCATAGGGGCACATGGGGAGTGCATGTGGGATGCGTGCCCACATGAGCTTTATGACAATGTAAGATGTATGAGGGCTACATAAGATTTGTCTAAGAGTCTATTTAATAGTATTTAAAATCAGTTTAAAATTATTTTATCAAAGTTAAAATTATTTAAAATCTCTTAATACATGTTCAAAAATATTAGCTAAATAATACTCCAAATCGACCCCAAATCTTTCATAGATTTAGTTTTTTTTTTCCTTGAATTTGTTGGGATATATGCCCTAGAGTTTCATGTAATGTGTAAACGAAACTATTTTTTTGAAATCAAATATGCATTATTCGTTTATCAATTATTTTGATTTAAAACGCATATTATAAATTGTCTAGTTTACCCTTGATTACTTATGTGCTTTCAGGCTTAGTGTTATACACAAGAGGATTTAAGTCTGAAGTTAGTAATCTAAAATTATCCATAGAGGGCAAACAAAGCAGGAATTTTATTTGTGGTTTATCTATAGCTGCGGTTCATTCAATAAATGTATGGCGATCTTGATTCGGGATCGTCCAAGTGGTGACATAAGAATGGAGGCACCTTATATGATATAATCAAATAGGAATTGAGTCAGATAGAAATGAATTTATTATAATATATGTTAAATAAAGAAATTTATTTCAATCTACTAGATGATTATATATGGATTGATCTGAATCCTGAGTGTACTACGAACTTCTACATGGCAGGCTATGTCGTTTGATTTACAAAGTTGAAATTGGTATAGAAATCACAATCAATAGCTACGTACTTTGGGGACATGATTTGGTGTGTAGCTAGACACGTTTTACATAGATATTGAGTTCACTCCTTCTTGTGAGAAGTAGATGAGTATCTTCCTTAAGGGTTGATTTGGTACTTGAACAATTAGAGTGCTAAAGTCTTTCTATTACGAATAGAAATATAAATATTCATAATAATTATGAATAAATCGTTCATTAGAAAATCAATGGTACATAATGTAAAAATAATTACAGGGGTATAACAGAAATTTTGACCCAGCTCTAATTATGAGATACTCGTGTAGGATCAACCGTATGTAATGACTATATCGATAGATACCGATGTAGTTCGGCTTATATTATACAGCTACGACAATGAGAGTGCAACTTTAGATTTTTATTGGAATAACCTAAAATTAATAATTCATAATATATATTTAAAGAGTTTAATTAATATTCCGGGATTATTGGAGCTTGGAACCGTAGGTCAATTTGGTCCCAGTGCTAGCTCGATATACTGTAGCAAAGAAATTATAATTGGATAGTTCAATTATAAGCTCGTATATATTATTAATATGATTAATAATATATATGTCACACTTGGAATTTATATTAATTTTAATATAAGATGTTTTTATTTCATGTAAATCTCATAATCATTTAATTTAAAATATTACATTTATTAAATTATATTTTATATATAAGTTAATAAGTTTTTTTTGAAAGTGAATGAATTAAAAATAATGATTTTAAATTCATCATTTAAAAATGGAAGTTACAATATTTTATTTTGCGAAATTTATTTTGTCTTTATGAAGACAATTAAAAAATAAAATATTCTCTTTTTACAAGGTCTTGTGGCCGAATTTTACAAGGTGAAGGGGACAGGTTTCGTTTATTTTTTGACAACAAATTAAACCCTAGATATAAAAATATAAAATAATTTTTCTTTTCACCCTAATTCTTTTATAAATAACATTGTTTGTGATAATTTTTGTTTTCTAAAATGTTTAGAGACCTTGTGTGTGATAATTTTTGTTCTCTAAAATGTTTAGAGACCTTGTTTGTGAGAGTAGCCCACACTATCTTTTGCTGGTAGCGAGTCATAGCATGAAAGATCATTTGAAGTTAGAACAAAATCTTTATTCTTCTCTTCTCTTGGACTCACGACAGTGAGCATAAAATTCTGCTCACTACCGCCACTTTTACTAGTTATTCGTAAGTCATTTGTGTTGTGGTTTTGCATATAAATTTTGGGAACACAAAGGGGTGACTTGTGGACCATTTAGGTCTATCTTGGAGTGATTATGTTATCCAAAACTGTGGCAGAAAAATCAGTACAAAACAACAACCAAAACAGTGAACTATGCGCGCGTGTAGGGAAATTTTGGTCTATTTTTCGGAGGTTTTTCGTGGCTGTTAAAATCACCGAAAATAGAAGCAAATGAATCAAATAGGCGTGGACAGTTTTAAAAATTATAAGGGAAGAGCATAAAAAAATTTCAAGGTCGATCCTGGTGTCTAACATACTTCCGCCACACGGGAAATCGTTTCCTTCAATTAGCATCAAGAGCGAGGTTGAAAAATATTCTAAACTTATATTTTTATTTTAATTATGAGATAATTATTGTTTATTTATTTTTATGTATGAGATGCATGAAAAATATAATTCTTATATGTTATATGAGTGGCCATAAAAATAAATTATATTATGTGTTAAAATAAATTTATGTGATGAATGTTTATTTATTTTTTTAAAACAAATGCATTGGTCGTAAATTGTTCCACCTCTTATTTTTATTTTATTTATTTTGGGGATGTAAGGCCATAAGGTCATTTTGTAAATGTTGTACAAATTATTCCTTTATGTAATTTTCATGTTGTATTCATTTTTATTGTAAATGATGGAATCATTGCCGTCAACAACAACGTAAGAAGTTACATTGTGCAAGCCATTCCTTGGAGAAAGAGTTGAAGACCAATAGATACCTTGGTGATTTTTGTACTAATTAGATTAGTATAGAAAAATATGAGTATGGTCAATGAATTAGTTTTGTTATATGTATGTTTTAATTCGAATCGTTTGAATAACATGTCATATAGCATAGGATGCCCACTCATGCATTATAACATGCCTTAACATTATATGCATGTTTAATTATTCAAAGCATAAAAGTTATGCATAATTTTAAATAGTTTAAATCTAGATTAATATATGCATTTATTAAAATTAAATATGAGACTAGTTATTTGATTTGGTATATATGATGGAAACCTTGACATAAATTTCATAGCCGATTTCGAATGGATGATAGTGTGGTCACTCGGGATACAATTCCACTTACCAAATAAAAATAACATAAGTCACCTATATCTAATTAAATAGTTTCATTAAATAATTACTTTATTCGGATCTAATTTTAAATTTAAATGGTGAACTAAAAATTTTAAGAGTTCAAATTGAAATAAGTCACTAGAGATAACTTAGTTCAATTAGTTTAATTAAGTTATATATTAGTTTGGACTAATAATTAGTGAACAAAAATTTTAAGTGTTAAAATTTAGAGGTATCACTAATAACCAATTAGTATTAATTAGGTTATGTTTTTAGCCTCACATAATCTAAACAAATTAATTACTAGTGTAATAGAAACCTTAAACTATAAAATAGTGAGTGGAAGAGGGATATGTGATAATATATCCCGCGATATTCGTTGTTAGTCAAAAAATATGAGATTCAAAAGGCTCCTCGAGATGGCTTTGTTTTCATCCCCTACGGTTGGTGTCCATTTTGGGTCAATATCAAGTTTAGATTCCGAGAGGATAAGAACTCTAGATGTATCTGGTGAACTGACCTACCGTTCAGCGGTACTTCACTAGTTAAGTCAAAGGGTTCAGAAACAACGGGTTACACTCACAAAGGTATGATTAAATGTTAATCAAAATTCTTTGATCAAATCAAATAGTGGTTGATTAATATAGGAATAAGAGTTATTCCCGCATATATTAATCAATTGAGATTGTCTCAATTTATCGTGCAAATACTTGACCAACCCTATGACGATACTTATTTGTGGAATGATAGATTTATGTGGCATAGTAATTATTTTAGGTTACTGAATCATTATACATGGTACATGCATCGTGTTTAATTTTATGCCTAGATGATTTTGATGATTTTAATATGCGATGAATGAATGTTAAAATGCATGCTTGTTTTATTTTCAGCCATGGTTTCTCCTATCATATCAATTCTCTCTAATGAAAAATTAACGGGAAAAAACTATGTTAAATGGATAGTAACATGAATGTCATATTGGTCTGTGAAGACCTTAAGTTTGTCCTGACGGAGGAATGTCCTCTAGAGCCGGCAAGAAATTTTGGTCAAGCTATGTGTGATGCCTATAAAAAATGTGTAGCGCCCACTGAGAAAATCCACTACTACTTACTAGTAGGGATGTCCAAGGTTATTGCTGCAAAACATGAGTCAATGGCTACAACATCTTTGATGATGGAGTCATTGTCTGGCATGTTTGGGCAGCCTTCAATGCGACAAAGGCATGAGGCTATGATTTCAGCGATGACAGAAATGATGAAGGAAGAGACATCTGTCAGAGAGTACGTCTTGAGGATAATGACCTATCTCAATACTGTCAAAACTTATGGAGCTCGTATTGACGAGCATATCCAGGTGACCATGATAATTGAAACTCTTTTGAATAGTTTCTTGCATTTTAAAAGAAACTATGCTATTATTAAGCTGGCTTTTACTTGGACTTAGCTGCTTAATGAGCTCACCCATTACAAGCTCATGCTGGAGGATTCTCGTCAGCCCAGTGGAGAGACAAATGTTTCTGAATCTTCCAAATCCATAAAGAAGAAGAAAAAGAAAAACATTGGGAAGGCTATAGCAAAGCCAATGAAGAAGAACAAGATAAGTTCCAAGGACACCAAGCCCAAAGGAAAATGTTTCCATTGCAAAAAAGATGGGCATTGGAAAAGAAATTGTCTGAAATACCTTGTAGAGCTGAAGGAGAAAAAGACCAAAGGTAAATATGATTTCAATATACTTGAGTCTTTATTAGTGGAGGATGATAAATCCGCATTGATTGTTGATTCTGGAGCCACTAACCATGTTTTTTTTTCTTCTTTGCAGCTACTTGACTTATGGAGGGACCTTGCGAAATGTGACTATACAATGAGGGTCGGCACCGGGGATGCCGTTTCAGCTAGAGTAGTGGGAGTTTCCAGTTTAAAATTTTCAAATAATTTTTATTTAAATTTAAACAATGTGTTATACTGTAGCAAATTAAATATAACTAGATAGTCCAATTATAACTCACATATACTATTAATATTATTAATAATATATAGGTCATACTTGGAACTTATATTAATTTTAATATAAGATTTTTTTATTTCATGTAAATGATTATGAGATAATCATTTAATTTAAAATATTATATTTATTAATTATATATATATATATATATATATATATATATATATATATATTAATAAGTTTTTTCTTTTAAGTGAATGAATTTAAAATGTTGATTTTAAATTCATCATTTAAAAATGAAAGTTACAATATGTTATTTTGAGTAATTGATTATGTCTTTATGTAGACGATTAAAAAAATAAAATATTCCTTTTTTACAAGGCCTTGTGGCCGAATTTGACAAGGTGAAGGGGAATAGTTTCTTTTATTTTTTGACAACAAATTAAACCCTAAATATAAAAAGGAAAATTATTTTCCTTTTCGCCCTAATTCTTTTTGAATAATCCTAGCAACCTTAATTTTGGTTTTCTCTCAAGTTGTGGAAAAAAAAGAAAATTAAGAACATTGTGTGTGATAATTTTCGTTCTCTAAAAAGTTTAGAGACCTTGTTAGTGAGAGTAGCCCACACTACCTTTTCTGATAGTGAATCATAGCACGAAGATCATCTGAAGTTGGAACAGAATCTTTAATCTTCTATTCTCTTGGACTCACGACAGTGAGCAAAAAATTCTGCACACTGCCGCCACTTTTACTAGTTATTTGTGAGTCGTTTGCGTTGTGGTTTTGGACAGAAATATTTGGAACATAAAGAGGTGTCTTATGGACATTTGGGGCTGTCTTGGAGTGATTATTTTGTCCAAAACAGTGGCAGAAAAATCAGTCACAAAAGCTACCAAAACAGTGAGTTGTGCGCGCGTGTAGGGAAATTTTGGTGTGCAAAATAGTCCAGTTTTTGCTGCAAGATCAGCTGCTGTTCGGGGTTATTGAAATCATCAAAAACAGAAGAAAAATAAGTCAAATAGACCTGGACAATTTCTACAATTAGGAGGGAAGAGCAAAAAAAAATTTCATGGTCGATCCCGGTGCCTAACACACTTACGTCGCGCGGGAAACCATTTCCTACCGATTCATGCTAATCTTTCACTTGATTATGTTGATATTTGTTGGATTTTTTGGTTACCAAAATTTCGATGATTTGAATTTGTGATGTATTATATATAGTGTGTGGTAGTATTGATCTGACCTTAAATTTACATTTTAAAACAAGCGAATATAGGAAGATTAAATTTAAGAAGATATTAAAGAGAAAAGATGGTTTATTGCGATTTTCTATAGCCCGTAAGCGCACATATCACTCAAGTAGTATAAAAATATTGAACCCATAGAGACTTTCTATTAATCCTATTACTTATTAGAATTAGGTTTACTTTACTGAAACTAAACAATTGATTTTAGGGTTTGGTTGATTAAAATTAATTAACTTAATATAAGTAAGCAGAAATTAAACTTTTGAAAGAACTTCATAAGGTTGCAACTTCACCAAGCTCGCTAACAAATATATACACTCTTCATTCAATTGGGTAGTTGTTATGGTTTACTAACATAGAAAATGAAATTATCTACAAGCTTTTTTTGATATACCCAACTTAATTTAATTATCTATATTCATATGATAATTAATTTAAGTCAAACTCATTAAGTTCAAGTTCTAATATTGACTTTGCATGTCCTCCAGATATATTCATATCCTACACGGAAATCGATTTTATGAATATAATCACGTGTTATTAATTCCCAAGGCTAAACCAAAATTTCATTTTCCAAGTTCTTTATGGTTTACCACAACTATCTTATTGGTGATCAAGCAATAGAACGAATTATGAATAGAAAATAATAAATAATCCAAAACAACACTCAAGAGAATTTAAAGATGCAATTTAAATTAAAATTTGTGCAACAGTTTCATTACAATCCTAAATCAATGAATTAGTTACACATGATATTCAAATAACGCATATAATTCATTATTACATGACAATAACTCATAATTAAAAATTGTGAGAGAAAAAGGAAGAAAGAACTCGTTGTGATATCATCTACTTCAATATTTAGTTCCTGATTGAGTATGATGTTCTTGCCTTATTCTATGTGTTTTTCCTTGCTTCATGCTCTCCAAAAGTATGAATTTTTTAGGTTATTGTCGGACTTATTCTTTTACAGGTGTTGTTGGGGAGCTTTCCTTATTTAGGACATCTTTCTTAATGATGATGCCGGATACCCATCAATGTCGTGACATTGGGTAGCTAAATGTCGCGACATTGAGGAAAATCACTCATTGCCTTCAAATATTGCGACGTTGACTTGCTTAATGTTACAACATCCAACCTGATCCTTAAATTTGGTGTTATATAACCCCCCCATTTCATTTCCACTACATTAAAATGAGTTTATCAGACTTCAAACCTACAAAATGCACTAATTCAAAACACTCACAAGGCTTGATTTCACTAACAAAATACAAAGTAAATGGGTGATAAATATAGATATAGTTGTTGGGATTTGTGCTTAGAGAGCAAATTTATTTTGTATTTCCCTGTAAATACTTATGTAAACTTTTTATTATGAATAAATAAGCAGTTTCTATAATATAATATCTCTTTTTATATAGTAAAGAGGTAATTGACCTTAGAATGATTAGTTATGATACAGTTGCAAAAGTGTCGCAACTGACATTGAGTTGTATCATAACAATATCATTTTTTTTAACAGTTCCTAGTTAAAGTTTACATTACTTGGTCAGTAAGTAAACCCATTGAGACTGGTACTGTCATATTTTGGAATCTTGGATTTCAATGGTTGATTCTCAATTAACCACGAGTCTCGGAGTCTTGTATAGACATATAGGTGTTTATATTGGATAAACACTGAACGACTCACCGAATATTCTTAATGGATGCTACACCAATGTCAATAAGAATCTTCTCGGGTTGAGTAGCATAATGATTCTTTGACTCGAGATAGCACTTTAGATATATGAGATATCCTCCACACTTTGATGGCAGTCACGTCCCCGACCTATTTAGGTCAGACCTCCACTTGTTCAGTGGGTGTAGACTGATTCTCAGGATATCCTGTGTGTGTCAAGATAAAATCTGTCAGTTATGTGTACAGAGCATATGTATTCAATATGGAATTAGAAATATGTTAAATCCATGGGCCCGTGGTATACTGTAGAAGTAAGTTCTAAATTTTATTAAGAGATTGCTAATAGAAACGTCGACGTGATTATATCTATAGAGATTTAACATTTATATATATATATATATCAATGGAATAATCTGGATACCTGTGTCGGAGAGATTATATGTATGCAATGACCTCAATCTGTATGGTTCAGTGAGTTTATCTGTATTCGTCATAATTTACAAGTGGGTAGATTATGGATACGAAATTGGATTTCATGATAGATATGTCTGAACCTAGAGAGTTTCACTAATGAAATATACTTGTAGAGCACTAAGGCAACTTTTATGAATAATATTGATTATTTATAAATCGTTTAACGGTTAAACAAATTACAAGCATAGGGACCTTTTGGTCATTTCCTAATCAATGTGTATTTGTATTTAATATATAATTTTATTAAATACACATTAATTAATTATCATATTATGATATTTGACTTATATCATTAATATATGTATTTGGATATTTAAAGTAAATATAATACATATATTTAGATATTTATATTTAAATAATTATTTAATTATTAAATAATTAAAATATTTAATATATAAATATTTACCATAATGATAAAGTTAGGAAATGATTAAGTAATGTAAATGTTTGACTTTTACATTAAAGAAAAAATGTACAAATTGATTTTGACTTCTTTAATTTGATTAAATTAGCAAAATATCATTTTTTTTCTTAGCCTATTTTCAGCCAATCTTAAAGATATATAAGTGTAATATTTTTTCATTTGCTTCACACAAAGTGTTGAGCCTCCAAAGATTACAAAAAGAAAGTTGAGAGAAAAAAGTTAAGGGTTAAGAAGAAAAGTAAAGAAAACCTCAACTTGTGTAAATTATTTCCACTTTCCTTCGACTAGAAAAATGTTTCTAGGATTCTTAGCTACTATATGTGTTTCTTGGAAGTTTTTTCTACTCTCTTAGTTTTGTGATAATATGGATGGAAGCATAAATGAAAGATATAAGCATGTATGTTAATAAAGTATGCTTGAAAATGGTGTATAAGTACACTTTTGATCATTTGATGATCTTGTTTCCATTCTAGAGTTTTTAGGCTACTCATTGATGACCTAGAATTGTTCTTGAGTTGTTTCCAAGTGGTGAGACCTGTTTGGTGTTGTAGAGATTAGAATAAAGTGTTGGATTTGTTTAATTTTGGTTAATTTTGTTAATTATATTAATTTGAAAGATTAGGGTTCATATCTCAACCAAAATTGGGGCTTTTCATATATGTATTATATAATGATGTATATAAGATATACAAATCATGTTATGTTGATTGTAAATCATATAAACTTGTTTTTAACAAATTTGGACCAAAAGCACAAAAATGAATATTTTGGGTACTTTCGGCAATATGTGGAAAATTGTTATTTTCGGTTGCTAGTTGTGTTTTGATGTGTATGATATTATAAATCATTTTGGTAGTGATTTTAAATCACTTAAATTTGTATTTGATAAATGATGAGTGGTAATTATATCACTATTTCCCACTCATTTAACCTAATATTTTGTATAGTTTCTTGAGTTTTGTGAATATTTTGATGTGTTTTGTGTTATTTTGTAGATAAATAAAGTTTCAGAACATTCTGGAGGTGATTTGGAGCAAAACAGTGAAAATTGACAAAAAGGGCATTTTGGTAATTTGTTCGCGTCGCGACGCCTAACGTGCGCCGAATAGTGCTAACGTGCGCCAGGTCCACGTGTCAGAATCTGAGAAAAGTTTGACTTTGTTAACATGTGCCGTGCCACGTGTCACCATCACAACCGATCTGCTAACGTGCGCCGTGCCACGTGTCATCATCCTAAGGTGCCGACAGTCACCATCGCCACGTGTCACTCCACGTGTCTGCCACATCATCATCCACATCACCTGTTGACCAAGTCAAAATGCCACGTGGCTGCCACGTCATCATCAACCAATCACAGCGTGCCACGTGTCGCAATTCTATGGTGCTGACAGTCACTTTGCCACGTGTCGCCACGTCAGCGCCACTTCAGCATCAATCATTGACTCACTTATCCGTATCTGACACGTGGCGGATAAGAATCTGAATCAGCCAATCAAAAGCCGCCACGTGTCACAATAATTGAGCCATCAGCGCCTTGCCACGTGTCGCCTTATCTCCTTATCCAGAATTGCCACATGTCAAGCTCTCAGCATGCCACGTCAAAAGAAGCTAGAGTCGCGACGCCCAGAGCTTGTCGAGGCCTATAAATTCAGCTCGATGTTTCAGTTTCAAATGTACCATTCACTCTGAATTCTCTGATATAAATATGGAGTTTTGTATCTAGTTCCTTTTAATTTTTAGTTTTGTAATTAATTTTAATTACGTTCTGTAATAATAGTAATTTACTTTCTTACTTTTTACAGTTTTTACTATTCACCATGATGAGGTAAATTCCCCCTGCTAGGGTGAAAGGTAATTCTTTTACTATTGCTATTTAGATTAATCTCCCTTAAATATAATATATTCACTATTTAAAATTTGACTTAAAAAGGATACCGCCAGATTGGTCGGTTGGTAATTCATTTTAATCTGGTTTAAACCTGACTAATCAAGGATACCGCCAGATTGGTCGGTTGTTAATTAAATTTTCTTACCGCCTATATGGCATGTTTATTTTGGTTTCGCCTTTATGGCTGGTTGGACTTAATTTGACTTAATCAGGTTACCGCGTATATGGCTGGTTGGTAAAATAATCACAAGTTTATATATTATATTGTGGGAGATATCTAAATTAGTAGTAGTAAAAGTTGATCCTTTTACCTTAGCATTTTATTTTATTGCAATTTACTTTTCAGCTTTTACTTTTCAGCATTTTTATTTTATGTCTTTTATTTTCAAGTTTTTACTAGCCCTAGTTATGTGTTGTAACTAAATTAGTTATCTGGGGTTGTGATGACTTTTAATATCATCGGTTTATAAGAGGTTAAATTATAGTTTGGGTAATATAAAGATTTATTTATTGAGTCTTAATCTTAATGCTTTTTATTAACTGGCCACTAATAAAATTGACTAGGTAAACTTAAAATGAACTAGACATAGGGATTTTATGTTTAAGACCTTAGACTCAATAGCCCACGATCTTCCTTGAGGATAGATAACCCTTTAATAGATTTCCTTACAGGATAGACATATACCTGTCGGGTGGGGGTAACCATAATTGGAACTTAATCTTAATGAATCCAGATAATTTGGTTGACATAGACATGTGGTTCAATTGGGTTAAACTGGGTATTTGCGTCTAACCTTCGACAGAGGCTTTCGCATAATTTAGTGTTCCAGGTTAATAAATCAATATATTACCCAACTTTAAGATAACCACTTCATCTTTTAAAAGATATTAGAAAGAAATCACAACCCTAGATAGTTTTTAACATTGAATTTTCATAAAACCTACTTTCGAACAATTTTATTTACTTGTTTTTAAATTTAGAATCGTCACCATTTCAAATCAATCAAAAAATCTGTTAGATACTAGTAATCATTTGACCTCATAAAATTAATAGCTTAGGTATTAAGTCCTCGTGGGATCGATAATTTTATACTACTTGAACGATACGTGCGCTTGCGTTATACATGTGTGTTTATGCCGGTCAATAAATTAGGACTAAAATGATCAAAATACAAACCTTTAGGGTCTCACGGAAATTTGGGAAAAATATGATTTTTGGGTAAAAATTCAGTTTTTAAGTATTGAGTAATTAGAATAAATTAGTTTGTTTTAATTTCCCAATAAAAATTATTAAAATCGAAAAAATTTGATTTTTCGCGTTCTTCTACGTTACCCGGTTATACCCCTAAAAACCCATACGAAATAGTATCAGAGCGAGTATGATTTTGAACACATGATATGATTATGCCTTTAAATTTAATGTTTAATCTAATCTTTGTTATATGCATGCATGTATTATTTTATTTGATTAAATAATGTAAATAACATCTTTTGCGAAAAATCCATTTTTAAATAAGGTTTTATAATTAATATGTATTTGATGCATGTTTCTTGGTACGTCTTGTCAATACGGCTTATAAATAAATATTCTACTACTATATCTGATAACATGCCAAAGTTGTGAGGATATAGCCGGTAGGAATTTATTTATACCGGATAAATATATGATATTAGGTAAATTCAAGCGAAAGAGAAATCGAAATCCTGAACGTGCCAAACCTGTCAGGGTTACGCAAGTATCTTGAGTTTATCATTGACATGTTTAACCTTGATACGCCTCTTTATGAACGTGCCAAAGCTGTCACAACGAGAAACGATCAGGAGTGGAACCCAAGAGTCATTGGTGAGTGATTGACAATGAGTTGTCTATCTAATGAATATACGTAAGTTAGAACGCGCCAAAGCCGTGAGCTGAAATATATTCATGGGGTCCACTTTTCACTATTGTACTTAATTTGATTATTACTTGTCTTGTATTGTGTTTGGGGATTACATTTTTTCATGAAATAGTGGGATGGGTATTTTTAGATTAAAAATCCATGATCTATTTAATGCTTTTGATATTATATGAAACTTTTTTGTCTGCTAACCGTTTTTCGCTTCTATGTGATATATTTGCAATGGCGGCTTCTTCAAACAACCCATTTGCTCGTATGCTTGATACGAATAAGCTCAAAGGCGCTGAGAACTTCGCAGATTGGGATATGGATTTGAGGATTATCCTCAGATCTGAGAAGATTGGATATGTATTATAGGGTCATTTGCCCCTTGTTGTATCTGAGGATGCGGTACTGGAGGAACTTGAGACTTTCCAGAGATGGGAAGATGATGATTTAAGAGTTAAATAATACATTCTCAGTTCACTGGCTTCGTAACTCAATAGGAAATATTTTGAGATGCCTGATGCATATAGCATGACGACACAACTCCGAGAATCATTCATGAATCAAGAACAAGTCTTGGTTCATAGAGTTGCGATGTAACTGTTCCATTCAAAACTCGATGAGGGACAAGCTGTGAGGACACATGTGCTTCATTTGATCGATCTGATCGAGCAATTGAGGCGCAATGATTTCCCTCTCAATGATACTCTGGGAATGAGTGCCATTCTTCGTTTGCTCCCAGCGTCGTATCGCCAATTTGTCATGTACTTCAACATAAATGGGATTCACTGCTCTTACCATGAGTTATATAGGATACTTCTCACGGTGGATGAGGATTCAAGGAAATGAGTACTGACTCGCCTTTCAAAAAACACTTCACTTTCCGCTTATTCCCACTCCAAGTCGAAAGGTAAAGAAGACGAAGTGTTTCAATGTTCCTCTGCAGGCTAAGATAACGAAGCCCAAGAGAGCTTCTGAAGACAAGTACCATCATTGCAGAAAGATCAGGCACTGGAAGAGGAACTGTCCTGACTACATTTCCCAGATCATGAAGGAAAGAACATCGACATCAGGTACTTTTATTTTTCATGTTATTGATATCTCATTAGCTTGTGAAGTTGTTACATCTAGTTGGATTTTAGATTCTGACAGTCTTGTTCACATTTGCAATTCGTTGCAGGTGCTGACGAAAAGTAGACGGCCGAAATCTGGAGAGATGCAATTGCGAATTGGGAGTGACAACTCTCTAGATGCAGTTGCAGTGGGATTATGCAAGATTCTCTTACCCAGTGGGAGACTTTTATTGCATGACTGCTATGTTGTATTGGGATGTGTCGCTAATATTATATCACTTTTTGTATTAGATATTGATGAATGGTAAATGTATCATTATTTCCCACTCATTTGACCTAATATTTTGAATAGTTTCTTGAGATTTGTGAATATTTTGATGTGTTTTGTGTTATTTTGTAGATAAATAAAGTTTCAGGACTCTCTAGAGGTGATTAGGGACTAAAATAATGAAAAATATACAAAAAGGGCAAAATGGTCATTTGGGGCATCACGACGCGCAGCCTGCATCGCGACCGCTAACGTGCGTCGGGAGCCTGCTAAAATACGTTGGGACACGTGTCAAAATCTGAGAAGTTTGATCTTGATAACGTTCGCCGATCTTGCTAACGTGCGCCTGCCACATGTCACCATTACATGCTGCCCACAATCGCCATCGCCACGTGGCATCCACATCAGTCACTTGCCGAGTCAGCGTGCCACATGTCATCATCAGCCAATCATCTCGTGACACTTGTCGCAATCACACGGTGCCGACAATCAACATCGCCACGTGTCACCACGTCATCGCCACATCAGCACAATTATTGAGTTAATTATCCAAATCTGTCACGTGTCAGCATTCTATTGCGCCTGTGTCGCATCAGCAGATAAGAGATCAAAACAACCAATCAGCGACTGACACGTCGGTGCATCGCGACGCGTAAAAATTTTGTCGCGTCACGACGCGTGGCACCTTTCGACCCCTATAAATTCAGCTCGAAATTTCAGTTTCAGATGTACCTTCCTCTATGAATTATCTGATAATAATAAGGAGTTTGTATATAGTTTATATGAATTTCAAATCTGTAATTAATTTTAGTTACTTTTTTTAATAGTAATTTACTTTCTTTACTTTTTCAGTTGTTACTATTCAGCAATGAGGAGGTAACTTCCCCATGCTATGGTGAAAGGTAAAACTTTTATTATTGCTATTTTGATTAATCTCCCTTAATTATAATATAATAACTATTTAAAATCTGACTTAATGAGGATACCGCTATATTGGCCGGTTGGTAATTGATATTAAATTGGTTTTAACCTGACTAAGCATGGATACCGCCTGGTTGGTCGATTGGTAATTAAATATTAATTTGACTAAATCAGGTTACCGCCTATATGGCTGGTTTGTAATATCGCACAAGTTAATATATTATATTAAGGGAGATATCTAAAATAGTAGTAATAAAAGTGGATCCTTTAACCCTAGCATTTTCTTTAATTGTACTTTTTCCTTTTTAATTTCCAACATTTACTTTTCAGCATTTTAATTTATGTCTTTTATTTTTAAGTTTTTACTAGTTGTAAATATGAGTTGTAGCTAAGCCCATTATCTGGGGTTGTGATGAATTCCAATATCAGCGGTTTATAAGGGGTTATTTTATAGTTTGGGTAATATAAAGGTTTACTTATTAAGTCTTAAGCTTAATGCTTATTGTTAACTGGCCATTAATAAGATTGATCTGGTAAACTTAAAATAAACTTGACAAAATGAATTTTAGGTTTTAGCCCTAGACTTAATAGCCCATGATCTTCCTTGAGGATATATAACCCTTTAATAAATTTCCTTACATGATAGACATATACCTGTTGGGCGGGGGTAACCACAATTGGAACTTAGTCTTAATGAATTCAAGTAATTTGATTGACATAGACATATGATTTAATCGGATTACACTGGGTATTTGCATCTGACCATCGACAGAGGCTTTTGCAGAATTTCGTGTTCCAGGTTAGTAAACCAATATATTACACAAACATGAAATAACCACTTCATTTTTTAAAAAGATATTGGAAGAAATCACAACGCTGGATAGTTTCTTATTATTGAATTTTCTTTAATTTATTTTCGCGCCATTTTATTTACTTGTTTTAAATTTAAGTCACCACTCCAATCAAACAATCAATCCAATAGATACTAGTAATCATTTGACCTCATAAAATTAATAGCTTAGGTATTAAGTCCTCGTGGGATCGATACTTTTTATACTACTTGAATGATACGTGCGCTTGCGTTATACGCGTGTGATTTCACACCGGTCAAGTTTTTGGCACCGTTCCCGGGGACTTAGTTATCTTTCATTATTAGTTTTGGGGTTAGATACCTTTACTTGTATCTAATTTCTTTTTACTTATTATTTTTGTTTTTGTGTGTTTCAGGTTCTCATACACTACATGAGACGAACCAGAAGCTTTGAACTCCGACCTCTTAACCAAGAAATTGAAATAACCATCAGATAGTTGAGAAGAGAAAGGCGAGAAGGCCAAGAAGTAATCGTTAACATAGAACCTGAACCTTTAGAAGTTGTACCACCAATTCCCATTCGAGATAGAACTATTCCTGTGGTTGACGGCTTCATTTCCTGTATTGTACTTCCTCCCTTACCGGAAAATGCGTGTGACATCAAAACATGCATTCAGATGATTCAGCAGTCACTGCAGTTTGGAGGAAATGCAACTAAAGATCCTAATGCCCACATCAGTAACTTCCTGGAAGTTTGCGGCACTTTCAATTACAACTGAGGAGCTGAAGAAGCAATGAGACTGTGGGTTTTCCCATATTCCTTGAAAGACAGAGCTAAAGCTTGGCTACATTCACTACCAGCAGGTTGCATCACAACTTGGAACACTCTAGCCACCAAATTCCTTGCAAAGTATTTTCCACCAGCCAGAACAGCAAAACTGAGGAATGAAATCACATCCTTTGTACAACAAGTCTCAGAAACTCTCTACCAAGCTTGGGAAAGGTACAAGGATTTGCTCAGGAAGTATCCTCACCATGAGATTCCAAAATGGCTTCAAGTCCAAACTTTCTATAATGGACTTTATGGACTGATGAGAACCACAATTGATGCTGCTGCTGGAGGAGCTTTAATGGAAAAATGAGAAGATCAAGCTTGGGACCTAATTGAAGAAATGGCTAACAATAATTCATTGTGGCCAATAGAAATGAGCTTGATCCAACGAATTGCTGGAATTTATGAAGTTGGAGCCAACACTGCAGTAAATGCCAAGCAGGACCAGATATGCAAATTCTTGGAAACTCTTAGCATGCAAAGCAATATTGGATCCACAAGTTCACCATATGGAGGAGCATCAGAACCAAACCAACGTAAAAAAATGGTGAATTACGTCAACAATTTCAACAGACATTGGAACAATCCATATTCCAACACCTACAACCCAAGGTGAAGGAATCATCCCAATTTTTCATGGAGCAACAACTCAGGGCAAAAGAACTATCCACCGTCTGGATTCCAGCAACAGAACAAAGGTCATGAGCATGAAAAAGAACCAGAAATGAAAGAATGGATTGCAGAGATGTTCAAAAAGCAACAAGCAGCATACGATGCTATATTTCAAAGCCAATCTGCCTCTATTAAAGCACTGGAGAATCAAATTGGACAATTGGCCAATGCTCAGAGTTACAGACCGCCAAGAAATCTTCCCAGCAACATAGAACCAAATCCAACGAACCGAGGGAATGAGCAATGTCAAGCCATTACTTTGAAAAGTGGTACTGAGATCAACAAAGATGTTGGAATCAAGGCATTCATTGAAGAAGTTCCAAAAGATGTAGTTCCACAGATGGAGGAAAAAGAAGCAAAGGAAAAAGATCAAATCACTCTACCTCCACATTTTCCTTAACGTCTTCAAAAAAACAAACTAGATAAGTAGTTTGTTCGTTTCTTGGAGGTGTTCAAAAAGCTACACATCAACATCCATTCATAGAAGCATTGGAAGAAATGCCCAGCTATGTCCAATTCATGAAAGACATTCTTTCACGAAAATGGAGATTGGGAGATTACGAGACAGTAGCATTGACGGAAGAATACATCGCCATCATTCAGAGGAAACTTCCCTCAAAGTTGAAAGATCGTGGCAGTTTCATTGTCCCATGCACCATTGGAGAACATTATATCGGTAAGGCTTTATGTGATTTAGGTGCCAGTGTTAATTTGATGTCTTTTTCTATTTACAGGAAACTACAAATTGGAGAAGCAATGCCTACCTTAGTCTTTCTGCAACTTGCTGATCGAACGCTCGCATTTCCGAGAGGAGTTGTTGAATATGTGCTGGTTAAAGTTGACAAACTCATTCTCCCAGCATATTTCATTATCCTTGACATGGAAGAAGACAAAGATGTACCTATCATCCTTGGAAGACCATTCTTGGCTACAGGTCGAACTGTTATTGATGTACAAAAAGGAGAATTAACCATGACAGTTCAAGACCAAAAAGTTACCTTTAATGTTTTCAAAGCCATGAAATTCCCGAGTGATGAAAAAGAAGAATAATGTTTTAGAGTTGATGTTGTTGATAGTATCATCCAGGATACTGAGCCATCTCCCACAGACAAACTTGAAGCTTGCATCACCAACATGACTGACAGCGAGCTAGATGCTGAAATCCTGGAATGTATGAACTATCTTGACAAACCATTTCGGTTCAAATCGACACCACCAGTTGAAAGTCTGGAACTTCTGAAGAAGGAGTGAATCAAGCCCTCAATTGAAGAACCACCACAACTGGAGTTGAAGCTACTTCTGAACCATCTCAGGTATGCTTTCTTAGGAAACTCTTCTGAATTACCTGTTATTATTTCTTCTTCACTAACATTGGAGCAGGAAGAAAAGTTACTGAGAGTGTTAGGAGAACACAAGAAAGACATTGGTTGGACTATAGCAGACATTCGAGGCATTAGTCCATCATTTTGCATGCACAAGATTCTGATGAACGATGAGTATAAACCCACAATGAAGCATCAACGAAGACTAAATCAAATCATGAAGGAGGTCGTGAAGAAAGAAATCATCAAATTCTTGGATGCTGACATCATTTACCCCATCTTAGACAGCAATTGGGTGAGTCCTATGCAATATGTACCGAAGAAATGAGGAATAACTGTAGTCACAAATGAAAAGAACGAGTTGATTCCAACAAGAACTGTGACTGGATGGAGAGTTTGTATGGATTACCAAAAGCTGAAAAAAGCAACAAGGAATGATCATTTTCCGCTGCCATTCATTGATCAGATGTTGGACAGACAGGCGGGACATGAGTTCTATCATTTTCTGGATGGATACTCAGGGTACAATCAGATTTCCATCTCCCCAGAAGATCAGGAGAAGACCACTTTAACATGTCTGTATGGTACTTTTATATTTCGCATGATGCCATTTGGACTATGTAATGCTCCTGCCACATTCCAACGTTGCATGATGGCCATTTTCTCAGATATGCTGGAACAGAGTATGAAGGTTTTCATGGATGACTTCTCTGTGTTTGGAGACTCTTTTGACCACTGCTTGCAAAATCTGGAACAGATATTACAAAGGTGTGAAGATACCAACCTGGTACTCAACTGGATAAATGCCACTTCATGGTGCAGGAATGCATCGTATTGGGACATCGGATCTCACAAAAGGGAATCGAGGTAGACAAAGTAAAAATTGAAACAATTGAAAAACTACCTCCACCGACATCTGTCAAAAGAATTCGGAGTTTTAATTTGATTAATCGGGTGAAATTGGTGTGAGATAGCTATGTAAGGAATTTCGATTCCTGAGACGTATCTGAACCTATTTCGGAACAAGTAAATTTTTGTTTATTTTCTTTTGAATTATTTAATTTGTAAATTCTCCATAAAACTGACTAAAAATGAATCTTCATATGCTCAGTTGAGAGATATTATCAACATACATGGTAACATACGCACATGAGTAGTAATTGACGAGTTTGTAATATTCAGTGCTCTAGTTCAATTGGAAGAAGCATCCATAAAAAGCGAAGGGAAAAAATGTCTGAGATCCGAGTTATTAAGTCCGTATGGGTGTTTTAACACCTAGTGCCCTAAAACCAACTGGTTTGGGAGCCACTATCCCAAAGCTCGTTACATGGATCGAAGATGTTACAAAAAATATATATATCTGAAGTCTGAGTAATTAAGTCCGTAGGGGTGTCTTAACTGTTGGTTTCTATTAAGGTCCCAAGATCAATAATAAGCATGAGTCAAGTGCGAATACATATCGAAGAAGTTGCGGAATACTTACATCGATCGGTTGAGCGAGGCGGAGGCAACAAAAATTTCAGATTCTGCATTCACTGCATTCGGCAGTGAGCTGTGAGTGCTCACTGGTTTGGCCTCCGTTTGGGTCCTTCGTCAAGCTCCAAGCTTCGTCAAACGATTCCTGGCTCATGGGTGGACTTCCCTATCACATTCGCATGTCTCGTATGTGTGCTAGCACTTGTGATTTTGCCACAAAATCCACACTCTAGGCTTCCCACTGCTCACGGTTTTGAATGAAACCAGTAAGCTATTTTGGCCCCAATGGCGTGAGAGAGAAGAAGGGAATGGTGAGAGAGTGTTGTGTTTGGTTTGTCAAATTTGTGTATTAAATACACACATTTGAATTTCAAATGCATTTCACTTGAATTTGGCTTTTAAAAGACAAACCATTAAAGCCCCAACCACTCACATCACTCAACCCATCAAGTTGTCAAGTCACATCACTCAAAGTGACTTGATTTGACATGCCGCACTCGAATTCGAAATGCGAATGCGCTCGCAAATAATCTCGGGCTCGGGTTCGCTAATTCTAAATTAACGAATTTTCCGTTGCGTCGTAATTAAATGATTACGCCTAGCGAAATCACTATTCACGTCCCTAACGAATTAATTCTAAATTAATTCTTTCGCCCGAATTAAAATCTAATTTTAATTCAGCGTCGAAATCCAATTTCGTTTAATATATCAAATATATTAATTTCTCGATTAATTCCAAATTAATCGTTATCTCTCTTTTAATGATATTTTATCCCAGATAAAATATCTTCGCAATTAATCCCAGATTAATTTTCTCTATTCTAATTAATCCCAGATTAATTTAGAGTGCGAGTCATACGTCATCGGTGAATCTTTGGGAAACAACCTATGAGATCCCCGGATATGTTGGCAGTAAATTCGGTCGTCGGACTATCCGAACACGTAAGTACCTCGTACTACGTTTATACCGATTTACAAGACAAGGTTGGCCTCTAGCAAAGTGACATGCCTACCCAATTCTCCGGAAATATCCATACAAGAATAAAGGATCTGTATCAGGCGTAGTATACGTAGTATTGCGTATTTCTGTCCAGTATCATATGATCATGTGCTAAGCCTGGGGCTGAAATTGTGTCTGCCCCGTACGAAGCACATGTCGGATTTCTGGTGACTAGTCTCTATAATCGGATAAACCTGACCTTGTCATTTTATCCCGATAGCTGCAGCATTTAAGAGAACCAGTCCCATATCCAACGTGACCATCATCTCCATATGACTAGAGTGACACTTCCGTCTTGACATCACACCCAACACACTACGATTCTCAATATACCCAGTATTGGCGTACACAGAACCTGTTAAAGCCTTGGACGACCTCAACCAAAGTATATTGATTGTCGCATGTATTAGCGGTGCAAGTCTCAGGTTAAGACCAAATACATCTACCCTGATTTCGGACTTCCATAGACACATAGTCATACTACCAATGGAATTCCGATGTGGGTATATCCAGAGCGAAGCTGTTTCCCGTACCATCGGTAAAACACAACCTCCTATTACACTTGCATGAGTATCCTATACCCAAATATATGAGAACTATGCAGTTGTGCCCTCACAACGCGCATAAGTGTAATACTAGTCTTTTACGCATTTATCGATGTCGAATCTCGACAATGCTCTGACTAGGGATATTTAATGATTTTTCCTTCGTGGACTGATACTGTATCATATCATTCTCCATCCAGGAACAAATCATAGGGACCTCTCATCATTTATACATCTAGGTGATCTAATCACAAATGATAAGAGTGTAATCTCCTTTGTCACATAGTTAATTTGTACAACAACACCATGATATGTACAAATAGTGACGCTATGGGTCATAATTGTCCAACAATCTCCCACTTGGCCTATAGCCAGTCACTCGATTGCTTATCACCCGAACTATGACGGTTGGCTCAAACTGCTGAGAAAAGGCTTTCGTCAGCGGATTTGCATGATTATCGTCTGATGCGATTTATACGATCATCACATCACCACGATGTATGATCCGTACGAATCAGATGAATATCGAAGTATATATCTGGATCGTTGATGAGACCATTAATTCTTTAGCCTGTGCTGACACCTATCTCAGCTGCTAACAGAACTATTCCTAATCTAATTAGGATTTATTATCGACCCAAATGGCTTCTATTACCGCCTCAGCTGCAGCAATAACCCGCATTTGTTGTTTATTTTGCTTGGAAGATTTCCAGCTCACTATTCCGCTATTCAAAGTTTGTAGTACCGTTTGCGACTTGCGGTCGTTTTATCGGTTAGGAAACTTGCTACAGTGATCCCAGTCACTTCAAGTTATCCATCTCTATAGACTAAGACATCATCCTTATTTCTCTAAGATACTAAGTATGTTCTTAACATCAATCCAGTGACTATCACTTGGATTGGCCTGTTTGTGAATTCATATGCTCAAAGCGTATGAGACACCAGGTCGCGTATATTTTTCAATGTACGATTCCACGGAGAGTTTTCGAAAGCCAAGCTTTCGTCGATTGTTATTATGGGAATATCATTTCTAAGAAATGACATATATCATTATTTATAGGACAGCCACTGTCAGTGCGCTCCCACTAACCTCCTTATATAGACAAGAATCATTTCGTTTTGAATTAAATCATAAACTATTATGATTACATCAAAACGATAATTCTAAGAACCAAATGCTTGCTTCAATCCAAACATGGATCGAATAACCTGCAAACTTTGTTTTGTAGTCTTGCTACGAAAAAACCGACAGGATGTTGTAAACATCCTCCAAAAGGTTTCATTTTCAGGAAAGCGATTTTCCCATAAAGGTGTCATATTTCACTAATGAAACATGCAGCATTAGCAAGCATTATCCAAATGGATTTACCATGGCAACAGGTAAAAGGTTGAATCATAGTCAACACAATGTTGATAACGATACCTTTCCGCTAAAAGCCTAGCTTTATACGTTGGTATGTTTCCTTCCATGTACGTCTTCCTTGAAGACTTATAGTACCAATAGGCACAATGCCTTGTGGTACATCAACTAGTATCCAAACATAATTGATATGCATGGAATCCATTTCGGATTCATGACACTTTGCCATGATAAGGGAGTCGATACCTTGTATCACTTCCTCATACGTAGTCAGTTGGTATACCTCAAAAGATTGACATATTTTATGAGGTGAGATCAGAAACCCATACCCCAGGCTGTTTTCTGAATCTCTCTCGACTTACGTGGTTCTTGTGTATTCGAAGATTAATGGTAATAGTTTCATCCTTGATGAACTATTTTGTGTTCCATTAGGATTCGATGCCTGTAATAGTATTACTCTGATTTTGATCGAGTTTTACTATCCTCCCACTTACCACTGTATATCGGTATTCCTCTTAGGAAAACCACATGGTGAGCAACAATCTAATTGTTCTCTAGTGAGATGTATAAATACAATACTTTTGGTATCCCTATGATAACCTATAATTGGCACTTATCTAATTTGGGTTTTAGTTTGGTATCATCCAAACATATGCCTAGCATTCCCAAATTATCAGGATTGAGAAACCTGGTTTCTTTCATGTTCATATATAATATGAATTCTGTCAAACATATTTTTATGGAACCTTATTCTAAATAAGTTCTGCACTGTTAATGCTTATCCGTTGAAGGAAATGGTAGCTCAGAGCGACTCATGATTAACCTTATCATGTCCAACAAGATTCGGTTTATCCTGTTCGGACACACCGTCAGTTGACGTGTTCCGGGAGGAGTCCTCATTGAAAGAATACTATACTCTTTCAAGTATTTTAGAAACTTATTGCTTAAGTATTTTCCATTACGGTCTCACCGTGACGGTTTAATACTTTAGCCGATCTGTTTGTCTATTTCGTGTCGAAAACTCTAAAAGTTTCTGATTTGTGTTCTTCAAAAGAAACACATAACCATAACGCGATGCCACATCCGTATAGGTCACGAAATATTCATATCCACTTCCAGCCTAGCTAGATATGGGCCCACTTGCTTCACTATGAACTAGGGCTAACAGATCGGTGGCATTTACACTTTTACCAAGTAAATAGTATTTTAGGCACTTTGCCCAATAAACTAGATTCGTAGACTTTATTTGATTGGAATCAAATTAGTCCTAGTAACCACTCTTCGAAAGTGTGGATATATGATTCTTGTTTAGTTGTGTCCCAGACAACAATGCCACAAATTAGTTTCTCCTGATCAAATCAGTTTGAGCTATTTTTTGTCATTTTATATGTTTGAGATATTATTTATATTCAAAATATAAATGTTGTTATTCACATCTAATGTGTATATCTCAATATCATCTTTATATAATGAAACAGTTTAGTGTTCTAGAATATAAAGGTTCACCCGCAGCGGGTTAAACACTAATATAAAGATAATATATCTAGTCAAACTAGTTACATTATAACAGTTTCCAAATTTAGGTACACACCCGAGGGTAGTTCCTAAACTTAGGTATCTACGGTTAAAACAACGATTTTCATCCCGTTTCCAATCCGCAGATTGATCTCGATTGAAGTCAGTATCCTGTTCAAAACAGATTCTGAACATCAATATATATATGTACCACACTAAGTATTCAAAATCTAATTTTAATACTAGCTGTGAACATAATGTTGACAAACATATTTGAAGTCAGAGCCTTGCTCATTCTTCAATTCCTTCATGTCTGCTTTGTCCAAACGGCAGTCACGCTTCCGCGATCCTGTTTGCCACAATTTAGCAGACATTTTGGGATATGTCCTTTATCTTCCCAAAAGATTATAATGATTTTGCCTTTTGCCCTTTTCATATTCCAGAAGCCTTTGGCCAAGCCTTGGCCTTCTAGAATATCGAAGTAAGGTGCGCCTTGCGCTACTTGCCTAATTGCAAACTTTGACTTTATCTCATTGAGAATAGTCATTAACTCTCCCAGAGTTATTTATTGCAATTTAGTACTTCTAAAATCTAAAGATAGAATTATGAAGATCCTTCAATTTCTGTATCATACTTTAAGGATCTAATCCTTAGTTCTGATTCAGAAATTAAGGAGTCTACTTCGACAAGCTAAGTGGATTAAGCACTAAAGTTATCATTACATAAATCTTCCAAAGATTATGCTCGACTATTTGCTTAACTCCTAGCTTCGGCATAATACGTTATTTTATTGAATAAAGTAACTTATAATTTTCCAGGACCATCCTGAAATTTAATCCCAATTTGAAAATTAAACCATTTAAATACATTTTCCCTAGGATTATGTTTCAAATGTCAATCTTTCAATTTTATCTTGATTTTAATAGTCCAACTATTTAATCAACAATTTAGGTACTATTTATTATAATGATTACAGTAGTCCAACTATTTAATCAACTATAATTTAATAGATTAAAATCAATTATATTGATTACTATAATCCAATTATAAAATCAACTATAAATGAATAGTTTGAATATAGTCCAACTATTTATTAAAACAACGTTTAAATATTAGTCCAACTAACATTTAATTTATTTGACGAATGATATTTGAATGAGCGTGTATGGCAAGTAATTAAACGAGTATTGCTAATTCAATTCTTTCCTCCCACTATTTTTCGACGAGCCTCTAACCCTCTGTCGAGTACTCGGGAAACCGTGTTTCCTAGTGGGCTAGGATCCGTTAAATATCACACAATCTTGACTTGGCCAACAAATTGTATGATAATTAACTAGGTAGATCTCTAAGATCGATTGGATCCAATCCAATTCCTAGATCCGGTAGGGGGACATCCAAGTCCGAAATATATATCTTATATATACCAATACATCCAATGTATTACCTAACCTTTTTCCTCTGAATCAACTAAGCCTTGGCTTTGGCACAACAAATTTAGTGATCCCAGTCAAACGCGACCCATTGACCATGGAAAGCTTCATAATCAATGTCGATGGACAAGAAGTGGTCTTGACTTTGGCCAACAAACCACAACTTGGACAAGAAACTGATATGGAACAAAGCCTTCGTGATTCAAACACATCCTTGACGGACAAAGGCCTTGACATTGGCCAACAAGCCAATGCTAGTCTCGGATCTTGAGTGAGAATCCTCAATGGAAGGAAAGACGCTTAATATTTTACGATGGTTTTTCGAGTGCAAATTGGCAACCAATTTATTATCTTCGTTAAGGTCTCATCATCATACACCCTTAAACATGCATTCTAAACACAAAATAAAGCGCGTATAATAAAATAATAATGATATACGGATGGATACTTTACACAATTGATCCTAGATCAAATCTCTCACTTTCTCTCTCCCGCTAGCACAAGTATTTACTTCTACCCGTTACACTACACTTCTAAAGAAACCTCATTTACATTGAGGGGAATAGGTGAGAAGAGAATACAAAGAATAGAGAGGTAATAAGGCTGGACACGCAGGTCCAATTAATAAATCGAATTTATTACAACAATTTCTAAAATTACCCCACCCATCTAATATCCATCCGATATACATTATTCATGCATCGCAACCATGTATTCACACAAGCATGTTATCAATCAATCTAATCAAATTAATTAATCTGATAATTAGTGATCATCCAATGTTCAAACAACGATTTGATTTTGCTCGAGTCAAACTCGATTTTGCGAACAAGTACTCAAAGTACGAATTCTAGAATTAAATTAAACTACACAATTAAATCCAATTCAATTTGTACTTAATATTAATTCACTATTTAATTCCAAATTAAATACTATACTTTATTAATGAACTTTTACGACTTAAATTCCAAATTTAATCGTTACGGGTCTCAAAGCCCGATTAACGTCCAACGTTAATTTAATTAAAGTCCAATGGGCTTTTAATTAATTTCTTAAGGCGTGGACTTTTGGTCAACTCGGGTCAAACCGAATAACCAAAATCCAATCCGGGAGTTACCCTATAAGCCTAGAAATCAATCTTGGCCCATTAGGCCCAATTAAACTTTAAAGGTCCATTAAGTCGCATTTGGGCTTTATGGAAGCGGTTTCGGGCCTAATTGGATCCAACCAATTTTGCCTAAACCCAACTTTTTACAACAAAGCCCAACAAGCCCAATTACAACACTAAAGCCCAAATCCAATTTTATGGCCCAATTTAATTAAACATAAAAATCCAATTTCACATTTAATTAACCAAAGTGTATAACATAATTAATCACCCAAATTAACATTTATAAAACATCAATTAACACAACTAATCATGCTCATTTACATTAACTCATGTCCAACACAATTTAATCAAAATCAAACCCAATTACATGCTACCAAAGTCTCGGCCAATGAGAGGATTTTATATCCGATTTTGTTTCAATCCAATTAATTCCACAATCGACATTAAATCACATTCCCGAATGATTCTAACTCATCCAATGAATCAAAAATCAAAATCACCAAGACATATAGGGCTCCTATACTTTCGGCCAAGCTAAGTATTTTGGGGAAAAATGTTCCAAAATTTTTTTCAACAAATTGATCCAATCAATCATCATATAAAACACATTCAAGCATACATATTTATCCAATTTCATAATTCATGCTAAAAATAATTTTACCTAAATTTTAAGCCCTAAACATTTCAAGCTCAAACCTTGCTCTAGA
The DNA here is from genome assembly GCA_019454045.1 of Zanthoxylum bungeanum. Taxonomy (NCBI): domain Eukaryota; kingdom Viridiplantae; phylum Streptophyta; class Magnoliopsida; order Sapindales; family Rutaceae; genus Zanthoxylum; species Zanthoxylum bungeanum. The sequence goes on from SKCR01031792.1 coordinate 109,489, forward strand.
TGCCATTGTTAGTTTTTATTAAGGTCCCAAGATCAATAATAAGCATGAATCAAATGCGAATACATATCAAAGAAGTTGCGGAATACTTACATCGATCGGTTGAGCGACGCGGAGGCAACAAAAATTTCAGATTCTGCCTTCACTGCATTCGGTAGTGAGCTGTGAGTGCTCACTGGTTTGGCCTCCGTTTGGGTCCTTCGTCAAGCTCCAAGCTTCGTCGAACGATTCCGGGCTCATGGGTGGACTTCCCTATCACATTCGCATGTCTCGTAAGTGTGCTAGCACTTGTGATTTTGCCACAAAATCCACACTTTAGGCTTCCCACTGCTCACAGTTTTGAATGAACCAGTAAGCTATTTTGGCCCCAAGGGCGTGAGAGAGAAGAAGGGAATGGAGAGAGAGAGTTGTGTTTGGTTTGTCAAATTTGTGTATTAAATACACACATTTGAATTTCCAATGCATTTCACTTGAATTTGGCTTTTAATAGTCAAACCATTAAAGCCCCAACCACTCACATCACTCAATCCATCAAGTTGTCAAGTCACATCACTCAAAGTGACTTGTGATTTGACGCTTGATGCGACTAGCGATTTGACGCTTGATTTGACGTGCCGCACTCGAATTCGAAATGCGAATGCGTTCGCAAATAATCTCGGGCTCGGGTTCGCTAATTCCAAATTAATGAATTTTCTGTTGCGTCTTAATTAAATGATTACGCCTAGCGAAATCACTATTTATGTCGCTAACTAATTAATTCTAAATTAATTCGTTCGCCCGAATTAAAATCTAATTTTAATTCCGCGTCGAAATCCAATTTCGTTTAATATATCAAATATATTAATTTCTCGATTAATTCCAAATTAATCGTTATCTATCTTTTAATGATATTTTATCCCAGATAAAATATCTCCGCAATTAATCCCAGATTAATTTTCTCTCTCTTCTAATTAATCCCAGATTAATTTAGAGTGCGAGTCATACGTCATCAGTGAATCTTTGGCAAGCGACCCATGAGATCCCCGGATATGTTGGCAGTAAATTTGGTCGTCGGACTATCCGTACACGTAAGTACCTCGTACTACGTTTATACCGATTTACAAGACAAGGTTAGCCTCTAGCAAAACGCCATGCCTACCCAATTCTCCGGAAATATCCTTACAGGAATAAAGGATCTGTATCAGGCGTAGTATACGTAGTATTGCTTATTTCTGTCTAGTATCAGATGATCACGTGCTAGGCCTGGGGCTGGAATTGTGTCTGCCCCGTACGAAGCACATGTCGGATGTCTGGTGACTAGTCAATATAATCGGATAAACCTGACCCTGTCATTTTATCCCGATAGATGCAGTATTTAAGAGAACCAGTCCCGTATCCTACATGACCATCATCTCCATATGATTGGAGTGACACTTCTGTCTTGACATCACACCCAACACACTACGATTCTCAATATATGGAAAAATTTTGGACTAAAAATAAAAACACAATACGAACAAGTACTATTTACTATTCTCATTACCCCCAAACCTAAATGAGACAATGTTCCAAATATCTTAAATAGTAAAAGAAGAGTTTAGAAGATCATACCTGGTTAAATGGGTTGCCTCCCAGCTAGCGCTAAATTTTTCGTCTTCAGCCAGACGTGACTAAAATCTATCTGTTAAGGAGGTTTCAGCGTCGTTTTGGATGTCCGATCAAAGACAATCCCATGAGCGTTGCTTTTGAAGGGTCTTTTCCAAAGGTAAGGTAGCAAAAAAAGTTTTGTCTCATTCAGTGCTCGTGCCACCTTTTTAACTTTTGTTGCTCCAGTGATTCCTGAAAAGAAAGAAAGAAAATCAGAAGGTCTTTTATGATGCTTGACTTGGAATGGGATTTCCATTTTGTCAAGTTTCTGAGTAATATCTCTAAATTGTACTCCCCAAAACAGTGATGTTTCGCCTGAATTCACTGTATCTTTAATTTTGTCTGACAATTGCTCCTCTATTTGCTCTGCTTCTTGCTCCACCTTTTCTTCACAAATGAATTTTAGGATCTCAACATTCAGTTCTTCATCTGTCATCTGTGAAATGCATGCTCCTGAAATATTAATGTGAGAATGTAAAGAAATGTCAGATTTTAGGTCTTCATCCTCTGATCTGAGTGAACTGACTGGCTTAGGTAGATCGTCTTCAAACATTAGTGCAAAGCATTCTCCAAGATCTGCATTCTGAGGATGGAAAGTTTCATCCTTCCTTGTTGGTGCAGTTGGTACAAGTAACTCAGCTTCTTCATCCTCGTCAGAGTCAGAATAATAAAAATCAAATTGAGACTTTGTTGGTGCAGGCTCCTGAACTGATACCTCTGATTCTTGATACTGCTCAGCCTCATCCTCTGTTATGATGTCATGATGAATCTCAGGATATTGAAAGGCTTCTTCAGTATTATTTGAATTTGCTTCGTGAGATATGTGATTCAGGTTCTCTGTTAATTGTCTAACTTGATCTGTCATTCTTTGTATATATGCTGCTTGACTCTGAATTTGTGCTTCAAATAGAGCTTCCGTTCCTCGAACAAATCTTTGAGCATGTCATTCAACTGATCTTCCTCTAATGGATCTGGTTCTTGATGAAGATCGTAGGTAGATGGTGGATAAGATGGAAAATGTGATGATTCTACGTACCTTGAATGATTCCAATAATTCTGCCACTCTGAAAGGTATATACATTGATCGCTCGGGTGGTTACCATCACATATTACACATCTCCCCATTTCATTCTGATGAGCAAATGTAGTGTTGCTTGATTCTGAATTCCAGTGATAATTGTTGTGTTGGACAACAGGCCTCAGAAAACTAGACTGTTGCTCCCGGATTTGGGGTGTATCTTCTTCTAGTAAAGCTTGTAATTTTTCAAAATATTCCATTTTTTCAATTACCTGAAAACAAAAGAAAGAAATAAAAATTGCAGATAAAAATAAAGAAAATTAGATACAAGTAAATTAGATAGCTTCAAAATTAATAACTCAAGAAAAATAAGTCCCCGGCAACGGCGCCAAAAACTTGACCGGCGTAAACACACACGTATAACGCAAGCGCACGTATCGTTCAAGTAGTATAAAAATATCGATCCCACGAGGACTTAATTCCTACTATTGTTATTAATTGTTGATACTATTTATTTACAAATATCTAATTGAGGGAGAAGGGAATTGATTGCTTGAATGATTTGATTTGTAGATTTGCTAAATAAATAAAAAGATAAAAAGACAAAAGAAAATTCTAAGGAAAATAAAAGACTCAAAGATCTAGGGTTGTGAATCTTTCTAATATCTATTAAAAGATGAAGTATTATATCATAGTTGGGTAAAATATTGAATTATTAATCTGGAACACTAAATTATGTAAAAGCCTCTTCCGATGGTCATTTACAAATACCTAGAATAATCAAATTGAACCATATGTCTATGTCAATTAAATTACCTAGATTCATTAAGATTGAATTCCAATTATTGATTACCCCCGCCCAACAGGTATATTCCTATCCTGTAAGGAAATCTATTAAAGGTTTATCTATCCTTAAAGAAGATCGTGGGTTGTTGAGTATAAGGTCTTTAAACTTAAAATCCTTATGTCTAGTTCATTTTAATTTTTATCTAATCAATTTTATTAGTGATCAGTTAATAAAAAGGCATTAAGGTTATGACTCAACAAATAATTCTTTTAATTATCCAAACTATAATCTAACCCTTTTTTAAATCGGTAATATTAGATTTTATCACAACCCTAGATATTTAACTTAGTTACAACACATAACTAAAGCTGATATAAACTTAAAAGACATAAAATGAAATTGCTGAAAAGTAATAAAAAGAAATGCTAAGGTAAAAGGAATTAACTTCTACTATTCACTATTTAGATATCTCCCATAAAATAATATATAATCTTGTGATATTTTAAACCAACCGTCCAGAATGGCGGTATCCTGATTAAGTCAAATTCAAATATACCAGCCATAAGGCGGAACAGAAATATAAACTTAAACAAACGTCCAGTATGGCGGTATCCTCATTAAGTCAGGTTTAACCAGATTAAATTTAATAACCACCGTCCGAAAATGGCGGTATCCTTTATTAATTCAGATTTTAAATAGTTTATATATTATTTTTTTAAGGGAGATTAATCTAAAAAGCAAAAGTAAAAGAATTACCTTATTACCTCAGCATGGTGAGGTTACTCCCTCATGGTTGAATAGAATTACTACTACAAAGCGTAAATAATTGAATATATGAAGAAAATATGAAGAACTCTCTATTATATAAGTATTTACAGAGGATTTGGTACATTTGAAACTAAAAATTCGAAATCTATTTATAGGCAAAAAAATCTAATTTTTTTATTATTATTTTCTGATTTTTATTTTTTATTTTTTAATTATTTTATTATTATTTTTTTTTGGATCGCTGAATTTTCGACACGTGGCATGGTGTGCTAAAAAAGACGGCTCGTTGATTTTTGACATGTGGCATGGTGGTGCAATTACCAAAATACCCTCGGTGTCGGGACGCCCAAAATTACCAAAATACCATTTTCGCCAAATTTCACAGTTTTGCTCCAAATCACCTCCAGAATGTCCTGAAACTTTATTTTGGTGTCGGGATGCCCAAAATTACCAAAATTTGTGTCGGGACGTCCAAAATTACCAAAATACCCTTTTGGCCAAATTTTACCAAATTTCACAGTTTTGCTCCAAATCACCTCCAGAATGTCCTGAAACTTTATTTATCTGCAAAATAACACAAAACACATCAAAATATTCACAAAACTCAAGAAACTATACAAAATATTAAGTTAAATGAGTGGGAAATAGTGATACATTTATCACTCATCAATGACTATTGTGGGAAAAAATGAGTTGATTACTATTTTTGTTAGCTATGTATATGGAGAATGGTAAAAATGATTGGAGAATTTACTTATTCAGTAATTTAGAAAGAAATAAAACAACTCAAAACTTGGATAAGAAGTTTCACCTGGTTAGTCACTAACTTCTTTATTCTATTTTCTCTTGTCTTTTTGTTTTTGTGTGCATTAGTTTTACTATCTTTTTAATTTTATAAAACGTTTGTGGGTATCGTTGTTGTAAGCCCTCACGAGACTACAACTCGTCCACGAGGGACACCTATGGGTTTAAAGGCTTGTTGCATACGCTAAATGCAACCGTGATTCCTACGAAAGTGGCTTAGTTTAATTTTATTTTAAAGATGTTTATGTTATTTTATCTTGTTGTTTCTCGAGGACTAGAAAAATGTTAGGTTTGGGGGTGTGATGAGTGGTAAATGTATCACTAATTCCCACTCATTTGACCTAATATTTTGTATAGTTTCTTGAGCTTTGTGAATATTTTGATGTATTTTGTGTTATTTTGTAGATAAATAAAGTTTCAGGACTCTCTGGAGGTGATTCGGGACTAAAACAATGAAAAACAGACAAAAAGACAAAATGGTCATTTGGCGCATCGCGACGCGCAGCCTGCGTCGCGACAGCTAAGGTGCGTCGGGAGCCTGTTAAAATGCGCCAGGACACGTGTCAAAATCTGAGAAGTTTGATCTTGCTAACATGTGCCGGATCTTGCTAACATGCACCGATCTTGCTAACGTGCGCCTGCCACGTGTCACCAACACATGCTGCCGACAATCGCCATCGCCACATGTCAGCCACGTGTCAGCCATGTGGCATCCATATCAGTGACTTACCGAGTCAGCATGCCACATGTCAGCCATGTCATCATCAGCCAATCATCTCGTGACACGTGTCGCAATCACACGGTGCCGACAATCAACATCGCCAAGTGTCGCCACGTCATTGCCACGTCAGCATAATTATTGAGTTAATTATCCAAATCTGCCACGTGTCAGTATTTTATTGGGCTTGTGCCGCATCAGCAGATAAGAGATCAAAGCAGCCAATCAGCGACTGACACATCAGCGCGTAAAAAAGTTGTCGCGTCGCGACGCGTGGCACTTATCGACCCCTATAAATTCAGCTCAAAATTTCAGTTTCAGATGTATCTTCTTCTCTGAATTCTCTGATAATAATAATGAGTTTGTATCTAGTTTGTTTAAATTTCAGTTCTGTAATTAATTTTAGTTACTTTTTGTAATAGTAATTTACTTTCTTTACTTTTTCAATTTTTACTATTCAGCAATGAGGAGGTAACTTCCCCCTGCTAGGGTGAAAGGTAAAACTTTTATTATTGCTATTTAGATTAATCTCCCTTAATTATAATATAATAACTATTTAAAATCTGACTTAATGAGGATACCGCTATATTGGCCGGTTGGTAATTGATATTAAATTGGTTTTAACCTGACTAAGCATGGATACCGCCTGGTTGGTCGGTTGGTAATTAAATATTAATTTGACTAAATCAGGTTACCGCCTATATGGCTGGTTGGTAATATCACACAAGTTAATATATTATATTAAGGGAGATATCTAAAAAAGTAGTAATAAAAGTGGATCCTTTAACCCATAGCATTTTCTTAATTTTACTTTTTCCTTTTTAATTTCTAGCATTTACTTTTCATCATTTTAATTTATGTCTTTTATTTTTAAGTTTTTACTAGTTGTAAATATAAGTCGTAGCTAAGGCCGTTATCTGGGGTTGTGATGAATTCCAATATCACCGGTTTATAAGGGGTTATTTTATAGTTTGGGTAATATAAAAGGTTTACTTATTAAGTCTTAAGCTTAATGCTTCTTGTTAACTGGCCATTATAAGATTGATCTATTAAACTTAAAATAAACTTGACAAAGGAATTTTAGGTTTTAGCCCTAGACTTAATAGCCAATGATCTTTTTGAGGATAGATAACCCTTTAATAGATTTACTTACAGGATAGACATATACCTGTTGGGCGGGGGTAACCACAATTGGAACTTAGTCTTAATGAATTCGGGTAATTTTATTGACATAGGCATATGATTTAATCGGATTACATTGGGTATTTGCATCTGACCATCGACAGAGGCTTTTGCAGAATTTCGTGTTCCAGGTTGGTAAACCAATATATTACACAAACATGAAATAACCACTTCATTTTTAAAAAGATATTGGAAGATATCACAACCCTGTATAGTTTCTTATTATTGAATTTTCTTTAATTTATTTTCACGTCATTTTATTGACTTGTTTTAAATTTAAGTCACCATTCCAATCAAACAATCAATCCAATAGATACTAGTAATCATTTGACCTCATAAAATTAATAGCTCAGGTATTAAGTCTGCGTGGGATCGATACTTTTTATACTACGTGAACGATACGTGCGCTTACGTTATACGCGTGTGATTTCACACCGATCAGATATAGAGGGATATCATTTAAATATTAAGAACTGTTCCTTGTATTTATGTGATAGAAATAATATTCATATCCTTGTTTGTCCAAATGGGCGTGGTCATTACATTTTGCATACTTCTCGAGATATTTTGAATACTGGAATTAATAAACGTAAACTATCTGAAATAAATAATACTGAACTTTGGCATATAAGGTTAGGTCATATAGGCGTGAAACGCTTAACCCAGTTGGTTAGGAATGGTTTGATTAAGCATCTCACCATTGAAACCTGTCAAACTTGTGAATCTTGCATTCGGGGTAAAATGACCAAGCCCCATTTTCTGGTGTGGGACACCGAGCCACTAACTAATTGGAACTCGTACATTCTGATTTATGTAGTCCTATGAGTCAGATTGCTTACAGTGGGTTTTCATATTTTATTACCTTTACCGATGTTGTGTCATAGTACGGTTATGTTTATCTGATGAAACATAAATCAGAAACCTTTGAAAAGTTAAAAGAATTCTGAAATGAAGTAGAAAAATAAACTGGTCAATATATTAAATGTCTTTGATCGGATTGAGGCGGTGAATATATGAGTGGTGAGTTCATTGATTATTTAAAAGAGAATGGGATTCTCACTCAATGTACTCCTCCGGGTACTCCACAACATAATGGAGTGTCCGAGAGGAGAAATCAGACATTATTGGATATGGTCCAATCTATGTTGAGTTTTACAGATTTGCCCTATTACTTATTAGGTTATACTCTTTTAACTGTCGCACATCTTTTGAATAAGATTCCTTCTAAAGTTGTTCCTACGACTCCGTATGAGATATGGACCGGTAGGAAACCGAACCTTAATTATGTTAGGGTTTGGGGTGTCCTGCATACGTCAGGGTGGCTCAGTAGAATAAGCTTTTGCCTCGAGGGCAAAAGTTTAGGTTTGTTGGTGTAACATCTCACTCTAGAAGATGCTACCAACAGAGAATAGATTGATCTATTCCCCTGAGCCTCTGACTTTCTAACTGTGATCAGTACTGCTAATATCATCTGGAATTACAAACTCATGCATAGGGACCCTTGCCCAACTCATAAACACGAAAAGCAAATCAAAACTCATAAATGAACTCTAAAAAAAACTTCTCTTTACAACTCTGTTCATGGACATATTGACGTGTTACACACACACTTACAACTATACATGTATCTAAGACATGACTTTTATTTAAACTGTGATTGGACTGTAACTCTGTACTCGACCTAGCGGACTCGGACACTCTTGTGACTGCCATCAGTATCCATCCTTCTGAGCTCGTCCTCCGGGTATACATGCAAAACAAGAAACTAGGAGTGGATGGGTTAGATCGTTGAATGATCTAGTGAGTGGACAATTAAAATAAAAACTGATTCTTTTTGAAAATTCATGGTTCTAAAATCCGAAATCCTCATAGAAAATCTTCTTTTCTGAAATCTCTTTCTTATCTGAAAACTCAACTCTTCTGAAAAGGTTTTCTGAAAACTCTTTTATAAAACTAATCTCTTCTGAGAAATCCGTTTCTGGAAATCCATTCCTAAAAATTTATTTCTGAAAAATCTATATCTGAAAACTCTGTATCTGAGAAAATTGTATCTTTATATATCTGACGCATGGGGGTGTTACGTATCGTCGTCCCCTCATACGCATAATCTTGCGATTAGGGGCATCCCCCGTGCGTAAAAATCTAGTGGTCTTGGGACTTTACGTCTCCCAAGCCACAAATCTGGAGTCGGGATGTGGATTCACGCTACCATCCAGACTCAATCTGAGATCTAGGGGCATCAATCATCAATAGTCCTGAATTGCGTGTGCACACGATATCTGTAACTGTCAATTCCATATCTGAGTCAAATTACATATTGAGGTGGGTTTTTCCTCCATGCCTCCAAGATCATAAAACTCAAGCTTTGAAAATCAACCTTTTTAAATACTTCATCATTCATAAAACAACTGTAACAAAACTTATCTTTCAGAAACATGCTCTTTCTTAAAATAACTAGAAATAAATCTAACTAATGCCCTATATGCTTAAAAAGGTAAGTATGATATCAAAAACATATAATTAAATACAGTTTGAAAGAAGGGTCCACTCACAGATTTGGAATCTGGATGGCATTACTCACTTTGCCGAAGGAAATTGAAATTCCTGCGAAGATTTATAATTGATAATCTTGATTAGAAAATGGGCTGAGGAATATATTTCGAAATTAGGCCAACTTTATCTATTCAAGTACTGGCTATCACTACAAGGCGTATCGTACTTATGTAATGAATGTAATGTATGTAAGAGAGCTGATACGAGACCCTTAGAGTGGCCTCTAACATGCAAGGGTGAAACTGGAATGAACTAAAACTAGTTCGGGGAAATTCTGGTCACGTGTCGCGACGATGTCCCTTGGGTGTCGCGACATTTACTCATGCAACTGAACCAGTGAGGATCATCTGCTTTTGTGTCGCGACGTAATGGTTGATCATCGTGACGCTAAATGCTACGTATCATGACATCTACCAATCAGAACAAGACATTGAGCTTCCTCTGTTATCCGCGTTGCGACGCTAGCCCTTGGCGTCACGACGCTCACACGAACTAGACTGAATAGATAGCAACTTCAAGCTTTGCATCGCGATGCTAGCCCATACGCGTCGCGATGCTGGACAGATTTAAGGCCTTCATTTATTTCTCCATTCCAACTATACCATACTAACACATTTACATAGACAATTCTCTAAACTTCAATATCCATATTCAAGAGCCAAACTCGATCCCAAACACAAAATCATATATTCAAATATCATCAAATCTCAACATACAATTTCCCCAACTCATTCATACATATAGAGACTTCATTCTATGTTATTACTATCAAGACACTTCCCATAACGCATGCTAACAACACTTTCAAAGTCAATTGAGCCACTTCAAACTCTATGGCATCCAATGTGTGAATTTAGGTCTCTAGTTTCTTTACCTAAATTGAAAAATAATGAAAGGAAAAGTGTTAGAAGCTTACCCACTTGAGGAATGAGCTTGAGATTATCACCTCAACCTTCAAGAATGGTATTGAGAGATGAAGAAATTTGAAGAAAAATTTATAGGCTTCTTACGTTTTTTGGCCTTTGGAGAAGATGAGTGAATAATGTCATTTATATAGGCAATGGCTGATTTTTTGTTATATAAAATGAGTGGTTGAAATGGTGCCACATCAATCAAATCTAGGTTATTCTCGAAATTACTACAGCTTCCACGGAAATCTCACTTTTTGAATTATTTCTGATTCAAATTTGGAAAATTATCCAACGCAAAATTTGTAGGTCTTAATCTTAGCTTTTCGACGATATAAATTTCATAAAAATTGGAGATTGTATGAAAATGTTATGGCCCGAACACTAAGGGTTTTTCATAGTGGAGTATCGTAATACCTCTTTAGATTTCCTAGAAGATTACTCATCTCATATTTGCATACTTAACTTGTAAGGTCCTACTTGAATTTAATGTGTCCATGCTAATAGAGGCATATCCACGACCATTCCAATTGAATCATTTATCCTCAGTTCTTATATCTTTTTCCATGATAACACTAATTCTTAAATATCACTTGGGGCTTCTGTCACTCCTCCCACTTAATGTATCACTATTGTAATTTTGTACTACAGCCAATTACCTTACTTCTTTTGACTTCAAGTATAGCTCGAATTTTTCTCTCTCTTACTTACATCCCTTCTTATCTAACGCCTTCTCATTTTTAGAGGTGTTTATGTTTCCTATCATTAAGTTTCTTCATGTTCTACCATAGCTTTGGAATAAATATATACAAGGACAATCCTTGTTTCTAGTAAAATGATCATACTTTATACACCCACAGTTCCACCTGCTCAACTTGACCTTGACATTAATTCTCTTAATTTAATTGCTTAGCGTCTATTTCCTCTTCGCTAACTTTCAACTACTTACGGGCTCCATCCTCTAAGTTCTTCTAACTCTGCTTATATGCGTGGCTTAAGTCTCTTTGGATTCTGGTCAAATTGCTTATGCACTTCTACCTTACTGTTATTGTTTATTAATGTTACTGTTATTCTGGTCAAATCGGTAGAACGTAGTACTTGGTACGTACGTGATTCGGTTACTCCGACGACCGTATTTACTGCCAGATTATACGGGGATCTCATGGGTCGCTTCCCGATAATCCACCGATGACGCACAACTCGCACTCTTGAATAATCTGGGATTATAATAGAAGAGAGAGAAAATTAATCTAGGATTAATAACAGAGATATTTTATCCGGGATAAAATGTCGTCTAAAGAGAGAGAACGATTAATTCAGAATTAATCGATGTATTAATATATTCGATATATTAGACGAAATTAGATTTCGACGCGGAATTAAAATTAGATTTTAATTCGGGCAAACGAGTTAATTTAGAATTAATTTGTTAGCGACGTAAATAATAATTTCGCCAGGCGCAATTATTTATTTAAATTCGATTGAATTAACGTCGCGACGTAAGCTCGGTATTTCGGAAATATCGAACCCGAACGCGTGAGTGCACGTGGGCCCACTTTCATTTGGAAACGTGTGGGGCCCACATGACACATGTCATTCTAATGCATTGCATGTAGATAGTGTACAATGCACTCAATGTTATTGCATGGAAATTGAGTGTTTGACACTCTAAGCCATTGCATGTGTTGTGTCATAAATTTATTATTAATTTAATAAATTATGGCATAAATATAAATTGATTTTTTGGTAAATCATTTTAAAAAACATAACACAACTTCTTCTCTCTCAAAAATGCTCTCTTCTCTCACGCCCAAGGGGCCAAAATGTTCACTGTTATTTCATCACAAAACCGTGAACTAAAGGGAAGCAAGAGTGGTTTCTCATGGTGAGAAATCAAGTGCTAGCACACTTACAAGTCTTGCGAAGGTGGTAGGGAGGTTCCCCCATGAGACGGGATCCATCCGACGAAGCTAGGAGCTCCGTTTCTTCACTTAATTTTCTGTTTTTGTAGGACAGTGGACTGTTGCAGTGGTGAGTTCAAGGCAGTGCGTTTTTGGCCTTGAATCGTCTCCAAATCGACTCAACCGATCAATGTGAGTATTCCGCTACCTCCGTTGGTGTATTCACACATTATTTCATGTCTTGTTTGATCTTGGGACCTTATAGAAAACCAACAGCTGGCACTGGATCCTTGGTCGATGGAGAATGCTATTCTTGTGGATAACCTATGATCGGAACTTAATTAGAATCAACGTAGTAAAATAATATCGATACTTTACAATGTTTAAAGATATATCCATAAATTCATATACACGAGGTTTATGCTGATCATAATTTGATATAGGATATGTGTTCAAACTGATACGAGACCCTAAGGGTGGTCTCTAACGCGCTAAGGTGGAACTGGGGGTTTAAAACAGATTTTGGGAAAATTCTATCTCGCGTCGCGACGCACGAAGGACTACGCATCGCGACGTGCAACTCCCAATTTCAGTCCCCATTTTCTTCTTGCGTCGCGACGCGCAATCCTCCTTGCGTTACGACGCGACCTGGGTTTCCAGGACCCTGTTTTTCTTCTCCAAACTCATCCAAAGCTCAAATTATCCATTTCTACTCCATTCCATTACTTTCATACTAAAAATCAATACTCAATACATCAAAACCCCAATCTATCAATAATTCAATTTTTAATCCATTACATATACTTTACCAAGTTTTACCCACATCTTCTCAAACGAAGACTCACCAATTCTTTTCCTTTCCTTTAATTATCTAAAATCATATTATCATCATCTCAACCAAGTTCTTAACACAACACAAGCATCAAATTTATCATTTAAGTCAAAATTTGGGTTATGGGTTTCTCACCCCTTTCTCTTGATTTCCCAAGCTTCCAAGGTTGCCAATCTCCCTCATTCTTTGTTTCTTACTTCTTCATCCTTCTTCTTCTTCTTCTTCTTTTCTTTCTCTGTTTTCTTTTCTTTCTCCTTCTCCTCTTCTTTTTCTTCTCATTCTCTTCTTTTTTTTTCTCTCCTGCCTCTCACGTTTTTACCTCTCTTTTTGCTTCACAAATTGTGATTTGTGAATAGTATTTCCTTTATATAGTGGGGTGTCTTGAATATTTGTGGAAAAGTGTAGAAAATTCTAGAAAATTTGAGATTTCTCTTTTTAACCCCGAAATTACTATTCATCCAAATTTTGATTCGCCTTTTTGACTAGTGTGTGGTCCGAATTTGGGAACATGTTCAACACAAAAGTTGTAGGTCTCAATCTCAGCTTTCCGACGATATAAAATTCAGAAAAATTGGAGGTCGTATGAAAATGTTACGCCCCAAATACCATGGGCGGTCCAAAGGAAACACGGTACAGTCTCGTCCCGAGACTTCAAGAAATTTACCGATTGTCCCCAAAGTCATTCTACGAGTATATTTGAATCCCAACATAATTTATTCTACGTGCCTTCATCCCGTACGTAACAGTATCATTATAGGCAGTAGTAAAAACTACAGGTCGTTACAATCTTGCTCGAGTCGATAGATTACTCAAGTTACAGTCACCCATTCTAGAGTCATGGGAATGGTCATATAGTTTAGAAATCATGTTAAATTTGTATATGTTTATATTAATCAAAGCTCACTATTATATGTATGTAATTTTAGGTACTGGATTGTATGTTTTTATTTGGGCACGGATCCCTGAAGATTGATGATGTGATTTGAATTGTTTTAGGTTGGACCAGAGGTCCTATTTGCGTATTTGATATTTGCACAAGTCTTTTTTGTGCTGGACTGTGATCCCGGTTGTCTATTTTTAGGGCGCGTAATGTCTGTTTTTCGTTTATTTTGAGTCTTAAGGAGACGGATTATCCCTTTCTCATGCCGGTAACATCTTGCCTCTGAGAGGATGTTACAAACCTCACATGAGGTTCTGAAAAAATATATAAAAAAAAAAAACAGAACATGAAATTGAATCCTATAATTTTATTTCGACTTGAGCCTCTGACTGCTTAGAGTGAGCCTTGCAATATAGCCTATAAACTTTAGGCTTATGGTAGTATTACAATACGGGTTGTGTACTTGTTTGAATTTTAATGTGTTCACTTTTTCTCAACTAATTTATATTTCATATTTAATTTATTTCCAAGCTTTTTTTTCAACTTTAAACTCTTATCCACGTACCGTTTTCGTCTACTATTAGGCTTGACAATTTAGAAAAGACCAAGTTGACCTGGCCCTCCCATGGAGGGGCCAAGGCTTGGCCAAGCCCCACCGGGCCCATCCCATTTGACATTGATGTAGTGGTCATCGCATTTCTCACATTTGATAAGTGCAATTGTGGAAAAATACTTATATAAAGTTTGATCAACCCGAACCAATATTCAACTAGTCTTCTAATTTGTTAGGCCCACTTTAGATCAATTAATATCAGAGCCCAAGTTTTTCTAACAGTATTGATGCATAGGGGCACATGGGGAGTGCATGTGGGATGCGTGCCCACATGAGCTTTATGACAATGTAAGATGTATGAGGGCTACATAAGATTTGTCTAAGAGTCTGGTTAATAGTATTTAAAATCAGTTTAAAATTATTTTATCAAAGTTAAAATTATTTAAAATCTCTTAATACATGTTCAAAAATATTAGCTAAATAATACTCCAAATCGACCCCAAATCTTTCATAGATTTAGTTTTTTTCCTTGAATCTGTTGGGATATATGCCCTAGAGTTTCGTGTAATGTGTAAACAGAACTATTTGTTTGAAATCAAATATGCATTATTCGTTTATCAATTATTTTGATTTAAAACGCATATTATAAATTGTCTAGTTTACCCTTGGTTACTTATGTGCTTTCAGGCTTGGTGTTATACACAAGAGGATTTAAGTCTGAAGTTAGTAATCTAAAATTATCCATAGAGAGCAAACAAAGCAGGAATTTTATTTGTGGTTTATCTATAGCTGCGATTCATTCTATAAATGTATGGCGATCTTGATTCGGGATCGTCCAAGTGGTGACATAAGAATGGATGCACCTTATATGATATAATCATATAGGAATTGAGTCAGATAGAAATGAATTTATTATAATATATGTTAAATAAAGAAATTTATTTCAATCTACTAGATGGTTATATATGGATTGATCTGAATCCTGAGTGTACTACGAACTTCTACATGGCAGGCTATGTCGTTTGATTTACAAAGTTGAAATTGGTATAGAAATCACAATCAATAGCTACGTACTTTGGGGACATGATTTGGTGTGTAGCTAGACACGTTTTACATAGATATTGAGTTCACTCCTTCTTGCGAGAAGTAGATGAGTATCTTCCTTAAGTGTTGATTTGATACTTGAACAATTAGAGTGCTAAAGTCTTTCTATTACGAATAGAAAGATAAATATTCATAATAATTATGAATAAATCGTTCATTAGAAAATCAATGGTACATAATGTAAAAATAATTACAGGGGTATAACAGAAATTTTGACCCAGCTCTAATTATGAGATACTCGTGTAGGATCAACCGTATGTAATGACTATATCGATAGACACCGACATAGTTCGGCTTATATTATACAGCTACGACAATGAGAGTGCAACTTTAGGTTTTTATTGGAATAACCTAAAATTCATAATTCATAATATTTATTTAAAGAGTTTAATTAATATTCCGGGATTATTGGAGCTTGGAACCGTAGGTCAATTTGGTCCCAGTGCTAGCTCGATATACTGTAGCAAAGAAATTATAATTGGATAGTTCAATTATAAGCTCGTATATATTATTAATATGATTAATAATATATATGTCACACTTGGAATTTATATTAATTTTAATAAAAGATGTTTTTATTTCATGTAAATCTCATAATCATTTAATTTAAAATATTACATTTATTAAATTATATTTTATATATAAGTTAATAAGTTAATAAGTTTTTTTTTGGAAGTGAATGAATTAAAAATAGTGATTTTAAATTCATCATTTAAAAATGGAAGTTTCAATATTTTATTTTGGGAAATTTATTTTGTCTTTATGAAGACAATTAAAAAATAAAATATTCTCTTTTTACAAGGTCTTGTGGCCGAATTTTACAAGGTGAAGGGGACGGGTTTCGTTTATTTTTTGACAACAAATTAAACTCTAGATATAAAAATAGAAAATAATTTTTCTTTTCACCCTAATTCTTTTATAAATAAACATTGTTTGTGATAATTTTTGTTCTCTAAAATGTTTAGAGACCTTGTTTGTGATAATTTTTGTTCTCTAAAATGTTTAGAGACCTTGTTTGTGAGAGTAGCCCACACTATCTTTTGCTGGTAGCGAGTCATAGCATGAAAGATCATTTGAAGTTAGAACAAAATCTTTATTCTTCTCTTCTCTTGGACTCACGACAGTGAGCATAAAATTCTGCTCACTACAGCCACTTTTACTAGTTTTTTCGTAAGTCATTTGTGTTGTGGTTTTGCATATAAATTTTGGGAACACAAAGGGGTGACTTGTGGACCATTTAGGTCTATCTTGGAGTGATTATGTTATCCAAAACTGTGGCAGAAAAATCAGTACAAAACAACAACCAAAACAGTGAACTATTGTTTATGTTATCCAAAACTGTAGGGAAATTTTGGTTTGCAAAACAGTCCAGTTTTTCCTACTGGATCAACTGCTTTTCGGAGGTTTTTCGTGGCTATTAAAATCATCGAAAATAGAAGCAAATGAATCAAATAGGCGTGGACAGTTTCAGAAATTATAAGGGAAGAGCATAAAAAAATTTCAAGGTCGATCCTGGTGTCTAACATACTTCCGCCACACGGGAAATCGTTTCCTTCAATTAGCATCAAGAGCGAGGTTGAAAAATATTCTAAACTTATATTTTTATTTTAATTATGAGATAATTATTGTTTATTTATTTTTATGTATGAGATGCATGAAAAATATAATTCTTATATGTTATATGAGTGGCCATAAAAATAAATTATATTATGTGTTAAAATAAATTTATGTGATGAATGTTTATTTATTTTTTTTAAAACAAATGCATTGGTCGTAAATTGTTCCACCTCTTATTTTTATTTTATTTATTTTGGGAATGTAAGGCCATAAGGCCATTTTGTAAATGTTGTAAAAATTATTCCTTTATGTAATTTTCATGTTGTATTCATTTTTATTGTAAATGATGGAATCATTGCCGTCAACAACAACGTAAGGAGTTACATTGTGCAAGCCATTCCTTGGAGAAAGAGTTGAAGACCAAGAGATACCTTGGTGATTTATGTACTAATTAGATTAGTAGAGAAAAATAAGAGTATGGTCAATGAATTAGTTTTGTTATATATATGTTTTAATTCGAATCGTTTGAATAACATGTCATATAGCATAGGATGCCCACTCATGCATTATAACATGCCTTAACATTATATGCTTGTTTAATTATTCAAAGCATAAAAGTTATGCATAATTTTAAATAGTTTAAATCTAGATTAATATATGCATTTATTAAAATTAAATATGAGACTAGTTATTTGATTTGGTATATATGATGGAAACCTTGACATAAATTTCATAGCCGATTTCGAATGGATGATAGTGTGGTCACTCGGGATACAATTCCACTTACCAAATAAAAATAACATAAGTCACCTATATCTAATTAAATAGTTTCATTAAATAATTACTTTATTCGGATCTAATTTTAAATTTAAATGGTGAACTAAAAATTTTAAGAGTTAAAATTGAAATAAGTCACTAGAGATAACTTAGTTCAATTAATTTAATTAAGTTATATATTAGTTTGGACTAATAATTAGAGAACAAAAATTTTAAGTGTTAAAATTTAGAGGTATCACTAATAACCAATTAGTATTAATTAGGTTATGTTTTTAGCCTCACATAATCTAAACAAATTAATTACTAGTGTAATAGAAACCTTAAACTATAAAATAGTGAGTGGGAGAGGGATATGTGATAATATATCCCGCGATCTTCGTTGTTAGTCAAAAAATATGAGATTCAAAAGGCTCCTCGAGATGGCTTTATTTTCATCCCCTACGGTTGGTGTCCATTTTGGGTCAATATCAAGTTTAGATTCCGAGAGGATAGGAACTCTAGATGTATCTGGTGAACTGGCCTACCCTTCAGCGGTACTTCACTAGTTAAGTCAAAGGGTTCCGAAACAACGGGTTACACTCACAAAGGTATGATTAAATGTTAATCAAAATTCTTTGATCAAATCAAATAGTGGTTGATTAATATAGGAATAAGAGTTATTCCCGAATATATTAATCAATTGAGATTGTCTCAATTTATCATGCAAATACTTGACCAACCCTATGACGATACTTATTTGTGGAATGATAGATTTATGTGGCATAGTAATTATTTTAGGTTACTGAATCATTATACATGGTACATGCATCGTGTTTAATTTTATGCTTAGATGATTTTGATGATTTTAATATGCGATGAATGAATGTTAAAATGCAAGCTTGTTTTATTTTCAGCCATGGTTTCTCCTATCATATCAATTCTCTCTAATGAAAAATTAACGGGAAAAAACTATGTTAAATGGAAAGTAACATGAATGTCATCTTAGTCTGTGAAGACCTTAAGTTTGTCCTGACGGAGGAATGTCCTCTAGAGCCGGCAAGAAATTCTGGTCAAGCTATGCGCGGTGCCTATAAAAAATGTGTAGCGCCCAATGAGAAAGTCCACTACTACTTACTAGCAGAAATGTCTAAGGTTCTTGCTGCAAAACATGAGTCAATGGCTACAACATCTTTGATGATGGAGTAATTGCCTGGCATGTTTGGGCAGCCTTCAATGCGACAAAGGCATGAGGCTATGATTTCAGCGATGACAGAAATGATGAAGGAAGAGACATCTGTCAGAGAGTACGTCTTGAGGATAATGACCTATCTCAATACAGTCAAAACTTATGGAGCTCGTATTGACGAGCATATCCAGGTGACCATGATAATTGAAACTCTTTTGAAGAGTTTCTTTCATTTTAAAAGAAACTATGCTATTATTAAGCTGGCTTTTACTTGGACTTAGTTGCTTAATGAGCTCACCCATTACAAGCCCATGCTGGTGGATTCTCGTCAGCCCAGTGGAGAGGCAAATGTTTCCGAATCTTCCAAATCCATAAAGAAGAAGAAAAAGAAAAACATTGGGAAGGCTATAGCAAAGCCAATGAAGAAGAACAAGATAAGTTCCAAGGACACCAAGCCCAAAGGAAAATGTTTCCATTGCAAAAAAGATGGGCATTGGAAAAGAAATTGTCTGAAATACCTTGTAGAGCTGAAGGAGAAAAAGACCAAAGGTAAATATGATTTACATATACTTGAGTCTTTATTAGTGGAGGATGATAAATCCGCATTGATTGTTGATTCTGGAGCCACTAACCATGTTTTTTTCTTCTTTGCAGCTACTTGACTTATGGAGGGACCTTGCGAAATGTGACTATACAATGAGGGTCAGCACCGGGGATGCCGTTTCAGCTAGAGTAGTGGGAGTTTCCAGTTTAAAATTTTCAAATAATTTTTATTTAAATTTAAACAATGTGTTATACTGTAGCAAATTAAATATAACTAGATAGTCCAATTATAACTCACATATACTATTAATATTATTAATAATATATAGGTCATACTTGGAACTTATATTAATTTTAATATAAGATTTTTTTATTTCATGTAAATGATTATGAGATAATCATTTAATTTAAAATATTATATTTATTAATTATATATATATATATATATATATATATATATATATATATATTAATAAGTTTTTTCTTTTAAGTGAATGAATTTAAAATGTTGATTTTAAATTCATCATTTAAAAATGAAAGTTACAATATGTTATTTTGAGTAATTGATTATGTCTTTATGTAGACGATTAAAAAAATAAAATATTCCTTTTTTACAAGGCCTTGTGGCCGAATTTGACAAGGTGAAGGGGAATAGTTTCTTTTATTTTTTGACAACAAATTAAACCCTAAATATAAAAAGGAAAATTATTTTCCTTTTCGCCCTAATTCTTTTTGAATAATCCTAGCAACCTTAATTTTGGTTTTCTCTCAAGTTGTGGAAAAAAAAGAAAATTAAGAACATTGTGTGTGATAATTTTCGTTCTCTAAAAAGTTTAGAGACCTTGTTAGTGAGAGTAGCCCACACTACCTTTTCTGATAGTGAATCATAGCACGAAGATCATCTGAAGTTGGAACAGAATCTTTAATCTTCTATTCTCTTGGACTCACGACAGTGAGCAAAAAATTCTGCACACTGCCGCCACTTTTACTAGTTATTTGTGAGTCGTTTGCGTTGTGGTTTTGGACAGAAATATTTGGAACATAAAGAGGTGTCTTATGGACATTTGGGGCTGTCTTGGAGTGATTATTTTGTCCAAAACAGTGGCAGAAAAATCAGTCACAAAAGCTACCAAAACAGTGAGTTGTGCGCGCGTGTAGGGAAATTTTGGTGTGCAAAATAGTCCAGTTTTTGCTGCAAGATCAGCTGCTGTTCGGGGTTATTGAAATCATCAAAAACAGAAGAAAAATAAGTCAAATAGACCTGGACAATTTCTACAATTAGGAGGGAAGAGCAAAAAAAAATTTCATGGTCGATCCCGGTGCCTAACACACTTACGTCGCGCGGGAAACCATTTCCTACCGATTCATGCTAATCTTTCACTTGATTATGTTGATATTTGTTGGATTTTTTGGTTACCAAAATTTCGATGATTTGAATTTGTGATGTATTATATATAGTGTGTGGTAGTATTGATCTGACCTTAAATTTACATTTTAAAACAAGCGAATATAGGAAGATTAAATTTAAGAAGATATTAAAGAGAAAAGATGGTTTATTGCGATTTTCTATAGCCCGTAAGCGCACATATCACTCAAGTAGTATAAAAATATTGAACCCATAGAGACTTTCTATTAATCCTATTACTTATTAGAATTAGGTTTACTTTACTGAAACTAAACAATTGATTTTAGGGTTTGGTTGATTAAAATTAATTAACTTAATATAAGTAAGCAGAAATTAAACTTTTGAAAGAACTTCATAAGGTTGCAACTTCACCAAGCTCGCTAACAAATATATACACTCTTCATTCAATTGGGTAGTTGTTATGGTTTACTAACATAGAAAATGAAATTATCTACAAGCTTTTTTTGATATACCCAACTTAATTTAATTATCTATATTCATATGATAATTAATTTAAGTCAAACTCATTAAGTTCAAGTTCTAATATTGACTTTGCATGTCCTCCAGATATATTCATATCCTACACGGAAATCGATTTTATGAATATAATCACGTGTTATTAATTCCCAAGGCTAAACCAAAATTTCATTTTCCAAGTTCTTTATGGTTTACCACAACTATCTTATTGGTGATCAAGCAATAGAACGAATTATGAATAGAAAATAATAAATAATCCAAAACAACACTCAAGAGAATTTAAAGATGCAATTTAAATTAAAATTTGTGCAACAGTTTCATTACAATCCTAAATCAATGAATTAGTTACACATGATATTCAAATAACGCATATAATTCATTATTACATGACAATAACTCATAATTAAAAATTGTGAGAGAAAAAGGAAGAAAGAACTCGTTGTGATATCATCTACTTCAATATTTAGTTCCTGATTGAGTATGATGTTCTTGCCTTATTCTATGTGTTTTTCCTTGCTTCATGCTCTCCAAAAGTATGAATTTTTTAGGTTATTGTCGAACTTATTCTTTTACAGGTGTTGTTGGGGAGCTTTCCTTATTTAGGACATCTTTCTTAATTATGATGGCGGATACCCATTAATGTCGTGACATTGGGTAGCTCAATGTCGCGACATTGAGGAAAATCACTCATTGCCTTCAAATATTGCGACGTTGACTTGCTTAAAGTTACAACATCCAACCTGATCCTTAAATTTGGTGTTATATAACCCCCCCATTTCATGTCCACGACATTAAAATGAGTTTATCGGACTTCAAACCTACAAAATGGACAAAGAATAATTCAAAACACTCACAAGGCTTGATTTCACTAACAAAATACAAAGTAAATGGGCGATAAATATAGATATATTTGTTGGGATTGGTGCTCAGAGCGCCAATTTATTTTGTATTTCCCTGTAAATATTTATGTAAACTTTTTATTATGAATAAATAAGCAGTTTCTATAATATAATATCTCTTTTTATATAGTAAAGACGTAATTGACCTTAGAATGATTAGTTATGATACAGTTGTAAAAGTGTCGCAATTGACATTGAGTTGTATCATAACAATATCATTTTTTTAACAGTTCCTAGTTAAAGTTTACATTACTTGGTCAGTAAGTAAACCCATTGAGACTGGTACTGTCATATTTTGGAATCTTGGATTTCAATGGTTGATTCTCAATGAACTACGAGTCTCAGAGTCTTGTATAGACATATAGGTGTTTATATCGGATAAACACTGAACGACTCACCGAAAATTCTTAATGGATGCTACACCAACGTCAATAAGAATCTTCTCGGGTTGAGTAGCATAATGATTCTTTGACTTGAGATAACACTTTATATATATGAGATATCCTCCACACTTTGATGGCAGTCAAGTCCCCGACCTATTTAGGTCAGACCTCCGCCTGTTCAGTGGGTGTAGACTGATTCTCAGGATATCATGTGTGTGTCAATATAGAATCTGTCAGCTATGTGTACAGAGCATAGGTATTCAATATGGAATTAGAAATCTGTTAAATCCATGGGCCCGTGGTATACTGTAGAAGTAAGTTCTAAATTTTATTAAGAGATTGCTAATGAAAACGTCGACGTGATTATATCTATAGAGATTTAACATTTATATCTATATCTATGGAATAATCTGGATACCTGTGCCGGAGAGATTACACGTATGCAATGACCTCGATATGTATGGTTCAGTGAATTTATCTGTATTCGTCATAATTTACAAGTGGGTAGATTATGGATACGAAATTGGATTTCGTGATAAATATGTCTGAACCTAGAGAGTTTCACTAATGAAATATACTTGTAGAGCACTAGGGCAACTTTTATGAATAATATTGATTATTTATAAATCGTTTAACGGTTAAACAAATTACAAGCATAGAGACCTTTTGGTCATTTCCTAATCAATGTGTATTTGTATTTAATATATAATTATATTAAATACACATTAATTAATTATCATATTATGATATTTGACTTATATCATTAATATATATATTTGGATATTTAAAGTAAATATAATACATATATTTAGATATTTATATTTAAATAATTATTTAATTATTAAATAATTAAAATATTTAATATATAAATATTTACCATAATGATAAAGTTAGGAAATGATTAAGTAGTGTAAATGTTTGACTTTTACATTAAAGAAAAAGTGTACAAATTGATTTTGACTTCTTTAATTTGATTAAATTAGCAAAATATCATTTTTTTTCTTTTTCTTAGCCTATTTTCAGCCAATCTTAAGGATATATAAGTGTAATATTTTTTCATTTGCTTCACACAAAGTGTTGAGCCTCCAAAGATTACAAAAAGAAAGTTGAGAGAAAAAAGTTAAGGGTTAAGAAGAAAAGTAAAGAAAACCTCAACTTGTGTAAATTTTTTCTACTTTCATTTGACTAGAAATTTTTTTCTAGGATTCTTAGCTATTATATGTGTTTCTTGGAAGTTTTTTCTACTCTCTTAGTTTTGTGATAATATGGTTGGAAGCATGAATGAAAGATATAAGCATGTATGTTAATAAAGTATGCTTGTAAATGGTGTATAAGTACACTTTTGATCATTTGATGATCTTGTTGCCATTCTAGAGTTTTCAGGCTACTCATTGATGACCTAGAATTGTTCTTGAGTTGTTTCCAAGTGGTGAGACCTGTTTGGTGTTGTAGAGATTAGAATAAAATGTTGGATTTGTTTAATTTTGGTTAATTTTGTTAATTAGATTAATTTGAAAGATTAGGGTTCATATCTCAACAAAAATTTGGGGCTTTTCATATATGTATTATATAATGATGTATATAAGATATACAAATCATTTTGTGTTGATTTTAAATCATATAAACTTGTTTTTAAAAAATTTGGACCAAAAGCACACAAATGAATATTTTGGGTACTTTCGGCAATATGAGGAAAATTGTTTTTTCGGTTGCTAGTTGTGTTTTGATGTGTATGATATTATAAATCATTTTGGTAGTGATTTTAAATCACTTAAATTTGTATTTGATAAATTAGGACTAAAATGATCAAAATACAAACCTTTAAGGTCTCACGAAAATTTGGGAAAAATCTGATTTTTGGGTAAAAATTCAGTTTTTAAGTATTGAGTAATTAGAATAAATTAGTTTATTTTAATTTCTCAATAAAAATTATTAAAATCGGAAAAATTTGATTTTTCGCGTTCTTCTAC